>CM057813.1:16287549-16387936 GCA_030067965.1 Latrodectus elegans | reverse complement strand
TGATATTTTTTCTACAACAGTTTTATGTTATTTCTCTCAACATCAGATGAGTTTACTCTGTAATGACCGAGTACAGATATAATTACTTAAGGAACACTAACAGTCAATAAAGAGGATATTTCTTTTTACGTAAAACAGAAAATAATAATTTTTTTCGTGAATTTAGTTAATGCTGCTTGACAACACATCAATTGTGGACATTGATTTAAACTATTATAACTTGACCAAAAAATGTAAGAAACAAGAGAAGTATACATTTTAATTAACAGAAACAAACACAAGAAGACACGGAAAACAAGGATGAAAATGTCTGTTATTTTAAAAGATGATATCCCAGTTTGCCAACGATCAGAGTCGAATGTCCTGTATCAGAAAAAGAATTTTGTATTCATATAAATCAATGATTGGTTAAAAAGAAGGAATAATTAAACCTTCTTGTATTGAATATGCAGGTCTAATTGTTTTTGCTTAAAAAGAAAGATAATTCTACACGTTTAAGTATTTATTTACCAACATTAACTAAGAAAAGCATTAAACAAAAATAACCGTTACATTTTATAGATGAGATAATAGATCAGGTATAAAGAGCAAAATTGTCTGTTTCTATTCACTTAAAAATGGTTTCTTTCACGTGGATATTGACCCTAATTGTATTAAATACACTAGATTTCATTATCACTCAATGACAAACGAATTTCTTAAAAGTTCATTTGGCTTAAACAATTTTCCCAGCCGCTTTCTAACAGATATTTATCTTGTGCTTTCAGAGAATTAATAACAGATGGTACTTTAATTATGTGCATGGCTGATTTTTATCCATACCGTCTAAAACTGGAGAAGAGGGACTCTATTAAATTGAAACGTGTTCTCGAAAACTGTTTCAAATTACGGACTAAATATTAATTTTTAAGAAACATCAATTTTGCAAAGAAAAGTTGGGAATTTTTAGACCATGCTATAGAAAATACTATTTCATCCTCTTTCCATCAAAAATTAAAGCAGAAATTAATTTCCTCTGAACTTAAAGACGTCAAACACTTGCAATCATTTTTAGGCATGGCAAGTTACTTTCCCGAATACAATATTCCGAATTGTGCCACTGTTGCCAGACCTCTAAGTGACTTACTACGAAAGCTCTTCTACTTTTGTATTATAGGGTTCCACCGAAAAGAAGACATTACTCAAATTAAAGGAATTAAATAAAACACATCCTGTTTTACATTTATTTGTGCCTGGTTTGAAATCAGAAAGAGTACAGCCACAGATGCATCTAAGCTTGGATTTGGCGCCGCTCACATACAAAAATCTGATAAAGGAAACTCACCCAATTTTGTTTAGTGAGCAGAAAAACATCTCCCCAGGAAGAAAAATTACACAGTTATGAACTGGGGAAGTATTCACAGTTGGTAGAAGCTCTTAAAAATTCCGAGTATATTTAAACAAAACTAAATTTAAAATAGGTAACGAACTGTATGACTTTTTAAAAACAATGGATTTTAAAAAGTCATACAGTCTATTACTATTTTAAAAACAATTTTTAAAATCATGGACTACGTTATTTCTCATAGGTTAGGATCAAATGCAACATTTTGTATGCTTTAAATCTGTTTACCCTGTTAGGATTATTGCTCCTGGGATGATATTACACAGAAGATAATAAAATTGCAATTTACCGATGAGATTTATTATAAATATGAGAAGAGCAGTCGAAAAATTACTTTAAACCTGAAGGATTCCTCTATCCAATCCCAAAAGGTGACACTCCTCTCGATACATATCACATTGACTTTTTAGTACCTTTGCCCTCTAGCAACAAAAACATAACAAACATTTATTTTTTGTAGTGAATCGCTTTTTATAAAATTTATTTGGATTTCTATCCTGTTAAATCTACCTTTGCACAAGATGTATTAAAGATAAGCTAAAATTACAGCAAACAGTTTTTTGGTAACCCTGGTCAAATAATCTCAGATAAGGGATCAGTTTTTACCTCCCAAGAATTTCATTCTTATTGTAATGAAGAAAGTATTGAGCATTTACTTATCACGACTGAAGTACCGCGCGGAAACGGACAAATTGAGAGTATGCATCAAGCAAATACTGCAGTTTCAACTAAATTATCTATAGAAAAACTCACAAAATGGTATAAACGCAAGCCCACGTCCAACCTCATAATGATAGACAAATTTTACTGCCCTCACAAACAACAAAATTCTCACCATTCGAATTAATGCTTGGCATTATAATGCGAAATAAAGATGACATTCACATTAATCAACTACTGGAAGAAGAACATCTTCAATATGCCGTACATGATAAAGAAAAAAAAAAGAAGAAAGAAAAAGAAAACTTGCGCAATATTGCAATGTTTTACAATATCCAAATATAAAAGTAGTAAAGAGCATGTTATATATGATATATATATATATATATATATATATATATATATATATATATATATATATATATATATATATATATATATATATATATATATATACGGAGAATAACACTCTTAACTCTCTTATCTTAAAATATATATCATGTTGGTGATTTAGATGTTATCCAATATCCAAAAGAACTGTTCGAGAACATGTTTTAAAACTTAGGCTGAAATATTTTGGACCTTATAAAGTTAAAGCCATGTTAAAACAAAAGGTAATGATAGATAACGATGTAGAAAAAAGTTGAGTAATAATGACAGATTACCAAGCTTGTAGAAGATTATAAAGATTACCAATAACATCTTCCTCCAGTAGATTTAATGTGAAACCTCGGTCTACTACATGTAAATAATTTTTATCCAGACTAATCACCTTATGTGTATATAAATACACATATTGCTGTAGTTTTTCTACACATATCGTTATTCCAGAAGAAATTTACTTTCCTTTATGTATGTAACCTTTTTCCTTAGCATTATTTCAAGTATTAGTGTATGCGTTTCTATACTTTTCTTGTGCAAAATTATTTGTGTATTACATCAAGATGTTTGTGATACATTTGCATATGATAAAAGTAAGCACTATGGAAAGGAAAATGTTAGCAATTGACAATTAAAAAGACAGAAGAAGACTATTCATCCAAACAGCATGACGAGGAACATTGAAAAAGTTAAAACGAATCTTCATACACATTGAATGACGACGTGACTCCTTCTGTTTTGCTATTGAGATAAGACAAAAGATGAAAATAAAAAATCCTATTTTGTTAGTTATTTCTTCTCCTGGTTGCGCTTTGCTCTCTTTCTTTGTATTTTGCAGTTGCTGTTACTTCCTCGTCGCCAGGGAGGACCTGGAGTTGCGTTTTAGAATCGCCAATAAGTGAGATATGGAGTATCCGCATAACGCACCTCAGCATCATATTGACATCATCAAGTGCTTGCTGCATTAACAGCGATCCTGGTGTCAATTGTTAGAAAAGGAACTTTAGATAACGGAAGACGGTTATCTAGTTGGACGTAATTTGAACCTTAACGGTTTTCTAAATATAAATGTTGTATAAATCCTTTTGTAATTATAATTGTAAATAACTGTAAATCATGTTTAATATACTATAGTTGAAATGCCAATTCGTTGTATTATTAGTGCATTAAACTAATACACACACACACACACAAGCACACACACACACACAAGCACACACACACACACAGGCACACACACACAAGCACACACACAAGCACACACACACACACAAGCACACACACACACACAAGCACACACACACACACAAGCACACACACATTAAACATATATATATACATGTATGTATATTATGAATATTTCATTTAAAACTTTCTCAAGTTAATGATATTTAAAAGTCTATATAACCTGGGAAAAGTCTATTGTTTCAGCATATCTAGTAAGCCCATCTACTTTTTCGTGAAAATTACAGAAGAATAAGCGGGTGTCCAGTCTGGAAAAATTTAGATTCTTCTCTGTACTCAGTAACCCACTCTTTTTTGATAAGTGTGAAATAAACGTCCCTTCTATCGCCAAGTAAGAAGCATTTTCTTAACAGGAAGATAACTCAATCAAAAGGTTAATTTCGAAAACTGAGAACACACGCTTTATTTACTGGAAACCATATCATCAAAAAAATTAAGACAATTTAAAAAATAGTTAAAAAAAAATTAGAAATAAATTTGAAATGATGTTAAATTATTCTTCAGAATTATCAAATATCTTTGATAGAATATTGATAGAATTATTGATATTCTTCAGAATATTGAAATCGACAAAAAGTGAAGGTCTAGTCACAATGTGAAATATTTTAATAAATCACTCTTTATGCTTAACCTTTCAGCTCCTTTTAATATGGCGCAAAAATTTAAAAGTCAATAATAATATCAACGTCAGTCCTTAATGTTAATTCGTTCTTTGTCTATGATTATCGGAGTCTCCAGGACCGGTTTTCAAGGCAAGGGCACTTAAATTTCTGTGTACGATGCCACACAGTGCTAGCAACATATTTTACTTCTAAAGTAATATTTGAAAAACTTATAGTCGGATATGTATAAATGAAGTTAATACAGAGACTTTTACAATAGAAAAATGAAGCTTCTATTTGTCATTTGTGAGTTTAAAATGTTTAAGTTTCATCCATATGAATGTTTAGAAATAATCACAACGCATAGAAATGTTGATAAGTTTTACAGTGTAAACTTTTCTTGATTAAGTTGCAGACACAACAGATACAGTCATTCATGTTGTATTCTTAAAATGAAAACAGAGAAATTTTTAAATATTTAATATTCGGTTTTCAATATTGTATAGTAGTTTATATTGTTATTATTTTTCTATTGTAAAATTTAAAATGTGATAGATTAAAAAATATATTTTATATCTATTTACTATATTTTAAATTAATTTCTTGACAAAATTAAATGGTAAATGAATGAAATATGAAACGGAAAGATTAAATAAAGAAAATCATGCAGGATGTGGTTAAATTTCGTATATTGAGCATGTAATTTCATTGACATAATGTTGAATATGTCTGCAAATTAAGAAACTTGTTTATATAAAATGAACAGAAAGAAAATACAAAGGTAATAGTAAGGGAAAACAAACGCTTATAATAATTTAACATAAGGACTATCGATTATTATTTATTAAATAATATCAATTTTATAACTTTGTCATCTAAATTATTCGAAAAAATATGAAAAGAAGAAATCATTTATTCCCTTGCAGAGAAATTTAGGGCATATTTTTTAAAATACTTTCCTCATCAATGAATGAATGAGAAAAGAATTAAGGATAAATAGCTTAGTGCAGCTTCTAACGGATGCGAAGTTCATTGTTAAAAGGGTGACTTGGCGCAAAAAAATGAATGTGAGCAGTGAGTTTTGTAAAGCTACATTTTACTTTCACTGGCAACCCTGATATTTTTGTGGCCACCTTGTAAGACGATAAACAAAGAGCTGGTGAAAGCATTCTACAATGTCGATGGTTTTCTATTCCGTCTGAAAATGGAGTCTACAAAATCAATTTGGAAACGGTAAGAATTGTATTTAAATGAAAATTTTTTTTAAAAACTACACGGTAACTGAAAAGTTGTTGTTTCTGATCTTAGATGATAGAGCTAAGCTATCTCCATAAAACCAAAAATGTGTAGAAGGTCAAAAAATAAAATCGGATCCCTTAAACTGAATTCTTTTAGAAATGCTATTTATTTAATGATATTTCGTATATTTGATGCTTATGAGAGAAGAAAATACTATTATGTATAAAATAATGTCTTCGACGAATGAAAATAAAATACAATACTTCCAGTGTGGTTAGAATCAAAATTTTACCATTATTAGAAGCAGACATGTATATATTTTATTAAAACATTAAAATTGAAAAATGCTCTTTTTTTGGACATTTTTGCATCAAACATCTTAATTTCGTGTTAGTTCAAAACTTCTTTTAAATTGAAATAATATGATTCACAAATTAATTTGTAATATTTTGAATTGTGAATATTTTGCATTATACTGAATTTTCTTCTAATATTATAGTAAATATTCGTGTGCCTTGGGAAATTTATAAGAGTAATTAAAGTTTTGAATTCTCTGTATTATATCAGAATTTAGGATAACTGAGATGCTGTTATGCAGCACCAAACAACTTTCGGTTCGTTCCACTTATTGATAAATAATAGAAATTTTGAGCTTATAAAATATTGTATAAACTTAGTTATGTTTGGGTAACTAACAAAACTAAGTTTTCTTTAAATATTATTTATATAAAATGCTTACAAAATACTTTACTCCAAAAAATAATGTTCTAAAGTTTATGAAATCTCCATTTTATATTACTCTCGATTGCGTTGCAATAATGAAAGGTAAACAATTGTAATCCCTTCAGTGTATTATTTATTCTTATATAATTTAACTACTCTCTTAATATTTTATGATGATATTTACAGTTTAGGAAAACAATTTTTTAAAAGAAATATAATTTTTGTATGTCACTCAAATTCACATTTTAAACTCAGCAAATCTGTTCATTATATCTGAAATATGTGTTCGAATTCCTAAAAATTTGAAAATTCTGTCAATTATAATTTTCAAATTTAACTCCAAAGCCGTTAAAATTATGAGGGTATTAAATGAATTACTGACAAATAACTTAATAGAGTGAGAGAGAACTTCTCTCACTGAAGTTTTGAATCTTCTATAATTTTAAATGCATCAAATTGTTGAATTAAAATATAGTTTCCGATTCTTACTTTTTGACTACGGTTAAAATTTCGTCAAGCGGTTTATTAAAAGCGCGAACTGATTTTTTTTTTAAGAGCGCAATTTTTTGTCTAGAATTTGTTTCATACTAAACGATGATGATGGATTTGTTTCATACAGAACTTTACCAATAATAGGAGTTGCATAAATAGTAAATAGTATTTAAGGAACTTCTATTATTGGTAAAGTTCTGCAATTTTCTATTAATAAATGTTTTTCTTACTTAATGCCTCTGAATGGGTTTGGCGCTTTTGTAGATATTTTATTTTAAAAAGAGGTTATCTTCAATTATAAACGAAAGCCACATTGTTTAATCTTAGTAAAAATCTATTTATAATTTTTTTTCATCATATCGTAAGCATGATATATAAATGCTTTGTGTTGTTGAGTAGATTTTTTATCCAATAGACTCACTGAATTGTAAAAGATATGATACTGTTTTCTGTTGGATCCCAAAACGTATAGGTCTTGAAATAACGAGAGGGCTGATGCAGTCACTAAGTCTGAGTCTACTCCAATTCCGCCCTTTGTTCCATTATAGATGTAATAATTACTCACTTTGGCAGGAATCGTGGAGTGTGTGCTACGATCAGCAACAAACTAAATACCATAACTTCATCTCATTTTCAGTTATACCGCTACGAATATGAATGTAAAATTAATCCACCTTTGTATCGGACACACATTTCACATTTGAGTATCTGATTTTAAACTGAATTGAAACCTTTGTGTGAAACCGTATACTGTTACCCATACCTCAATTTTATGTTCTGGTTTTAACCATTATTGTTTTAAGTTCGTTTAAGACTGATTATTTAACAATGCGGCATTTGCTGGATAAACATCTGCATTTAAACACACACAACAGATTTTTGCAATGTTGAAAGAACTATCGGTTGTGCAGATTTTTATATAAATCCCCAAAATATTTTAATCATATATATATATATATATTTATATATTGGTTTTGCTTTTTCCTTTAGCTGTTTTAGATATAATTTTTGTTGTATGTTGGGTGTTTGTCTATATATATTTTAATTTACGTTATTGATATACACGTGTCAACATTTTAAATGAGTTTTAATAAGTTGATTTAGTTTTGAAAAAATTAGAAACATAACATTAAAAATATATTTAGTTTTAACATAGTGTGTCCTGATATGTACCTTGCGCTGCAAAACCTAACCAACCAACTATAAATACCTATATATATTGTAATCTGTATTCATTCGTGGCAAGGACAAGAACTCTTGAGTGTCTACTTCAATAGAAATTTATAAAGAAAGTAAAAGTGCGCAACATTTGCCTCTTGTTCTTTAACTGTGGGATGGTGGAATGAATTCTTGAATGATGCTGAGTGCTTGGAAAACCTTAATATATAATCTTGTAATTTTTAAACGGCTCCATAAGGATGATGAACGAAAAATTAACGTTTCTATGGTTTAAAAGGTGAATATTCAGATAAATCAGATGGGTTCTTTAAATCAGACTGTCAATTATGTTCAGAAGTTCTTCTTGAAACCATAATCTGAAGAATTTCAAAATACCTTATTTTTCAACAATTAACTGTTACGCTTATCCATTGCTTGTGTCAAAAGTTTTGCTTCGTGTTGAATCACTATGACATTAAGATAGGACACTTGAGAGGCATTGTGATACATACTCTGAACTCAATAGAAAATTACCTCACTTATTTTTAAACGGCAATAAAAGATATCTGAATATGGAATGAAAATTTCTGAGTTGAGGTATGCATGTCTCCCATCATTTCATGATTGAAAATACAGTTGTCATCTGTTAGATTTTTATTTTCTGCGTAAAGTTAAATAAGCAATAAATAAATAAAAAGTTATGTCCCTGTTGATTAGCGGAAGGTCTTCGTCTGTGTTTTATGACTGCAGCTGATTGTTTTTACACATCCGTCCGTCTGCGTGGGGAAAGTTTTAGTTTTTATCCGCCATGATATTCAATTGAGGTCCTATTTATGAATATTCTCAAAGGAAAACAGTATCGACAGATGCTAAGCATTTTGAGTTACTTTTTAGTTGCTGAGCTATCAAGTTTCGCTGAATCATGTTAACTTTTTCTCAAAGATGTAGAACGCTGAATAATGAATTTAATAATCGTTTACTAAATAATCTTTCTATATCGAAAGCATTGTTACTCATTTGTGTATGATTTTTATGAAATCGAGTTCAATAATCATCACGCTCATTAATTTTTTTTAGTTCTTATTTATGGAGATTCTGATAGGATGAAATCCGTTAATGCGTTAGTAATTTAATAGCTTCTATGAATTTTTATTGTCAAGTTCTTTGGGTTCAATGCTGTTTAATATACGAAGAAAAATATGTGGAATAAGTTTCAAAATAAATAAATTAAAAAATATCCATTCATTCTAAAATAAAGTTTTGTGGTATGCCGATGAAGATTGGCGGCAAATAGAAATGAGTGTAACTGTTAATGTGGTTTACATTTCCGCAAAATTCCACTTAACAATATGCTGACTTTCAATTCGTTTGTTTTAATAAACATGTATGTCTTTGTATTTTTCAGTCTGGACTAATGCAATATATGGTTGAAAAAGTATTTGAAATATTCATTTTAATAAAAGAGAATATGCATATAATGTGTGTGTGTGTGTGGGTGCGTGTATTTATAACATACTTAATTTTTTCGTCATTCTCCTTGGAATTGTGTTTTCGTTTACGTTTATGTAGCTGACATTAATATTAGAATGCTGATTTTCAATATTTTCTCATGCATTGTCGATTGTTATTGAATTATCATTGTCATTCCATGCAATTTTTATTTTATTTACATTAATAATCTGCATAATTTATTTTATAATTATTTGTAGTCTTGAAAAATATTCGAATTGCATTAAGATTTATTGATTAATATGTTGAAGCAACCTCCATAGTTTCCTAAATACACATTTTCTACTTAACTTTTTTATGATGAAATAAAGTCGTTAATGAGTAGTATTGATTAATATATTTCGATAATTTTATTGCTGTATTAATTTGTTTCAATTTTTATTACTACCATAAAACAATCCATGTAAATCGGTAATTTTTATTTAAATTCGAAATTTAGCAAATTTTTATAGCATTTTGCAGGTATAATCGATTATTCTTTATTTTTCTGGAATCCTTTAATTTTCTAGCAAAGATCATCATTTATTTAATGCTAGGCAAACTTTCAATAGTTGCGGTAACAAATAATTCAATAGCTAAATTCGTAAAAAAATATGAGTATTGAACTTTTTTGTTTCATTATAATTAATTGAATTATTTCTTTGGTAATTACTTTCATTGTAGGTTCATATTTTTAAAACCATTTAAGTCAGTCACTTTTTAATTTTAAATAATTTTAAAATTGTTTATTCTTTTAAAATAAAAGTAATATTGGAACTTATTAATGAAAAAAAAATTATATCTAAAATGAAGTGACAATTAAATACACTGCTAACTTTCCGTTTCATGTTTTTCATTTTGTATAATTTTAAACTTCTCTAAATTTTGTTTTTATTAATTTTATATGATTAACAAAGTATTTCACTTTTAAATAATTAAAATTTATAAGTATTTTCTAACAATTTCCTATATTCGTAGCTATTTATATAATATTTCATGTGTTAATTGTTTTTTTATTTACGAATGTGTAGCTTTTCATATATTTTCTCAATATGTATTATTTTCTATGTAAATGCTATTATGAAAACAAAAGTGAATGAAGCTTATACTATGAAAAATCACGAAACCATACGTTCTAAAAATGGTAGTTGAAATATTCCGAGAAATATGAATTTTTAAGATTTTCCTTTTTGTCTGGTAATTATACTTTTTAACTAAAACACTCAAAATTCCTTAAGCTATATATTGCCTTAAAACATTAATTCCAATTTTTAATTAAAGTTAGATAAAAAATTTGTTAACTTTATATTTTATTTCTTAAAAAATTGATATCTATAAACTAAAAATGTAACAGATAAATATTAATGATATCCTAAGAACTGAAAATTTGTTATTTAAAATGCTAAATTGTTAAATAAACTCAAGTGATAAAAAACATTTTTGATTGAAGAAATTGTAAAAATTTATTTTAGGTTGTGTAGTTACATAAATATTTATTAGTTTACATGATAACAATTTTAAAAATTCAATCGTTTGTTGCTAACTTTTTAATATTCTGCATAGAAATATATGATAAGCATAATAATGTTACCATAACTTAAACTCCATTAAGATATTAAATAATTTATTTAGAAATAAAGAAAAACGAATTATAATTGATATATATCAAGAAAAAAATTCGAAAATATTATATTTAATATCAGAAAGTTTTTATTCTTTTCTTAAAAAAGAGTAAATAGCTTATCAATATTTACATTAAAAACCAATCTCTTGCACACTCCAAAACTCCAGCTTTAAAACCAGATTTTATATGAAGGGAGAGAAATACTTCCTCCCCCCCCATGAAACATCTACACTTGGAGTTCTTTTTAGCCGCGCGTGCTTTGTAATTTTATTTTTATTCGTATGGAAGTTCAAATACTGATGTCAGAAAGAATTTAATTAAAAGAAACTTTTTTTCCAATTAAAACCTTTCTTTTTGCGTTATAGTTTTCAATTTCTTAATTGAAGGAGAAATGACATAGCATTTAATTTGTTGAATATATAAGTTTAAAAAATGCATTATTTTTTTTTAAACTTATTTTAAGAATTATTTCATCATTTTCATATCTGATTTTGGAATTTGATTTCTTACATTAAGTGTATGTGTTTGTACATCAAGTGTATGTAAATTAAATCCTTTTTTCGCCGAAATTTTGCCAGGAGTTGAAGTGAAAACGCTGCTTAGAATAAAGTGAATCTTGTATACTGCATGTTGGCATTTAGTTAACTTAAAACATAAGCTATGGTCACTTCCATACTTTGATATTATCATCAGAAATTAATTTGAATCGTAAATAATAGTGATTTAAACTTATTGTAGAGTTCATTTTGCCATAATCCACATCGTTTCGACTTTTGTTATCTTCAGGAACATATTCATCTCAACATTCTCAATTCTTAAAAAAAAAAAAATAATAATAATAATTTACACAAACACTTTATTTTATCTAACGTTACTTCTGCACAGCTTATTCCATGTGAGGATATTGTGGTATAAATATTTTAATAAATTATGGAACTTATTATTCATATTCTGTTTATAATATCGAATTTAGTTTTTATTGAAAACATGATAATATTTCAAATTATTTTACCTAATAAATTGCACTATTTTTATACTTATTTTACATTTATATCTATCAGATCTTATTGTTTTTATTAAAAAAAAAAAAAAAAAGCAAATATTTCGTTAAGAGTTTTTACCGCGAAAAAGTTAATTGTAAATTAACCCTTGAATACTTTCCCGCAAATTTATACTTTAGTAAATTCGAGGATTTAGCCTTTAAAATAGTTCACATGCATTCGTTGAAAACAGTCATTGATGTTATCCATCAATTTTTATCATGATGAAATATATTGTTTATTACTATTCAACGTTTCATTCTTTGATATTATAGCTTCATGTTTTCATTTGTCTCGACATTCAATGTAACAATGTGGTTGTGCATCTTTTATTTCCTTCCATTCCAGCCAAAAATAATCGTTAATTCTGATAATTGATTTTTCGTACTGTTTTTCCTATTTAAAATATTGTTTTTTATTTTTATATTTACAATTTTTTATTTTTATTTATTTTTTAGAATTTTTTTATTAATTTCATTTAAATTTAATGTAAACGTAAATTTTAGAAACTCTTATTGGTACTAACAAATGCAATTGTTATGTTACTCCCTTAAATTATCATTTTTAATTTTAATGAAAATATTTGTGAATATAATGGATTTTTAAATCGAATTCCTCTATTTATTCAACCGAGAGTGAACTGATCAAATTTTAGTCATTACAAAACGATGAACGAAAGATTTACGTTAGATAAAAAAAAAGTTTTACCAATCATGGTAAGTTAATATATACCATACCGTCGCGATTTTTGATCACTTTGATTTCGTAAAACTATCATTGGAAAATCCCTTCAAACTTTTTTAATTACTTTTCTTTTACTGCAGTATTAATTTTGTTTATTTTTTTTAGAAAATATATTTGATGCTTTTAATTAATAGTATTGTTTAAGTCATGATAAATAAATATCTATAATTCAAAAAAATTTTTAGGAAATTAAAATCATGTTAAATTTGAAGTTCTTTGAATTTACTTTTTTCATCCATGTACTGCGATTTTATTTTCTATAGACTATTTTCATGTGTTGTACCATCTTAGCTTCTTATTGCCAACTTTCGTTATATAAAAAGATATTTTAAGGCTGATTAAAAATAAATATATTAACTGATAGCCCTTATATATTAACTGATAATCCCCCCCTCTTAATCTATTAAGGCCTTTTTGAGCACCTGAACGTCAGTTGTATATTTCGTCTGGATGAGATGTTTTACAGAGTATAGTTACTGCATTCGTGTGTCATAAAGTCCCTGAGTACTCTCAAGCTCTCACCTGGACATAAATGAAAAAGGAGAAAAAATTAAGGAGAGAAGAAAATTAAGGAAAACAAAAAGGAGAGAAAATTTCCAAATACTTAACAGTAATTGGGATTGAAGTTTGTACATCTCACTCTGAAGAGCGCTGTATAATTACTGGGACACGGCAATCCATTTAAAAGAATTTTGGTTTTAGATTATCTTAGTAATATCGAACATCAAAAGTTTTGGAATTTTTACATTATTTATATCTGGAAAGTGGTAAGTTAGTGGAAGTGGTTTATCTGGAAAGTGGTAAATGTTATGCCATATAGTTCATATCCCAGCGGAAGCTGAAAGATGTTAGAAATTTTAAATATGCATCACAGTGTTTAGCAAGATAATTATTCTTAAACAGTCAGTCATATTTCAGGGTTATAAGGAAGATAATTTTGATAACTTTCAAGGATTCACTTCGATAAATGTATGTGTTGAAAGCTAATCAGTGATATCCATTTTTTAATGCTTTTGATTGAATTGTAATTTTTACTCCGAAATGTACGATTATGACACTTATGGGCCAGAGAAACATATATTCGACTTTACAAAGTCAAAAGCAGTCAGAGCAGAGAGAGAGAGATAATTGTTTACCCATTGCATGTTGCCCGATATTCTTTCTTGATTGTCGATCATTTATGAATATTCTATCTTTATAGATGCTTGGGATACTTCTGAATTGCCTTTTTTGCAATTCGTGAATTTGAGTCGCAACTTATGAAAATTCATTCTGAAAATATTTGGTTTATTTGTCGCTCAACGGTCAGTTATGGCATACGTTGGCTAATTAGATCAAGATCTACTGTTTACAGTTCATCTCAAATCCGTACAAACATTCTTGCCCAAGGTGGAATACGAACCCATTATCTTTTTAACTGAAAGCCAGAGCGGTAACTATTCGGCTGTCAGCTTGGCAATTTTTCTTGAAGAGGGTGTTCAGTGAATATTTAAATATGTTATGGATGACATATATATTTAAATATTCACAGTAGTTAGGAAATCAGTTACAAACCTTTGTTACTCTATTTAATATAGACAGTAGACATGAAGTGCTTCTTATAGCTTGAAGTAGTTTGACTCCAGGAAAAATGGTTATGAATTTTACATTTATAATAAATTTGTTAATATATGATTTAAATTGTATTAAATTTAATCATATATACTGCAGTCTTTTTCTTAAATATTTTCTCCACTTTTTTCTTTTTTCAGCATTTAATAATATGTTTTTATTTCACTAAATATTTTTTTTTTATTTTTAACACGGCAAGACAGATTACAATTAATGTTTGTAAAATGCATTTCTTAAATTTACGTAGTAATATCCATAATGAAATACAAATTTTAGTTAAATCCTAGAAAATGATATAAATCAAAACCTCAGATAGACTCTGTGACGCCAATGACTAGAAGTGCCCGTCAGCGACACGTATTGGCTCTGTTCTTATATTCTCTAAGATTAAAGAGTGGGCAAAAAGCTTGAGTAAAAATTACAATGCTGTGTAGATGCTCACATAGGTAAATCATGACCAGTGGGTAACTTGTAGGATACCACTGTATTGCGTTGTTAATAGTCTGGTAAATTAGAATCAATAAAAATTATATTTTTAATATTGACGCCTATTTAAAAAAAATCAAGGAATTGAAAGCACACTTTGTATACTTTAATAAATTTGTGAAATTAAGAACACAGTCCTTGCAATTATATATCTTTATATATATATATATATATATATATATATATATATATATATATATATATATATATATATATATATATATATATATATATATATATATATATATATATATATATTATATATATATATATATACATATATATATATATGTATATATATATATTATATATATATATATATATATATAATGTGGAGGTACTTATCAAAATAAAAAATAGGGATTAATTGAACATCTTTTTAGTAATATGGTGTAGGATTGCTTTTAACATGTAATACAGCTTTTATTAGTATAGGAATTGATTTACACATATGCTGACACTGGTGTTTAATTGAATATTGTACCAATCATATGGACGGACTGCTGTGGCCTGGTTAGTTAGAGTGTCGTTCTCATAATCAGAAGATAATGAGTTGGAATCCAGACTTCACCGAAGATCCGCTGTGTTCTCTAAAACACGATGAGCACACATGTTAAAATTGGGCATGGTTGTAATGTCTTCCAAGTAAAATTATACCTCTGGGGTGGCATGCCAAGTATTGGGGCTCTTCTTCTTGGTCTTTGCTTCAAATTCGGAAATATTCTACCCAGCTGCTATTATGGAACTAGTGGAGCCCAATTCATGGCTATGTACAGGAAAGCATGCTGGTGCAACGACAACCATTTATATAGAATTATTATAAAGTTCTGGTCCGGTTGAGGATATGGATTCTGTAATACAAAACTAAAAAAACTTGAGCATAAAACGCTTCTATAACCAAACTATAAACCAGTAATATTGATCGGGTGACAAAGTGGCCATTGATGTTAAACTTTATCCTTATGTTCATCAAACGTTGTATGGATAAGTCCCGCTGCACAGATAGGTGCATTAATCTTAGAAAATTAGGAAGCAAAATTTGTCTCATAGGAGGGATGTGTTCCGTTGTAAAATATTTCTCTCTATCCACATCTTTCCAGCATTTGATTGTTTCGGCTGAAAACCATGTCATGACAGATCCATCTCCATGCTTGATGGTTGGAAAGAGACTTTCTTGAGTAAGCATCATACATTGAGTAACCTGATGTAGGGAGAAATGTGAAAGACGATTTGTCAGTCTTCTTGATAACCTTCCACCTTTCAATCGATCATGTTGTATGAGTGACCACGGTAGACGAGGTTTGGCATAACATCTAAAAGTGCTTTAAGAATTGCTGCTCTGCTGTATATTATTCTATAATATTAAGGTGCCTTCTAACTATAATCATTACCGTAGGAGAATACAGATGCTGATTGTGTTCTGCAATTATTCGTCTTTTAGACACTACAATCTGCTTCAACACTTTTTGATCTCTTATAATATGATACTCCTTCCAATTTTTTTTTTTTTTTTTTTTTTTTTGCAATGAAATAGAAGGAAACGCCTTCTAAGTGTCTTAAAAATTATTTTACTTTCAGAATAAGTTTAAGAAGGTATGTTGTAATTTGGGTTTCAGACATCCGCAAATATAATGAATAAAATTTGAAAGAAATAAGAATAACGAAAATAATTGAACTTTTTTTGTATTCAAATTGTTATCAGTAAATATTTTTATATTTTGCATGCATTAATTGTATCATTTCCCATTAAGTTTAAGTTTTAAAGTTATCATATTTATTCATCAATTCATTTTTAACTATTAAAATAGTTGACTTTAACTCAATTATTCGAAAAGTTGGTTTAAAATTGTTAAAGTTTTAAGGGCTCCTAATTTTATGACTGTATATATTCTAGGTTATCGCACTGACGTTTCTAAACTGTACTTTGATGCTTACAAATATAATTTCTTTAGCCGTTTCTGCATAATATGTTTAATGGGTGTCAAAGATTGTGTATAATTTTTGCATTAGGAATCTACCTTGGAGCAATGCATATGAGCGTGAAACTAAACTGTAATTGACTTGATTTCGTATCTGCATTTGATCTTGTATATTTTGCTTGATTTTGCACACATAACTTCGCATATTTTTATTTCATCATATCGAAAAAATAATTTACATTGTCATTGATTTTTGACATTTGAAAAAGCGGCAACACATTCAAAACTTATATTTTAGAGGTACCTTAATTGAGATGGAAAAGTATTTTGAAAATTTGTTCAAATGTATGCAACAGAGCATTGACTTTTATTAAGACTATTATGTAGCACTTATTTCGATCACATTCGATCGCAAACATTTATTTTATTTTCATTATGAAGCTAGAAATCGGAATGATAATTATTGAAGTGAATGTTTTTATTCCATTTTAACTTGAGTTATTTTGTTGCTGCAATAAACTCTACGAGTGTTTCATATTAGGTAGGTATTTCTAATTTAGGAGGGAGTCGTGAAACTTTTTATCTTAACATATTTTCATTACATAATATTCAGATGCAGACTAGTGTTATTTTTACAATTAACTGGTTTTGTTAGCATTCAACCGTCTATTCAGTTATTTTAAATATAATAATGCATATCTTTATTCTGTATGAACTCATATATAATCATATATAAATCTTGTCAACTGTGCTTTCTGCGAGAAGATGCTCTGGTTTGACCTTGGGTATTGTTTAGCAACGACTTATGGATATTGTCATTAGTTTTCTGCATTCATCAAGTGTATTTTTATTTTTACTTTTTTGGAAACTTCATTAATTGTAATTGTTAAATGGAGTTATGGAGTTTGTCTGATTTTGTCGCGACTGTGAATATGGTTTATTGATAGAGAAGTGTTCTAAGAAAAAAAAGAAAACAACTTACGTGGAAGGTATAAAAATATATTACAACAGTTTTACGCCGTTGGGGTGTCCATTATGTGGCATTCAAGTTCTTTTGTTAATGTGTGCATCAAAATGAAATCAAGTATTAATTATTCTTAAAAGTTTTTGTTTTTTTTAAATTAATTCTCGATTTATTAAAAGAAGTGGATGTATTCCTGAGTGAGTATATTATCTTCTTGAAAATTCAGTTTTTTTCCTTTCTTTTCCAATCAAAAAAATAAATAAATAAATAAAATAAAATTATTTTAAATTATAAATTTCCTGCTGTTCGTTCTGTAATTTTAACTGTAAATTCTATTCTATCCAACTCTATAAACTCTATATGAATTATATTTTTGCCAGTAAGTGAATAATTTTGCAGAAAATATATTGTGTGTTTTGTTAATTATATTTACGAAAAAGGAGTTCATAGCAAAAATTCACAGTAATTTGTTTTGGCAAATTAGTGGTATAATGATAAAGATATAATGAGGTGCTGCTTTGTATAGTGAAATTCATGAGCAATAACTTTAGATAATTAAAAATCTGCTTTATATTGTTTAAACTTCATTTAGAAATCTGTTGAATAAGAAATAGGAAATTAAATTTAATAATTTAAATGTAAATCCTTTTAATTATAAAACTAGATTATTTAAATTATAATTGCTGATAAAAAAAACTTGTATCTTTTCCTTTTTTTTTTTTTTTTTTTTTTTTGAAAAACATTAATATAGTCTGGAAAAGGAAAACGATTCTTTCAAAAGTTAATGGGTTCGAATCTCACCTTGTGCTTGGATGTTTGTAGTGGTTCGGAATCCACTTCAAAAAGTCAAGTAGTCTTATAAGCCCTGTGTGCAAAAAATGACTGTGGAGCCACAAACAACTCCAGAATTCAGCAGACTTCATGCCTTTGTATGTAAGAATGGAAGCCTCATTTTTATAATTCCATGTATGCATGTTCACCTCTAATAGGAAAAACTTTTGCACAGCTATTCTTTTAGCAGTATCTACAATTCCATGTTGTAATTTTCTTTTCAAAGAAAATCATAATAATAATGATAATAATAATAACTATAATTATACTTTCTTCAGGCTTTTGAAAAATAAAATTATTATACACTTTGTAGCAATATATTTATGTTTATATCAATGCTCCTTATATCGAAATGCATTGGAAATGGATGAATTGAGCTCTAAATTATGTTTACTAGCAGTGTAACTAAAGAAAGTTTCAAATGCTCCATAACTCATCTTTTTTTAATTAATCTATTTGTAAAACCCAGTTTTTGTGATGCAAAATAATTTTAAACGAAGTAAATTGTATAGATTGTAAAAATAATATAAAATGTTATTTTACTAAATCACATTTCTCCTCGAAATATGAGTAAACTTTTTCTGGAAACTACCACCCCTCAAAGTTTGGTGCTCAGTGTTTTTGGCATTTCATATTGGTCACATCATTTCCTATTTATCTTATTCACTCTAATATGTATTGATTAGTTTGATTGCGTAAAATAAATTGAACTTTTAATAATACAAATTGTTCATAGTTGGAAATATAAAAATAACAGTAAAATCTTTCTAGGCCACCTTACACAAATCAGAAATTTCAATATTTATTCCTTTTATTTTCGATTTTAGTAAAATATATTATTTTTAATGACTCAAATTTTCCATTCTTACTTTTAGTTAGTATGATAACTATGAAGTAATTTCAGTTGAATAAATCATCTGAAAAAAATTTACTATATTTTAATTATTATTGAAATTTAATTATTCCTATTAAGACTTTTTTAGATACTAAAATGGCAAACATGCTTTGCAAATGCCGAATTTTCAGCAGTAAAAAGAATAATTTTGAAATAAAATTAAGTAGTTTAATTTAATAATGAAATCTTGAAGATGTCTTGCCTATTTTAAAACATAAATTATTCAACACTTTTATTTCTGTTTTCTTGTTTCTTGGAAAAATGCTGAATGGAGCAAAAAATCTGAATGAAAGTATTTTGTTGGTTATTCCTAAGTGTAATTGAATATCATTAAAGTTTGTATTTTGAATAAAATGATACTATTTTTTGTGTACCTGTGTATTTTTCTTCTCACAAAATCACCTTATAAGGTTACACTTACTACATAGTAATGTGCATCTATATTGAATATTAAAATTGTAAGTACTATGTTTTTGTAAATGAGTATGTTCATTTATTTAAAAGTAATTTTTCATTATAAATTGGTTACTTTTCCAAGATAACTGGTAAAATATCCTACATGATTAAAATAAAAATGTAAATAATTAAAAAAGTATGTTATTCCAAAAATTAATACCTTTAATTAATAAAATTAAAAATTATAAAAATACTTATATGAATTCATAATGTAGAAAGTTATTATATGTATGTAATTTAAATATATAAGTAATATTTGAGTATTTATAAGTAATATTTAAAAAATGGTGTATTTAATGAATTTTTTGCTTGCATTTTTTTACAGATTCATGAATTTGTTTGCTTACCATTTTGCTGAAAGAATTGGGTAAGTCATTTGATTTTTTTGCATTAATTGTACATGCTTAATGAATTAAATTTGCTCTTACATAAATTAGTAAAAGCATTGAGATAATGAAATTTATTTTTTGTAATTATTCTGGTGTATCATAAATATCTTAATGTGTTTTATATGAAGTTTCTCTAAAATTTCTTTAGAAATTTAATTGCTGAATCTAATTTTCAGAACATTAATTGACTGACAACTAAATATTATTTTATACATTCTTTCAGCATATTTTGTCATAATGTATAAGAATTCTGTCCTTCTTCATACTTCTCGTCTTATTTTTCTTTCAAGTTATTGTAATTAAATTTTCTACAGTATTTTCGCCAAAAAAAAGTAATTTACAAAAATTACAAAAAGAGACCCACTACATGAGATAACATATTTAGGGAAATTTTAGTTGGCAAAGTGATACTGTATCTACAAAATGTTCAAGACAATTCTCGCCAGGAAAGCCCCAGGGAAATTTATTTCTCCTACTATTCGTAAGTTACAGTTGGTACATGAAGAAACAAACTGATGTTTTACTTCTCTTAAAGTACATCAACAGATTTTGATCTTAAAATCTGAGCTTTAAAAAACTAATACTAATTTAATTTTACAAAGCATAAAATATAGGTAGTGAAAATAAAATAATTTTTCTGTGTTCTTATAGCATTGATTTTCCCTCTACTATGCTGGTTATTCCACTTATAATAAATAATCTGCGTATTACTATTGGAATTTAGTTTATTTAAATGTGCAGCTAATTTCACTGTAATAAAATTCATGAATTGTAAACAATTTAATTATAAGTCTTCAAATTTTCTTAAATGCTTTTTAAAGTTGCCATCAGGTAAAAATATCATATTATATAAATACACATTTTTTTCATTCTTAAAATCAAGTCTATTCTGAATCGGAATGAGCTATGCTTATTTAAATTATTAAATTCGAAGTTTTATTTTTCTTTTGCTCAGTTGTTTTTATTTAACTATTTGCTTTAGGGAGTCTGACAAATAAAAAGGAAAAAAAAGTAAGTAAAAAAGGAAAATGAAATATTAAGCTAAAATTAATGTTGTATTAATTTTAGAAAATAAAAAAAATTAAAAAAAGCACACTTTGTAAATTTTGAATATCAGAAACAATATTTAATAAAATTTTAAGAGAACTATGAATAGCTAAATATTCCTAAATTTAATTTTTGATACTATGTTGTAGACTACCTTAAATTTAAGGCTGTAAAGTCTACTTCGTAATATGTTTTCTTTGCGAACTTCTCAAGATAGTGAATATTGTATTCCCATATTGAGGAGGAAACCCAAAAATTTCTTTTTTATCCACTCCAACAGACAAGCATTAAAAATGCTTACACATAAAAAAGTACATAAAAATTTATCTGTTCAATCTCTAAAATCAAACTCCTAACCTTCGTACCAAAAAGCCCTAGTCCTTCATTAAACCTTATGAAATTTAATCTTAAAACTATTAAAAATGTAACAGAATGACATAGAATCTATAACAATGTCTGCATTTATAAAATTCCTATTCCCTTTCCTGCCGAACTTTTACTCAAATTTCAATTAAAAAGGACTACGTAGAATGGATAGAAAATTAAGTAAATATTTATTTCTGGCTCATTCAAAATAAAAGCTGTTTCCTTTCAAAGTTTTGATTTCAGTATTTGGAAATAATTTTGAAGCAAATTTAATGGATTGAATTTCTTGTAAATTTACTTATACCGTGATATAATTCATATAAATGGAGAAAATTCTTCTCACGTCAAAAACCAAGAAATAAGGCTCTTTTGAGCACTTTTAAAATTGTGTACTATGACAATCTCAGAAGTTGAGAAAAAATTATTTTCGGTCATCATATCCATTTTATTTTATGTGTTGCAAAAAACTAAAATTCAGGATTTGCAATTCCCTGATTCAAAAAGAAAATGCTATTTTTATCAATTGCAGCACATGTATTTATTGTTTTTTATTATAAATCTAACTGTCACCCTAGTGAGAAGTCCCAAATTCATTGATGGGCTCACTATATCATTCTGTTCTTTTAAACCGATCTATATTTCAAACCGGATTTCATCATGCAAAACGGTTTTTTCAACAAAACTAAATGAATCACAGGACTTATTTTGTTTAAATCAGTTTTTCTTTTTTCAAAAAAAAAAAAAAAAATTTACACAGGAAATTACTACTCACAAAAGCAGTTGAGTTGGCAGCATAATGGGCAATACTCTTGCCTTCGGTTCAGTCTCAAGGGTTTGAATCTCACATTGAACTTGAATGTTTGTGGTTTGGAATCAACTGTAAGCTGTTAATCTTGGTCTATATAGCCCATATGGGGAAAAATGGTCATTAAATGACAATCAAAACCAATTCCAATAAAATCAGGGAACCCTGCCTTGCTGGTTTCAAAATTAATATTTTTAACAAATATGTTTCATTTACAGTGAATGGAATTAAAGATTCCTTTTAGAGGTCTTTAGGAAAGTTAAATCCAATAAGATATGTAAGAATATTTTGAAAGAAAAAAGAAAAAAAAAACATTAGAAAAGTACTTTATAGGAAGCTCTTTTATTCGTACCTGCATATTTGGAGTTGTGATGTAAAGAAATTCATGTAGGGAATTTATAATCTAGGGAAGCATCTAGAGAATTTATAATACATCCACATCACTCACATTTAAAATTGTTGTATTGTTTTTTAATGATAAAATTTTCTTGGGTAAATTAAAATATTAAAGAAATGTTAATATATCACCATATGTACTCATTACTAGCACCAATGATTAAAGAATTTGCTAAAAGACTGTTCAGAGAAGTTGTTTTGAAATAAAATAAAGATTATTTTATAATAAGAAGAAGTGAACACTATATAGGTAATTATTTTATTTATAGCTGAATCTTTGGATATCTCTCTTTGATATCCCATTGTAATTTATTATGGTTGTTATCCATTTCACTATTTTTCAAAAATAATATTCCTATATGTCCCAAATTCTGAGTACTGAAAGTAATGATTAAAATCTTCATTGTGAAAACTTTTTTATACATAAAAAGTTTTTTAATAAATTATGTAAGAATATTTTGACGATATTGCATGATAAAAAGTTTATATATATATTCGCATTATACTTCACATGCTCCTTGGAGTTCACATATATAACTCATGGGAATGTATTATGATTTTATATCTATCCCTCTTATTTCAACCTATATCTGCTCTTTTTCATATTAACAAATATATTTATTTAAGTTCAAAATTAGAGGAAATATTTCAATATTTCCGTATATTCAAAGACCTCCCTGCGATGATTAAAAGATTCACTTGGGAAGTCTTTTGGAGAATTGTTTTAAAATAATATGTAAGATTACTCTTCAAATACAAGCACTAATGAACATTTTATATTGCTAATATATATCTAATTTCTTCCTTGGAGATGAAATGTTGAACAAATGAGTATATTTACTATGCTGATGTATCTATCAATCTTATTTGTAAGGAATATTTTTTATGTGTGCTGTTTTAATTGTAAAGAATATTCTTATGCTGGTTTTAATATAAAGGAAATATCCCTATATTTCCTTATTTTCAGAGACCTCCCTGCGATGATTAAAAAATTCGCTTGGGAAGTCTTTAGGAAAATCGTTTCAAAATGATATGTAAGATTATTCTTCAAATACAAGCACAAAAGAACCTTGTATATTGCAAATATATATCTAACTGCCTCCTTGGAGGTGAAGTTTTGAACCCATGGGTATATTTATCATGCTGATGTATCTATCAATTTCATTTTTAAGAAATATTTTTACGTGTGCTGTTTTAATAGTAAAGAATATTATTATGCAAGTTTTAATATATAGGAAATATTCCTACATGGAAAAATTATTTTAAAATAATATGTAAGAATATTCTTCAAATACAAGTATTAAAGAACAGTGTATATTGCTAATATATATGTAACTTCCTCCTTGGAGAAGAAATGTTGAACCCATGGGCATATTTATTATGCTGTTGATATCAATCTTATTTCTAAGAAATATTTTTATATGTCATGTATTAATAGTAAAGAATATATTCTTATGCAAACCCGATCTTATGCTGGAATCAAACCCGTGAGCTCACGCAGAGGCACCTGAGCTTCACTCCACGGGGTCCCTGATCCGGAATCAAACCCGTGAGCTCACGCAACGGCAATTAAGCTTCACTCCACGGAGTCCCTGATCCGGAATCAAACCCGTGAGCTTTAGCGACGGCATCTGAGATTTACTCCACAGGGTCCCTGATCCGGAGTCAAACCCGTGAGCTTTAGCGACGGCATCTGAGATTCACTCCACGGGGTCCCTCATCCGGAATCAAACCCGTGAGCTCACGTAGCGACAATTGAGCTTCACTCCACGGGGTCCCTCATCCGGAATCAAACCCGTGATCTCATGCAGCGGCAATTGAGCTTCACTCCACGGGGTCCCTCATCCGGAATCAAACCCGTGAGCTCACGCGTCGTCTATTGAGCTTCACTCCACGGGGTCCCTCATCCGGAATCAAACCCTTGAGCTCACGCGTCGTCTATTGAGCTTCACTCCACGGGGTCCCTCATCCGGAATCAAACCCGTGAGCTCACGCGTCGTCTATTGAGCTTCACTCCACGGGGTCCTCATCCGGAATCAAACCCGTGAGCTCACGCAGCGGCAATTGAGCTACACTACACGGGATCTCTGATCCTTAATCAAACCCGTGAGCTCATGCGACGGCATCTGAGCTACACTCCACGGGGTCCCTGATCCGGAGTCAAACCCGTGAGCACACGCAGCGGCAAATGATCTTAACTCCACGGGGTCTCTGATCCGAATCAAACCCGTGAGCTCACGCAGCGGCACCTGAGCTTTACGCCACGGGTCTCTGATCCGGAATCATACCCGTGAGGCAACGGCAATTGAGCTTCACTCCACGGGGTCCCTGATCCTTAATCAAACCCCATGAGCTCACGCAGCGCCACCTGAGCTTCACTCCACGCGGTCCCTGATCCGGAGTCAAACCCGTGAGCTCACGCAGCGGCAATGGAGCTTCACTCCGCGGGGTCCCTGATCCGGAATCAAATTCGTGAGCTCACGCATCGGCACTTGAGCTTCACTCCACGGGGTCCCTCATCCGGAATCAAACCCGTGATCTCATGCAGCGGCAATTGAGCTTCACTCCACGGGGTCCCTCATCCGGAATCAAACCCGTGAGCTCACGCAACGGCAATTAAGCTTCACTCCACGGAGTCCCTGATCCGGAATCAAACCCGTGAGCTTTAGCGACGGCATCTGAGATTTACTCCACAGGGTCCCTGATCCGGAGTCAAACCCGTGAGCTTTAGCGACGGCATCTGAGATTCACTCCACGGGGTCCCTCATCCGGAATCAAACCCGTGAGCTCACGTAGCGACAATTGAGCTTCACTCCACGGGGTCCCTCATCCGGAATCAAACCCGTGATCTCATGCAGCGGCAATTGAGCTTCACTCCACGGGGTCCCTCATCCGGAATCAAACCCTTGAGCTCACGCGTCGTCTATTGAGCTTCACTCCACGGGGTCCCTCATCCGGAATCAAACCCGTGAGCTCACGCGTCGTCTATTGAGCTTCACTCCACGGGGTACCTGATCCGGAATCAAACCCGTGAGCTCACGCAGCGGTAATTGAGCTACACTCCACGGGATCTCTGATCCTTAATCAAACCCGTGAGCTCACGCAGAGGCACCTGAGCTTCACTCCACGGGGTCCCTGATCCGGAATCAAACCCGTGAGCTCACGCAGCGGCAATTGAGCTTCACTCCACGGGGTCTCTGATCCGGAATCAAACCCGTGAGCTCACGCAGCGGCACCTGAGCTTTACGCCACGGGGTCTCTGATCCGGAATCAAACCCGTGAGGCAACGGCAATTGAGCTTCACTCCACGGGGTCCCTGATCCTTAATCAAACCCCATGAGCTCACGCAGCGCCACCTGAGCTTCACTCCACGCGGTCCCTGATCCGGAGTCAAACCCGTGAGCTCACGCAGCGGCAATGGAGCTTCACTCCGCGGGGTCCCTGATCCGGAATCAAATTCGTGAGCTCACGCATCGGCACTTGAGCTTCACTCCACGGGGTCCCTCATCCGGAATCAAACCCGTGATCTCATGCAGCGGCAATTGAGCTTCACTCCACGGGGTCCCTCATCCGGAATCAAACCCGTGAGCTCACGCGTCGTCTATTGAGCTTCACTCCACGGGGTCCCTCATCCGGAATCAAACCCTTGAGCTCACGCGTCGTCTATTGAGCTTCACTCCACGGGGTCCCTCATCCGGAATCAAACCCGTGAGCTCACGCGTCGTCTATTGAGATTCACTCCACGGGGTACCTGATCCGGAATCAAACCCGTGAGCTCACGCAGCGGTAATTGAGCTACACTCCACGGGATCTCTGATCCTTAATCAAACCCGTGAGCTCATGCGACGGCACCTGAGCTACACTCCACGGGGTCCCTGATCCGGAATCAAACCCGTGAGCTCACGCAGCGGCAATTGAGCTTCACTCCACGGGGTCTCTGATCCGGAATCAAACCCGTGAGCTCACGCAGCGGCACCTGAGCTTTACGCCACGGGGTCTCTGATCCGGAATCAAACCCGTGAGGCAACGGCAATTGAGCTTCACTCCACGGGGTCCCTGATCCTTAATCAAACCCCATGAGCTCACGCAGCGCCACCTGAGCTTCACTCCACGCGGTCCCTGATCCGGAGTCAAACCCGTGAGCTCACGCAGCGGCAATGGAGCTTCACTCCGCGGGGTCCCTGATCCGGAATCAAATTCGTGAGCTCACGCATCGGCACTTGAGCTATACTCCACGGGGTCCCTGATCCGGAATCAAACCCGTGAGCTCTTGCAACAACTCTTGAGTTTCATACTTCGGGTTCGGTATGAAAGCAAATCCGTGGATTATCATCAAACGATAGAGTTGAACTTCACTCAATAAAGTTCACTAGAAGTGTAGAGATATATGATGTTATCGCTATAAGTGTTAGTTGGCATTTTGATTTATATTTAGTGTATTTTGTAGCTATCTGTTTTTGTAGTTTTTGTATACTTTTTTTTTAACAATTATTCATTCCTAATTATATATATATACCTAAGCTTTTCTCTCTCTCTCTTAATAACCTTATATTATCTATTAAATAAAATTAATTAAAGTTGCTAAAATAATGATTTTTTCAAGATTGGATTTGTGTACTTAAAGAATAAAATATAATTAAACTACCTGTTTCAAAATTGTGTAATATCAGATTATTGTTTAAAAGTGAGGAAACTCTCTCTCTCTCTCTTTCAGTGTAGTTTTAAAATAACTCAGGAAATTTTAAACGTTTCTACTAAACTAATTAATATCTCAGCAATAACCCCAGATTCTCCAACTCTTTACTTCCTTGTGCTGTGATAGTTTTCAAATATAATTCGGGAACTCTTATTTCATAGAACACAATGTCTATTAGCTTTGTCAAAAAATTACCTATATAATAATATAATATATTCATAAATTGTTTAATAGAAATTTCTGATTTTATTAAATATATATATTTGGATAAATTTTATTTAAATTTAAGTGTGTGTTTTGAAAGAAATTTAAGATTATTAACTGTATTAGTGTTTCTGTGCCAATCTGCATTGATAATGCTATGGCATGAATAATAGTAATGGTAATTTTGATAATGAACTTGAAAATAATTAACTGAAAATAATGAACTTGAAAATAATTGTAAAAGTTTGGGTGAATTTTATGATAGATTTCAATTAAACAGAACTCTGTACAGAAATTTGTGACTGCAAGATGTTTCTCTGCAGTAGAAAAGAGATTAAACTCCATTAGAACTTCTAATTTTCCTAATATGTTACGGAGAAGATGTTTTCCCACAAATATGAGAATCGCCCTTCAAATACTCTTAACTATTTCTACATCAATAGCAAGCTGTGAACGTTCGTTCCGCAAATGAAAATTAATTCTGACGTATTTACGATCAACTATGAGTCAAAATCGTCTAAATGATTTAACTTTTTTAAGCATAGAAAAAGAAACATTTGAATTGATCAACTTCGATGAAGTAATCAATCAATTCGCATCAGCAAAAGCAAGAAAAATGTATACAGTGTAATATATGTATTATATTATGATTGTAACTAATTACATCTACTTATATCTATAATATAGATTAAGTTATTTCATGCTTAAAATTTTTTTATGTTTTTTAAAATAATTGTATTGGTATATAAGATAAATAATATCGCTTTAATTAAAAAATTCTAAATCATGTAAGTCCGATTATTTCTTTGACACTTTTACGAAATCAATAAAAGTATTTTTTCTAGCTAGAATTGATTTTTGTTTCAAAATTAAAGCTAATCCTGAGACTTTAAATTAATATATTTCCAATTATTTTATAGAAGGTAAAGCATTCCCTTATTATTTTTGCATTGTATTCTTATTACAAGTATGTTCTATTTATTATAATGTAATGTGTACAGTTATATAGCTTTTATAATTTAATACATTTTTTCCTATAATTATATTGTATTACTCTTTTTAATTTCGAGGGGGCGCCAAAAAATGTACTGTACCCGGGCGCCAAATATGCTCACTACGCCACTGCAGTCACTATACCCATAATTTTAAAGCCTATATCCACTAAATCCAAAACTATTTTGTTAGTTAAAGCAAATAACGCATCAGCTATAATACAATTTACTGGGAAAACATGAATCACATCTTCAAAAGACGAGGAAATACTGCCTAGTGTTATGAAACAAACTAACGACTCCAAATTTAGAAACAAAACATTTAATTAACAAAAAATTTACAAGGAGTCATATTTGGGTTCATAAAACTCTCGCGCTCGCGTAGCGTACCAAAGAGTCAATATCAATTTCCAAAACTGAAAAACGCAGCTTCTTCAGCCTGCTCCTCGCACCAATCGTCTCCCTACGCACCCTCCCCATCAAAGGCTCTGGAAATCGAAAGCGCTGAGTATGAGACGTTACAGACTAAATTATTCCTTCCTTCCCCGGAGTTTTTTTCTTTTTTTTTTTCTCTACGGAAATCAACCTGCAATGAAAAAGAAAAAAACACACACACACAAGCAACAAAAAGCAAAATTTAGTATTACAGATAGCCCTGATCAATCGGACTCTGGCTGATACACAAAATATATGGCATTATATAATATAAAAATATATCAAAAGAGCACAAAATAATTATGTAATACAACAGAATCTGCAACAATAGATAAATTTACAAATATACACATTAATATTATAAAAAACAATATAATTTTTTTTCAAAAATTATGAAACAATTGAAATTTGTATTAATAGAAAATATTTTTTTTAAAAAAATTAATATCTGAGTAATAAAAAGAAAATAATTATGTTTGGTTATTCAGCATTCTACTGAGACTATCAGCATTCTGATGTAATTTGTCCTTTTTGTGAACAATATCGAAATTTAGGCTTTGAAGAACCAAAGCCCATCTTAAAAGTCTGGGATTAGATCCTGTATGATGTTTTAACCAAACTAAAGGGTTGTGATCAGTTTCTATAACAAATTTATACTGACTATCTAAATAATATTTTAATTTAGTAACAGCAAAATTATTGCTGCACATTCCTTTTCTATAGTACTATAATTTTTTTCAGACTTTGAAAATTTTCTACTCAGAAACAGGATAGGGTGTTCATTTAGTTTTTGATCTCTCTGAGATAAAACTACTCCTATTCCTAAGTTTGAGGCATCACATTGAATAATAAATGGTTTTGAAAGTCTGGACTGTAAAGTACAGGCTTCTTTATTAAAGCATTCTTTAATTCTATGAATGCCTTTTCACAGTTATTATTCCATATTACAGTTCCCTTCTTGGATTTCCCTTTTAGTAAGTCAGTTAAAGGCGCAGCAACTACCGAAAAGTCTGGTATATACTTACGATAGTATCCAACAAGACCTAGGAAAGCACGTACTTCGGTTTTGCTTGAGGGACGTTCGAAATCGGTAACAGCTTTCACTTTAATATCACCTGGTGTTCTTTGACCTTGTCCTACAAAGTGTCCCAAATATTTAACACGAAGTTGAGCGAATTTGCACTTTAAGGGTTTTACAGTCAATTTCGCAAATCGAATCTTCTCTAGAACACATTTAAGATGTTGGATGTGATCAGACCAAGTAAATGAATATATAGCTATGTCATCTAAATAAGGTACAGCAAAATGTTCGCAATTTTTTAATATCTCAGCCATTAACTTACTGAAATAATAAGGGACATTCTTCAAACCGAATGCCATTCTCAAAGGTTTATAAACACCAAATGTCGTAGTAAATGCAGCATATCTTTGAGCCTTCGGACTCAAAGATATTTGCCAATAACCTCGTGTTAAGTCTAATAGAGATATGAAATTCGCTTTCGAAACAGATTCAACGCGCTTTTCAATATTTGGCAATGGATAATATTGTGTTCTGGTAACCTCATTTAACCGGCGATAATCAATGCACGGACGAGGTTCTTTTCCAGGAGCTTCAACTAATATTAAAGGTGATGTGTAATCGGATTCACCTGGTTCCACCACCTTCAATTTCAACATTTTGTCTACTTCCGATTTCAAGATTTCTATCTGTCGTGGGGACATTCGATATGGTTTAGCTATAATAGGTTTATCAGATTCCAACTCGATGTCCAGTTCAGCTAGTTCAGTACAACCCGGTTCATTTGAAAAAATATCAATAAATTGAATCAAAAGTCTACTCAATTGCTTCTTCTGCTCATCCTCTAATTTTTCATTAAAACAGCTTTCAGGGAAAGTCTCTAAAAGGGTGGATGAATTAATTTCAAAACTTGGGATATCTTCATTCTCAGAATCAATATCTTCATTATCAGAATTAGAGGTAAAAATTAAATTAACATCTTCTGGACGCTGAAAATAGGGTTTTAACATATTTACATGGTATACATGTAATTTTTCTTTATCGGGAAATTGTATTATATAATTTGTTTCCGATAGTCGTTTTACTACTTTTCCTGGACCTATCCAATGAACAGAAAATTTACTTGACCTAGAAGGGGCAACGACTAACACAAGATCATTTTCTTTAAATTCTCTTTTCATAGCCTTACGGTCATACCAAAGTTTCTGTTTTTCTTTAGCATCTGTCATATTTTGCACAGCTAATTCTTGACATCTTTTCATTCTATTTAAAAGATTAAAAACGTAAGCAATCACACTATCTTCTTCAATGGTTTTACCAGTTAAATTTTCATATAATAGTGTTACGGGAGTTCTTAGGTTCCGACCATGGACTAATTTTGCAGGAGAATATCCAGTGCTATCATGAATGCAAGTTCTAAGCGCAAAAAGTGCCTGAGGTAAAATTTTCTCCCAATCTGTACCCTTTTCTAAACAAAGGACTTTCAGTATTCTCTTTAAAGTTCTATGCAATCTTTCAACAGGATTGCTTTGGGGATGCTGTACAGAACTATGCACTACTTTAATACCAAATTTTTCTAAAAATTCTGATGTCAGGACACTCATGAAAGATGTTCCTTGATCACTTTGCAACTCCTAGGAAAACCCATACGGCTAAATATCTGAAGAAAAGCATCAACCACAGTAGTAGAACGAATATCTGGTACTGGGATGGCATCTGGATACTTGGATGACATGCAAATGGCTGTTATAATATACCGGTTGCCGCTTGAAGTTAAAGGTAAAGGTCCACAGGCATCAACATTAATTCTAGTAAATATTTCCGGAATTACTGGAACCAGTTTCAAAGGAGACTTTTTCTTATCTTGAGGCTTTCCTACACGTTGACATTTGTCACAAGATTTAACAAAATTTTCTATGTCTTTAAAGCAGTTTGGCCAGTAGAAAGTTTTACACAACATATCTTTTGTTTTAGTTACACCTAAATGAGCTGCAGTTACCTCATGGCAGATTCCTTTTAGCTGGTTGCGAAACTTCTTGGGCACAACTAATAATCTTCTTATGGTTCCATCACTGTCCATTTTATTAAAAAACAACATTTGATTTATTATAACATATTTATTGTCTTTTGAAGATTGTCGTTTAGCTTGCTCAAAAAGAGGTTTCAAATCTTCGCACACTTTTTGTTCACGAGCGAATTCTTCTGGGGATGTCTTTATCAAATCCAGACCTTCAACTTCGGTTTCTAATGGTGGCAAAATTGCATTTTCCTCTAATTCTTCATTTTGTTTAGTTTTGAGGCAAGACCTAGAGGATTTTAATTCAGAGACAATTATCTCTTTATTCGTGCTATTTTCCTTGCGTCTTTTTTGAGCTCGAGTTTCTATAGCATTTATCATATGTACTTTCACCTCTTCGTGTTTTTTGGTTTCTTCAATTAAAGCGGCTGTTTTGTTACCTAGTAAATACCTTCCTTGATCCAAAGAATCTCGAAGAACTGCTGCCTTTGTCAAAACGTGACCCAATTCACAATTTATTTCAACCTCGGCAATAGGTAAGCATACTAAAGTTTCATCAAGAGGTGTTCTTAGCCAAACCTTTTCCTTAGTGAACATATCAGGTTTAACGTATTTTCCACAAATCAAATCAAGAGTTGCTCCAGTGTCTCTTAAGATTGGCATTTGAATTCCATTAACAGTGCCGATACTAGTGTAGGGAGCCATCAACTCATTAAATGTACTTTTAGCAATTTCATTAGATGCTACCGATTCTAAGTTCTTTTTTATTTTGTCACACTGAGGCCGCAAATGACTATAAGAACCACACTCATAACATCGGAGTTGTTTTCGTTTTTCAAATTCCCTTTCATGTGCATAATTTGAATTTTTATTCTCGACTCTTTTAGGAACATGAGATTTATTATTTTGAATTACTTCATTAAACTTAAAGGCTCGGTTTTCGTTTTGTTGACGAAAACCAAAATTATTTCGAGGGAGTTTTGTAAAATCTTTAGTCTTAAAACTATCTCTTAAGCTTTCATATTCATCTATTTTCTCTGCCAGATCATACGGAGAATTTATTTTAAGCCATTCCGCCAAAAAATGTTCTTTAATTTCAATTGGCACTCGACGTTTCAATTGATCTGTTACCATTAGCTCCTTAAGCTGTTCAAACGTCGTTATTTCTAATTCCGCAAGCCATTCCGTAAAGTAACTATTCAATTCTTGTGCATAATTTCTCCATGATTTTTCTGTCGTTTTCTGGTGTTTAAGAAACAATTGTCTTAATTTTTCGCTATTTAACTTGAATCGTTTAAGAATAAGTTCCTTCACATTATCGTAATCATCAGCCCTTTCTGGAGGTTCTCTAGCTAACATGTTAGATATTTCTGAAGGTAAAGCACTTACAAGATAAACTACCCATTCGTTTTTTGGAATATGAGCCATTTCTGCTCTACGCTCAAAATTTATTAAGTATAAACTCATCTCATCTTTCTTTTCATCATACTTTGGCGTTATTTGCATTAATTGAATTTTTTGAGCTTGTTCAGTCCTATTTGTAACTGATTCTCTGTTCGAAATTGTGGCATTTGAAGAGATTTCCAGACGTTTCATTTCCAAAATATGTTCTCTTTCTTCACGTCTAATTCTTTCCTCTTTTTCTAGTTCTTCGCGCCTAATTCTCTCCTCTTTTTCTAGTTCTTCTCGCCTAATTCTCTCCTCTTTTTCTAGTTCTTCTCGCTTAATTTTTTCCTCTTTTTCTTCTTGTTCCCTTTTAACTCTTTCATCGATTACCCTATCTAATATACATTTTACTTCTTCCTCGTTGAAGTTTTTACTAGCTAAAATTAATTTTTAATGTCTGGGATTTTAAAAGAATCTGGAACTATTTCCCTAACTCTTCCGCTACTTCTATTAAATCTCCTTTTTCCCCGTGCTAAAAAAGCCATTTTAATTACTAAACGTTTTATCTCAGAAGAGATGCAATAATGAGAGAAAAAAACAGACTATACCCACCAATATGCAAAATTTATTAAATAACTATTGAAATTATTTATCACACACTACTAATATAAACATATCAATAACGTTTAAAAACTAAATGAAACAAACTATATTATAATACAACAAAGTATAAAATGGAAAATCAATTATTTCAAAAAGAAGAAAATGTTTAATATTAAATCTACTCTCGATTTCAAGTTATTATCACCAAGCAAATGATTGATACTCAGATAAATTGAATCATTAATCAAAAATGTAAATATATTATATGTATAAATTATATAAAATCATATTCTTATATAGATACTACTATATTAAATCCAAAAATGAAATTATACATATTTTTAATTCAAAATATAGAACACTACAATTCTTAAGAACAATACAAATTAACAGCTTTAACTAATCTAAACCAGAAATCAGCTTTCGATTTCAAATCAATAAACTTAGTTAATCATACACGACATCAAATAATGTTAATAACGTAAGATATTTTAAACATTAAGAATATACCTTTTCAAATTCTTAACAATGTAAAAAAAACATATACGATTTAAATATCAAATAAATCAGTTTTATATCATATAAAACATTGCAAAGAACAATCAAACACATCAATAAAAATTTCACATTACATTAAATTCAAACCTATTTGTAATAATATACTTTCGTTTTCACATAACGAAATCAAAACCTTTTAAAAAATATATTCCTTTCTTTCTTAAAATCTACTTTATATATCAGTTGAACAATCAAAAAACTAAGTATATAATTGTACTTTTGATTTTACACCTTAATCTATAACAACATAGTTATTTTAACACATATTCCTAAGTGAATTGAAATACATCAACCACATAAAAATTATGAAATACACATTTAATAAGATACACAATTTTTGTTTAAAAAAAATATTACACTGTAAATTCGAATACACGAAATACAGAAATTATCTTTTGTAATATGGAATACACCATTTACAAACTTATAAACAAAATTAATTGATGTAACATGAAAATTCACGTAAATAAGATTGGAACTAAATATTCTATAAATTTGTAACATACCAACTATTTATTTTTAATTGTAGCCAGAGAAGGATTGATCAAAATGGCCTACCTGTATTCCAACATTTCGGCACGTAATCCATTATAGTGCACATAATTAATTTTCACAGTGGATGCTAATGCAAAGCATTATAAAAACATCCAAAACCGCTGCCACCAAAAACATAAGTTTGTTATGAAACAAACTAACGACTCCAAATTTAGAAACAAAACATTTAATTAACAAAAAATTTACAAGGAGTCATATTTGGGTTCATAAAACTCTCGCGCTCGCGTAGCGTACCAAAGAGTCAATATCAATTTCCAAAACTGAAAAACGCAGCTTCTTCAGCCTGCTCCTCGCACCAATCGTCTCCCTACTCACCCTCCCCATCAAAGGCTCTGGAAATCGAAAGCGCTGAGTAGGAGACGTTACACTAGCATGAAAACGTGACCACTTGTTGCTAAATTTGTATTATCAGAAGAGTTTTCAACAATGTTTCCACCTTTATAATCTAAATTAGGTTTTATGTATATTTCGTCGAGCATTAAAAAACATTATAGTCTTTACTACTTATTTTATAAAATATCTGTTTTGCATATAAAAGGAAATATTTATCTTGTTCAAATATTGTAGTTGTTTCTATCATTGAAGTTACTTTTCTAATGGTACTTGGATCCAGCAATATCAAATTATTTGAATTTCTGATAAATTTGTAAGCTTGGGGGGATAAGTGAAATAAAAGAGAAGTGAAAATTAACATGCTAGAAGAATAACGATATTTTACTGGTGCTAATTTTAAAAGATTAAGCTGTTCAATTAAAAATTACATTTATCTTCAAGACAGCTATATCCAAATTATCAATTACATTATTATTGCTTACAGATTTTGATTCAAAATGATTTAAAATACTAAGTATTCATTAAAATTACCTACTTTTAGCGGTAACTTTGTTTCCTTGTACTTCTTCACCTTGTACACCTTCAACGAAATTATTTGTTTGTGATTATTGCATCAATGTATTTTCCTGCATACAAAAGTTTTCTTACTCAAACGTTTATTAGTAATCCACGTTCATCGAGTTGTAAACACTGACAAGTCACCCCGAGCGTCTCCCCAAATGTGATAACTCATGCAACCCATTTTCTTCAGTAAGCAGGCCTGTAGTCTCAAAGGTCACGGTAGTACGTATAGTGGAATGTATCCCCACTTGTGCCATGCGGAAATTGGGGTTCGATACCCCATTACTGAGACTTGGAAAACGGAATCTATGGTTCTGTTATTCTGGTTAAAACTGTGCATTTAATAACTTATCACATTGATGCTCAGTGTAGACGATCATTAGTTTTATTAGGAAATCTTGATTTAAATATTCATTAAAGATAATATTCGCTTTAATATAATTAATATAATATTGGTTATATATCACAGATGCTGCTGCTTGGCGCAATAAATTAGAACGTTTTTCTATCAACCAAAAATTTGTTGGTTCGAGCCCTTTTTTTCAAAATCCATATAACCGAATTTCCGATTATCCGAAAGCGGGCCAGTTCCATTTGATTTGGATAATTGGAATTCTACTGTATTTTGTTTAATTAACAATTTCTGTATTTCAGATCTCTATTTATTATGATTCTCATTCCTTATTTATAATCCCTTTTCTCATGGTGACTGTTTTATTCATCACTTATTTTATCATTATTTTCCAAAATATTATCATTTTCCCCAGCATACATTTTTGATGTATTATTATTTTCCTACCCAGGATAAACTATATCTGCGTTTATAAATTTCCTATTCAGATTCTTTTTTTCATTTTCCCTAGGAAATTTTTCTTAGCTCAGCTATTTTCAAGGTTTTAAAATTGATTTTAAAAAAAGTACTTGAAAAGCAAAAATGTGAAATATGTACAAAAGAGCAATAATATTATAAAAATAAATTTAAAAAAATCCTAACGTTAAGTGTTAAAAAACGTAAAGTGAACTGGAAAAATCTCTGGAATTAGAGAGTAGAAAACAGTGGCGTTGATGAGGACCGTTATGCAAGAGATTAATTGCAAGAGAAATGAAAAGCTCTCGAGAAATCCGAAAGGCAATTTAAGATCAAATTTTCTCCCTATTAAAGATTATCATTATATTTAATTGAATTTGCTTCAGTCACAAATTTGAACACTATAAATTTTTTTCAACTGTTTTGTTAGAGTTCAAGTAAATTTACTGCATTTCGGAGTTAAACTTGTAAATATATATTTTAATAGAGAATACAGACGTTTTAAAACAATGAATAGACATTTGTATTTGCTATTTTTTATATTTCTAATCATTTTCTAAATTTGAGGATTTATGGCTATTATTTACATTACATATAATGTGATTCGAAACAAATTAAAATAAAATGAGTTAAACAATATTTCAACTTTAATCGTAAAATTTTTGCGAATTTGTATAATGTGATATTACTGTTCCGATTATAAGAAATTTCTAATTTAAAATAAGGGATTGTAGATCAGGATTAATACTCTTATCCCCACATTCACACACGTGAACATTATTAAACTCTACTTCAGGTGATTCTAAAATCTAATGAATAGTTTTCATAAGAAAATTACAAGACAAAGAGTCATGAATAAAATAAGTAAAAATATTTCAATGAACGAGAGAAAAAGAAATATTGAATGATTGTTCATTACGATGAGAGAAGGGGGTGGCTATTAATAAACAACAGCTGATTTTTAACATTATTTATTCCAGTCCAAATCGGTAATTTAGTTACCTTTAAAAATCACAACTCTTTAATTGTGGTTACAGGAAATTAAAATGGACATATAAACTTCAAATCAAAATTTTTATTTATTTAAAACATTTAATATTAAATGTTTACATTTTTATATTATTTTTAGTTTTTGTTTTCATATTTATTTGACAATGTGTAGCAAACAACCTTTCATTCCAGATGGCTTTTTTATTGAGTCGGAATTCATAGTTTCCAAGGAAAATCTTGTACTTACCATAATCTACTTCCGATTGTACCTAAAATCGAACTCGTAACCTCCCATTCCAAAGAGCAGGTTACAATGCATATATATTTTCTATATCATTTTGAAACCCCGTAGAGGAGTAAGGCTGTTGTAGCGCATTTTAAATACGACAGTTGAAATAACATTCTTAGAGAACTTTTCATAGACAGAGGGCCGTACTCTCTTGTCACAAGGGTAGAATAAAATCACTCATCTCGAGGCCGTGCATGCAGAAATGCGATTTCTACCATTTCCCAGCAGTGGTTGTTATCGATCATGGGACTTTTCGCTCGGGAGAGAGTTGTTTGACCACTGGAAAACGGTAGGCTAACTATTTATTGAAATTATTTGAATTAGCTTAACTTATGTTTCATTAAAGCTACACATTTTGACAGATTGGTAACAATTTAAATTAAATCCTGAGATTAGCTAGTTGATAAATGAATGTAGGTTTCAACTGTTGTTAAATGGGACAACTAAGTTAATTATAACCACATTCTCATATTTTCATACAATAATAACAGAAACGTTATCTACTTTTGATTAATTCAGTGCTATCTTTCAAAAGCGATATATACTGTTGATAATTAAATTTCACTCAAGGGCTATGTCTGCTCTTGAATGAAATTTAGCTTCTGATTGCTGTTACAACAGCTATAAGTAATTTATGCATCATTGTAACAGCACAAAGCTATATATATAATTACACATTGTATAATTACATCACATCCTCACAACTTCTTTAAACAAAAACAGTGATGTGCGTTATCAAAATTAAAATATAAGAAATTTTTGAAATTTAACATTTAGCAAAAACATTTCAATTTGAATCTAAAACTGCTCTTTTTTTGTTAAGGCATATTACATACATAGGCATTGGGCAAAATAGAAATGCCGAAGGTTTTATTTGTTTGCCGCTCAAAATAACAGCTTATTAGACCAGTACATATGACTTAAAGTTGATTCTGAGCTAATACAAGCATCTGCAATCCATAAGGGGTTCGAGCCTACGTACAATTGAACAGAACATAAGAACGCTAAACATTCGGATGTCGCTTTGTTAAGACTTTTTGTTTGTTTGTCGCTCAATGATCATATTATTCACTCGAAAACTAATTAGTCTAGGCAATTTAAAGTGAAATTGTTATCGCTATACGCATTCAAATCTAATGTGGGATTCGAACCTACGAACGGTTGAAGTCAATGGCTAGAGAGATAATCATGTGGCTGCCAGTTCATCTGACAGGACGTGAGAGGGAGGGAAAAAGCTCACTTTATATAAGTGAAAGCTGAATCTCAAATACTTTTTATTTCCCTTTCAAATTTCGTATCCATTTTTTTCCCCTCTCTCTCTCAATGCCGACCTGATCGTAGAGTTAATCCATTCTTCACTACAAGGGGCGAAAATGATGGCAACTTGTACAGTGGTGCACAAAGTGGGTGTGCTATCTTTGCTCCGAAAGTGAAAGGATAAAGAAATACACAGAAAGAAAGGAATATCCCTACCCGAACCAGATTTGAACCCTGGACTAACTGCTTCGAAGCTAAGGACGCTAACCACTCCGCCATCGGTTAGTTAGACTCATATACAAATGTTATTAGTATTAAAAATACTATAAAATTTGATGGTTGAAAACAGTTTAAAAAAGTTTCCAAACACAAAATAAGATCTGCAATACAATGCATTGATGAATATTTTTTAAAATACGTAGAACTTCGTTGTCATAGCACCAATAGTTTTAAAGTCTCAAAATTAATCGACGATTTGGCTTGGAGAATTAAAATTTTAGAATGCGCGAAAATAAAATAGCATCTCAATCTATATTCTTTACACAATGTATCCTCTCTATATACAGAGTGTCGTTTCCAAATACATTTTTTGCTGAAACAAAATAAATTTATTATGCGGAATATTCGAAATAGGAAAATTTATATAATATTGTCCCATAATCCCACATGTTATTTGCTTGTCCCCCGAAATTTTGCCATGTTTTAAATTAAGAATCACGAACGAAATGGAATCAAATTATACTTGTTAATAATATACCCTTTTAGTAATCTTTTTTTTAAGCATTCAATTCTTTAAAACTCTTTCATTTGTAAGCATCTTTTTTAAATATAGTTATAGAAACATAGCAACAAAAACGTTCCAAGTTTTTTTTTTTATTTATTATAAAATTTAAAGTAACGTTATGAAATAAAATTAGATATTGAGATGCTATACTGCTAATATCTTCCATTTTCTTTCAAAAATTCTAAGCATGGGAAAGTTTTTATAAATATCCCTTTTTTTCAACCACCTGCAACCATTGGAGACCAAAGTTATTCTTGGTTTACAGTTTACACCCTAGCATCTTGGCCAAAAAGAACCCAAGCACTTCCTGCGCTTAATTGCTTTACGGCATTCAGGATAATAAAACTTACCCCTAGAATCTCGCTCCTCGGATAACTAAACAACCCTTGGGAGAATTGTTGACAATGCTATCTTTAAGTCGTCCATCCATCATGTTTAAGAAGACAGTTTTGAAAATCAACAGCAATCCCTTTTCCACACTTCGGGGAATCTGGTGATTTTTTGACAACAAGATGTGAATTATTGTCCATCTGCAGTGCTCCACCCTCTTTCCTATACAAAAAAGGAGAACTTCTTATGTTTAATTACTCTACTTTATTCAGTTCCATTTTCCTCAACTTATCTCTGATATCAGGCTTCTGATCTTCCCAATAACCCTCGTTGAGGAAAAATGCTTCCTTTGGGTCATCCGTCGCGCAATCCCCTATTTCTACAAAGAGAAGCGCCATGAAATTCGACACCGATCCCAGTATCCTACAAGTGGAACTTCAGTTTTCAAACAAAAACATGAGATGCCCACCCTCCACACCCATCAATCTTCAGATTTTCTGGGCTAGTTGCCTTACAGCACCTGCATCGTGCAATCTTCAATGCCGGAGAACTATTCTTGTTTACGGCCTGTTCCTCCATTGTTTACTCAGGTGCTGAGTTGCAGAGGGCCTTGCAACACAGCCGTAGCCTATGGAAGGACTGCCTAAGGAGGGGTCTATCATGCCGTTAGGAGAAAGATTCTAAATAATAAGACAAAATTCTTCCAAAAATTTAAATTTTGATCCAAATATCAATTTTATTTAGGAAATGCATTTTAAATATGTAATAGTTATAGAGCCATGTTTGAAAATTATACTGCAAAGCCCAAGGAGAAGCAAACGTGGATGAGGCCAGCAGTTGTTGGTAAAAAACGAGAGGGAGAAACTGATAGAAATTACAAACAACTATTGTCCTAAAGATCAACTTTTCAGAACAGGACAATTTTAAACATTTATTACTTTTCCACTTTCCGAATACTTTTTTATTAAGTTATTGAAGAAAAAAGAATGTTGACACTCGATGAAAGTAAGAATTTTAATTACTATTTTAGGAATTTTAATGTTTAAAATATATATTAATGATTGTATTTTATTGTGATTATCTTTATCACAAACAGTATTCTCCACTGTTCCTTCTAGTCAGAAACATCATTGTATGATGGTATTTTTCAAATATATAATTTCTTATATCAAAAATGAGTACTTCAAATATTAACAGAGACAATTATATTTCTTTGTATTCTATATTCAAATTGTATTCATATTCATGTCTTATGTCATTCCATGTAAGCAAAATTGTCCCATTTTTAAAATAATTTTCTTGATACAATAAGTTTGTATTTTTTAAGATACTTACATAACAAAATGTTTGTTAAATTGGGGAAGTTTATGTCAATTAAATAAGAAAGTGTTCTTAATTATTTTGTTTAACCAAGTGCATGTTATATGTAAATGAATCTGATTAATAGCATAGCGTAAAAGAGTAGTATCGTAATTTTATACGTAATAGCATAGGACAATGTAAAAAAATAGTCAAATAGAACCAAAATCATTTCAAAAACCTTTAGTTTTATATAAATTTGAGCAAAAATTAATAATTGCAGTGTGGAGGTGTACCTTTTTATTACAATACACACACCCTGCCTCTCTATAAAGTTGCAACTTCTTGAGATATGTTTTCAGACATTTATTCGACGGGCGCAAGTTTCCTTCGCTAAAAACGTGTTTTAGATTAGACCGATAGGTTTAACTGTATGGAAGATTTTCGATTTTGTACCACGTAAATTAAAAGTAAAGCATATAGCCAGAAAGTTTAATTTAATGAAGTTATCTAATTCTACTTAACAATATTTTTAATTATTTTTTCATAATATTAAAGAGATCTTCGAATTCTAGAGATTTTGTGAATATTTCTATGGAGCATATAAAAATAATAAGGAGCAAGTGAACAATGGATAGCCTAATTTTAGTAAGTGACGGTGATGAAAAGCGAAGACTCGTAAGTGAAATAAATAATAAATCTCATAAGTGAAATAAATAAAATCAACTATTTATTAAAGGTTCAAAAAAACATATTCAGATAATTCCCACAAAAGCGATATGAGTACTATGACATTAAAAAATGAGCGGGCTCTGGTAATCCCAGTGATTAGGGTATCCATCCGGAAGGCGAGATTCGATTCCCAATGCCGCCAAAAACTCACCGAGTACATGCGATATACGTGCTCGTTGAATCTGTGGAATCTAAAAAAGTCCTGTGTCATTGAGCAGTTACTATGGGTGCAACGGTCTGCAGGAAATCTCTTCCCTCAGATCAAAGTCAAAATTGAGGGAGTGGATTGAAGGAATCCTCTGGTATTAATATATTCTAAATTGAGATTTGATATTCCATAAGTAATTTAGAGTTCCTTGCTTAACTTTAGCCACTGAAAATGTTCACACATTTTTGCAACGATTTTGATTTTCTCCTGAAATTAAATATTAATTTAAAAATTAAAATGTGGTTGGCATCAGTTTCTAATAAGCTCAGTCATTGTCTGCAAACCTAAAAATATTCTTTCTTTGAAAATTTAGCTGAATAATAACCAGTGGATCAAACATATTTTTGCTGTATCCGAAAAGAAATACTCAATTTTAGAAAGGAAAAAACGTGAAAATCATGGTTTTAATTTTTCTACACGTAAAATAAGTGACGTAATTAATATAATAGGAAAGAAACGCCTAAATTTACATCTGGCTAGAAAAAAGGCAAAAGTTGAATACTCAACAAAGGTACGTACCTATAAGATTCAATATACCTTTTCTTTATAACAAACAAAATATTCAAGAATATGGACTGAACTTACATGTGTTACGAATACGTATTTCCAAAGTTTGTTCTGGATTAAAGAACTATTATTGTCTGTAGTTATGAGGGACAAAGGATATTCATATTTATATATTTTGTAACTGTAATCAATGAAACAAAATGAATAAAATCTTTTACTATATAACAATTCTTTCAACCCATTGGGACAGTGGCGTAGTGAGCATAATTGGCGCCCGGGTACGATACCTGTTTTGGAGCCCTTGAAAATGAAATAATAATACAGTATAATTATGGGAATAAAATGTATTAAGTAGTAAAAAATATAAAATAATATAACGATATATAATACATTATAATAAATAGATCATAATTGTAATAAGAATACACAATATAAATAATAACAGAGTGTTGTACCGACTATAAAATAATCGAAAATATATTACTTTAAAGAACCAAGCTCAGCTTTAAATTTAAACAAAATTCAATTCTAATTTTAAAAACACTTAAATTAAATTCGGAAAAATGTCATTAGAATAACCGTCTTTATGTAATTTAGAATTAATTATAAAAAGCTATAATTGATTTTATATACTAATACAATTATTTTAAGAAACGTAAAAAAATTTTTGAACGGGAAATAATTCGTTACGTATCATAGATATAAGCAGATGTAATTATTCGCAATCTAATATACTACACTATTCACATTTTTCTTACCTTTGCTAAAGCGAATTGATCAATTACTTTATCAAAGTTGATCATTTCAAATTTTTTCTTTTTCTATAGTTAAAATTATTAAATCACTTAGATGGTTTTGACTCATGGTGAATCATAAAAAAGTCAAAATTAATTTTATTTTGCTGAATGAACGCTCACAGCTTGCAATTGATGTAAAAATAGTAAAAAGTATTTGAATGGCAACCTCTTCATACTATCTTCACCGCTTGGGATAAGGCAGGTTGGAAGTTCTAGTGAACTTTTAATTTCTTTTCTACTCAAGAGTAACATCTTTCAATCCCACATTTCTCTAAAGAGTTCTGTGTTCCATGGAAATCTGTATGACAAAATTCACCCAAACTTTTATATTTGTTAATCACGGTGACTTAGCGCTCCCAAGCTACAGCTATTTAATCTAATCAGAAAATTTCAGCCAAGCAATATATATTATATTATTAAAAATACTCTTTTTCCTCAAAACTGATTAACTCTATACTGTTTTTCCCAAGTTTTTCATTGATTCAAAATATTATCAAGAATTTCAATTGCTGGGATAAAAAATATAGTTTAACTGTTATATCACTTAATTTTATTTAAAGAAATTACAAATTCAACAAAATTACGAGTCAAATAAAAATTATTTCCCCAAATAAAAACATTTAAGCACTAAATAAACTACTTTTAAACGAATAGTTATAACTAAAATAAGTAATTTAATATTTAATTTTCAAAACTCTTCAAGAATATGCTAGTAAATATTTATACCAGCAAAAATATTAAATAAATATTCAAAATGAAAGAATACATAGTAGACAGAAAGTATAGCATACGATGAAAATATTTTAAATGTCAGAACTCCAGATTTTCAAAAGTTTACATTTTTGTTCCCATGAAGCGATATTTTGGAAGAAACGAAATACTAACCGTGTGAACAATAAAAAGGAAAGAAAGTTTATGTGTTTTCTTAGAAATTGGAGATAATTAGCTCTCGATCCTCCATTTCTATTCCAGGAAGACAATTCCCCTATGCTGCATACTGTAGTGCTATTTCATGAAAAATTTTCATTTCTTTGAAGGTCAGTCTGGTGCCGGAAACAGTATTTTGACAAAGGGAACCGCTAATATGAAACACGTTTCAGCAGGAATTTTCCCACGAGTGTAACGCGACACTAGAATGAATGGCTACAACAGTAAAAGTCTGAGATAAAAAATATAAGGGTTTTATTTTTATTTTGGGACAATGAGTAATAAAATTACACTAAGTCTCAATAACTTCTAAAACTCATCTTTCTATATCGCTTCTTGATAACTTAAGTAAAATCGGTATTTTCTGTTATTAATCGTACATTTAAATTCTTACAAGTTTCCAATAATAATATTTCAGTTAATATGAAATTTTCTATTTTTGCGCATAATTATTTATTACGTTATTATAATCAAAATAAAATTGTATTTTCACATTTTTATCATAAACGTATATCAAACATGTTAGTGAAGTACTGCTTGTTAAATAAAATTATTTTAATATGTTATGAGAAATTAAATATATAGCACGACAAATAATATTTCATTACACTGAAATTTCTACAAAAAAACTTTAAGTTTTGAATAATTATAACACCCAGAAGGGTCCAGAGAAAATAATATTCATTGAACTTTGTTTTACTAAATATAAAAAAATTAAAAAACTTATTTGTTTTGTTAATATTTTTATGACTTTTTTAGTGTACATGTATATGTGAGATATGGAGTACCTGATGACGCACCTCTACATATGACATCATCAAGTGCTTGCTACTTCCACAGCGATCCTTGTGTTAATGAAAAGGAACAAGAGTTGATAAGAGAAGACGGTCATGTTAAGACGTACTTTGAACCTTAACGGTTCCGAAATATAAACGTTGTATTCATAACCCCATTTTGTAATTATAATTGTAAATGACTGTAAATAATGTTTAATATATAGTTAAAATGCAAATTGTTGCATTATTAGTGTATTAAACTAATCCACATGGGGCCCTGGCCAATTTACTTTTTTATTTCAAATATATTCCGAAGAGATTTGTTTATCATTTCCGCTGAAATTCTTCTACCGCCGCCGAGTCGCTGACAAGTTGAAGAGGGCCTGTTTCTGGTTTCGATTTATGTATTTTCCTGCCTTCTCTGCTTTGGATTTCTACTTTGAAGAAGGGTGAGTCACTCCTATTTTCAAGATGTTTCTAAGTGATATAACTGAAATCGCACTTGCACTGCAGACTGAAAAAAGAGAAAATCAAACTTCTTCACAAGCTATTATTTGGCGAAGAAAGTGATTGATTAATCGTTCTCGAATAAGAAACTTTCATGTATATTATTTAAAAAAAAGTGATGCAAATTTTAAGTCTAAATTAGTTGATATTACAGCAACTTTTTCTTTAATCGAACTAATTTCGATTGCTAATATTTTGAAAATCGATATTAATGGAACACTACCTGTGTGTGTGAATTGGCAGAAAGAATTTTATTATTTCTTATTGATTTGGAGTTTCTTTAAGAAAATTTTTACAAAAATTGTGAGATAACTAATAATGAAATTGAAGCTATTCCAAATTCTACTCAGTCGAATGTGCAAAGCGATAGCGTTTCTCTTAATAATAATAGACATAAAGGGTATGATAATCATATTTCTGATGCTAATTCTTTTCATTCAAGATTGCCATTTAATTTCAATGATACTGATTATTTAGTTCCTAAGTATACTGGGGAGAAAAATGAAAATGTCAAATTGTGGCTTCAGAAATTTGAAGCATTTTCTATTTCATTTAATTTGTCAGATATTCACACACAAAATTTTATTATTGAACAAAGAGCCTTAAGTGGAATTGCGTTGTTATTTATCAAAAGCGAAATCGTTATTCATTGCTACTCTGAATTGAAATCGCTCTAATTTTGGAATTTGGTTGAACAAATTAATTAAGCAAAATTCATGACTCATTAAATTTTCGAAAAATTAAAGATAAAGAATCAATATTTGAATATTATTTAATTATGAGAGAAATTGCCAGTTGAACTAAACTCGATGATATGGCTCTAATTCTTAATGTAATTCAAGGCATTAATGATCCTCCCCAGAATAAAGCTATCTTGTATGGTGCCACTAATTTTGTAGGATTTAAAATAAAATTATAAAAATTTATGGAGAAATTCAAAAAAGTTGTCAAAAGGTTAAAACTAATATTCCTGTAGTAGAACAAACAAATAAGAATCAAACACAAACCAAAATTCAGACTACTCCTATTCGTTGTTTTAACTGTGGAAAAAATGAACATAAATCGATTAATTGTAGGTGTAAAAAATAAGTGCTTTCGTTGTAATTCTTTTGAGTATAAAGCGAGTGATAATAAATGTTTCACATTAATAGATAACCACAATTGAACAGAGTTCGTACCTTTAACAATCGCATCACTTTTCGACAAGACACGCATAAAGTAGTTAAAATTTCAGGTATTTTGATAGATGCTCTCATTGATACCAGAAGCCATGCAACTTTAATACGCGAAGATCTGTATCGTCAAACTGAATTTTATAAACTGACCGATTCTCAATTAACACTAAATGGATTTGTTAGTTCTAAAGTACAGCCACTTGGTTCATTTCAGGAAAATATAGAAATCGATAATGATATTTTCTCTACAACAGTTTATGTTATTTCTCAACATCAGATGAGTTTACCCTTAATTATCGGTACACATATAATTATTCAAGGAGCACTAACATTCAATAAAGAGGGTATTTCTTTACGCAAAACAGAAAATAATAATTTTTTAGTGAATTTAGTTAATATTGTTCACAACACATCAGACATTGATTTAAATCACATACTTGATAAAAAAAATGTAAACAAGAAGTATACAATTTAATTAACAATTACAAGCCCAATAAGAGACGAAAAACAGAAATGAAAATATCTATTATTTTAAAAGATGATATCCAAGTTTGCCAACGAGCACGTCGAATGTCCATACCAGAAAAAGAATTTGTATCCAAACAAATCAATGATTGGTTAAGAGAAGGAATAATTAAAACTTCTTGTAGTGAATATGCTAGTCCAATTGTGTTTTGGTAAAAAAGAAAGATAAATACGCTTAAGTATTGATTTTCGTAAATTAAATAAGAAAATTATTAAAGATCATTATCCATTATTTCTTATTGATGATATATTAGATCAGTTACAAAATGCAAAAATATTAACATCTATTGACTTAAAAAATGGTTTCTTTCATGTGGATATTGACCCTAATTGTACCAAATACACTAGTTTCATTACCCATAACGGACAATACGAGTTCCTTAAAGCTCCATTTGGTTTAACAATTAGTCCAGCACTTTCACTAGATATTTATCTTGTGTTTTCAGAGAATTAATAGCAAATGGTACTTTAATTATGCATATGGATGATTTTATTATACCGTCTAACACTGAAGAAGAGGGACTTTAATTGAAACGTGTTCTCGAAACTGCTTCAAATTATGGACTAAATATTAATTTTGAGAAATGCCAATTTTTGCAAAGAAAAGTTGAATTTTTAGGTCGTATTGTGGAAAACAATACTATTTCATCCTCTCCATCAAAAATAAAAGCAGTAATTAATTTTCCTGAACCCAAAGACGTCAAACACTTCCAATCATTTCTGGTATTAGCATGCTACCTTCGAAAATATATTCCAAATTATGCCACTGTTGCAAGACCTCTTAGAGATCTACTAAGAAAGACCTCTACTTTTGTATTCGGTTCCACCGAAAATACGGCATTTCTCAAATTAACGGAATTGCTCACAACACATCCTGTTTTGCATTTATTTGTGCCAGGTTCGGAATTAGAAGTACACACAAATGCATCTTAACTTGGATTTGGCGCAGCTCTTCTTCAAAAATCTGAACAAAACATTTTTTCCTAGTTAAACGTAGAAACAAAACCCGCGCCATTAAATATTTTTAGCATTCCATTTCAATTTCACTGGTTGCATTATAAAATTGAATTTACGTAGATTTCAGTTTTTCAAGTTTATTTTTCATTTATTTAGTTTTATAATGTATTAGAATTGAAAGGTGTAGAGTTCCTTTTGTTGCTATTAATTTTCTAATTATTTTCAAAATATTTTAATGGTTTTTATGTTTAGTTATATAATTGAACTCTATGTATTAATTTTTATACGAGTATGAATTTCAATTATATGCTGAAACTATCCTTTCGTGGGTGTTTATTCCATGTGGATTAAAATATTTCATTGTTTTATCGTTTTGGAAATGGGTTGTAATTATGGATACTCTTTTGAGGTGAAATTTTTCGATTATATTAATTTAGTTTTCTCTTTATTTGATCCATTTTTTTATTGTTTTGCCTTTTTACATATTGCTGCTGTAATTATCCATTTTTCCTATGCTTTTAATTGAGAAAAGGATTACCTCACTGAAAATCAAAGTTAGCACTCATACTCAGTGAGCAATGCGACTAGCACATGAAATCAATTTGGGAAAGAATCAGGGATAAAATGAAACAACGATTATCTGTTTCAAAATACGCGCCGAAAACAATAGCGGAGTTAAGTGTAGCTGGAATTAGGTCAGAAGGCAACCAGTATGACTTCAACTTCCCCATCCTTACTCCTACTTCGTTTCCAAAGGAATAAACTCGATGAGCTAAGTGGGAGGGAAGATGCCAACGGGAAACCGCATACCAGTATCATTCACGATTCAACCTTTTCTTGTAGTGTAAAGAAAGGCTTGGGTAAAAATAAATATTTAAAATAAAACAATGTAAAATTTTGATAATGTGAGATAAGAGATATTTATTTTTAATGTACAAGGATCACAACTGGTAAAATATTATTTAAGAGAATGATACTGGCAGCAATTGGTGTCAAAGTTGATTTCTCTTTTCATCTCTCTGCTTCTATGACATTTTGAATAAAAACTATTTCGAATTTCAAATAGCCTTTAAGCAAGAAATTCATTGAAGCGTCCTCTTACAAAATTTAAAGCACATCCAACCTAAGAAAAGTTGTGCAGAAATTCAAACATTATTTGAGATGAATGCAGAATGGAGTATAAAATAAAATCGCTCCAGAACTCGACGGATATTCTTGAGATTCATACGCAAACATCTGATCATTTTGTTATGTTACTTGCAGAAGAGTTAAAAGCAAAACTAATTGAAATTTCTTGATAGGTCTAAGTTCACACACACACAAGATATACATGCTTAATTGAATAGTTTATTGGATTGTAAAAACGTTGAGTCTAGGAAAATAATATCAATTCTTTTGTATCTTAGAATCATTTTCACGTATTTTTTATATATTCTACAAATGATAATTAAATATTCATACTTTTCTAAGTACACATAAACACAGCACCATTAACATCGTTATATACATACATTTAAACATAGGAATGTGGTAGCCTAGTTGGTTGGTATGCGGTCTCATCATTGGAAATTAGTGAATTTGTACCCAGATTCAATGGAATAATCATCAAGTTCACTAAAGGTGGATGAAGAACACACACTAGGCAGAGGTAACAGTGCCTTCTTATTAACCTATGGGAGTGATGAAATATTGGGGTTTTCTGCTTCTAAATGAAAAATAATCCCATTCTGCAGTTTCCACCTAACTGGTACTGCCGAAGTGTTGACTAAATGCAGCGAAATGTGATCTTATTTGATTAAATATCCCTTATTTTGTAAATTAAATTTCTAATCAGTCAAGTTTTGAAACCAGTGCAAAATCTGCCACAATGTGTGTCGCTTGTAAATAACAGCCAAGTGCAACTGTCCTTGTGGTGCACAACGGATTATCTAAAAATACACTTTCTTGCGGATGGGTCCTCACGATAGAAATTGTTGTGGCCTGGTTTCTGAAGAATGCTCTTCTAAGTCTTGGGTTCAATTGAAACTGCTTTTAATAACGTAAGGCTTATTTTCAAATTCTTCAATCATGCCTGTTTAATGGTTGCTATAGAGATTTTTTTTCTGTTTTTCTTAGCGACACATAAATACGGCTCATCATCTGTTAAAATTTCTCCCGGAAGGCAATTTACGGTAGTGGACGTTAAAATGAATTTCAAATGATTTCGCTAGTTTGGCTGTCTATAACGCGGTGTCAAAAGTCCATAAATTTGATTAAAATGCATGATAGGGATTTATATTTTATTCAGGTGAAAATGTTATTTAATAATGAATAATATCCCAAACATTTAAAAACATTTACGACTTCTATACTTGAATATAATCAAAATTCCACAAAATATTTTAAAAATTAAAATTTTTTTCAAATGGTGGATATTTAGTTTTTAGTAATACTTGATGCGATTTGCAGAAGCTTCTACTGAGAAAACTATTTTACAAAGTATTTCATAATATCGGTGATATTTGTTTTCATTTTGTTTGCTCTTTTTTCCAGGTTGCAGAAACATTTTAAACAAACTGACTTGGAAAAAATGCTTTCATGTTTTGAAGTTTTAATTATAAATTATTTGACGCATCATACCAAACAAATTTCTTATTAAACACAATAAGATGGAAGACCCATTTGAGATATATTTTTGCGCAATTATTTTGTAAATATTTCCTTAAGTATGTTATTTTAAAGAAAAAAAAAAGCCTGCAGGTTGCAATTGAAATTAAAATCTTTTACAATAGATACGCGAGATTTATCAAACGAAAATTTTCTATAAGGTTTTCAACACGCTTGGTATACGCAAATGATCCCAATTTTTACGCATCACATAAAAGCAAGTGAGAAGAATCACGTTTATAACTAGCATAGATAAAAACTTCCTAAAACAAGCATTTTAAAACTAAATATAATTTATTTTCAAGCTGCTTGTGTCAATGGCTCTTATGAGAAAGCTCCATTTCTTTCCCGATCGCAAAATGCCAGAGTATGGGAATAATATGCAGTGGCTTCAATGATTTGCTGGGACAATTGCCCCTAGTGACACAGGAGTGATTCTCGTAGAAATAGTTTACAAGGAAAATTTAATTTTCTTTCAACCATTAGTTTTTATTTTCAATAAATCTTCTCGTATTTTTTTTTTTTTATCTCAGTAGATGCCTATGCGAGCACAAGGCTGACAAATCCTACACATATTGCAACGGTTTATGAGATCGGACACAGAAACTTCTATGCTATAAATTAAAGTGTAACCAACATAATACGACAAATCTTACTGTGGGACGCGTGTAATAAAGATTATAGTGAAATCCAAGAAGATTTAGCAAAGAGGCAAACGATGCTTATTAAATATCAAGAGTGCGACTTCTGGTGACCATTTTGAAAGGTATTCATTTACATCAAATCACGAAAACTCAAAAGAAAATCATCATAAATGCTATTTAAAAGCGTAACAAATTCTGTGAAAATGTATGCGAAAGGGCAAAATTGCCCAATCTCCACCGAAACGGTATAGGGATCAAACCCAGAAATTACTACTTAACGTATTAATGTTTTGCAGCCGTAATATGTCGAATCTAATTGTGAAACACTTTTAATCAATCACCGTATTGAAATCAAACAAAATACAGTAATGAGGCCTATGATACTTTAAAAATGCATGCGATTCATTTAAATAGAATTTACCTACATGTAAAAAAGCAAATATCAAAGGAATTTTAAAAACGATATATATTGTTGAAGTAAATTGTATAAAAGATGCACGCACGAACGGTAAACTTTTTATGAATGCTGCAACAGCAGATGGCATTGAACCCATAAACATCTACATTATAATATAACAACTCACTGTATTAATTAATCATAAAATTTTATTACTTTGTACTTACGCAGACGGACACCGATGCTATTGCTAACAGTTTCCGGCAGAAATAAAGATTGACGTTTAAATAAGTTTGTCAATAATTGATAATTACTTAGTTTATAAAATGTAAATGTATTATTCTTTAGTAGTTTCTAAAAACGTAAATCTTTTGAAATATTTCACGTTTTGAAACAATCCATCATTTGGAAAAGCAACCTTTTGCGAATAATAGAAGCTACAAATTTTTTTCAAGAAGTCAAATAAGTGTTTATACACTAATGAAAAGAGAGTGCTACCAAGATATTCTATTAATAAAAATAATAAAAAATATCTGTACTGTTATGTCACGATCGATGCGTTTAACCTATGGCAGTTGGATAGAAACCAGTCCTAACTTTGCCTGCTAAAGTATAATGTTGCTGTTCCCTCAGCCAAATGTGATAAATTGGTTTTGGCAGTGTAAATATTTACTAGCATGCTTGTAGAGTTTTGAAAATTTAATATCAAATTACTTACTACTTAAAACTATTCATTTAAAATTAATGTTTAAGTATTTTTATTTGAGAAAATATTTTTTTTTAACTTGTAGTTTTGTTGGCTTTACATTAGCACCTTATATTGAAAAATTATTTTTTCAAATTATAAAAATTAAAAATCTATAATTGTTTATTTATTTTTCGTTTTTGAATACTTAAGTATGCAGAATATATTTTTTTAACTAATATGTACTATTTATATAAAAATATAACTTTTAAACTGAAAAAATCCTATAAAAAATTTGTAAAGTAATCGGGCATACTTCTCATTCTGCCTTATAAAATTTTAAAAATTAGGATGATCTTTTAATGATATAAATTTATTGAAAGAAAAAAAAATTCTGCCATTGGAAGAACTGTACTTCCAAAACGATTCTTAATAGAAATATATTTGGACTTTAATAAAAATTAAACTTTATGTTAATTATAAAATGTATCTCAATATCTTAAGAAATATGTAATAAAAGTTGATAATTTGTTGACTTGAAAATCACTATTATTCTTCCAACTATACTTAAATGTCTTTATGTACTGTTAATAGAGGTCGCCACTAAATCTTCACTAGTAGGCATAAATTTCGTGTAAGAAGCATATGTTGTTCGATGTTAGTTTATTAATCTACAAATACAAAATTAGACACTTTTTATCCCTATTCAGTGTTCCTAACTAGAGTTTTTATTTAAAAAAAAGAATTCAGATTTAAATAACAGCTTAAGAAGTTTAAAATTTAAAACTTCAAAAAATAGTTTTATTAAATATATTAAAAATAAGGAGGAAGTTTTCATTATTAAGTTAACCGATTGGGGAGGGGAAAACTTTTCTAAATAAAATTATGTAACAGTTAAAATATATTTTTTCCACATAATCCTTTGAATCAATAAAAAATTTGAAAAAACAACATACAGAGTATCTGTTTCGGTAGAAAAAATGAATTTTTATTAATACTATATAATTGTATATTTTTTAACTAAAAATTCCTGATTTTCTTAAATATACACTGCTGGCCACTGTAAACGCAACACCCTGAACGAAGCATGCAAATTACTCGAAATTTACAACATGCATTAACGGAGGTGAGGTAAACAAATAATTAAAATTTCAGCGAAGACGCATATCACGCGCGCCTGTGGCGCCACTACAAAGCACTATTTAAGGCATGACGATTTCGATTATTTCAAGTTAGGCAACTGTGTTTTTCGTGTGTGTGTGTGTTTTTTAAATGATCAATTATGTCTCGTAGAAAACAGCAATCGATTTTTGATAAAATATCTGAATTCGACAGAGGAAGGATTGTGGCCTACCGAGATTGTGGATTACCTTTCAGGGAAATCGGTAGTTGTATATGACGAAACCAAACAACTGTAATGCGGATATGTGACCGTTGGAAACAGGAGAGTTCGACGGACCGACGTGTTCGATCGCATCCGCTTCAGTGTACCACTTCACGTGAAGACAGGTAAATTGTGCGCATGGTATTGACGGTTCACTCAGACAAACCATGGTAGAACACAGTTAATCTGTGCATCATCCACTGCCTGAGCGTACCATTCGATGCCCTTTACAGCAGAGTGGTCTGTTCGCAAGAGTTCTATTGCTTCGTCTACCCTTGACGCAGATGTCTCAGATCAGTTACAGGGATGAAGCAGAATGAGGGCCGCAGATGATGAAAGAGGGATGAGGGCCGCAGAATGGAATGAAATTTTCTTTACTGACGAGTCACGCTTCTGTCTGTAACACCAAGATGGTCGCATTCAAGTCTGAAGACATCATGGAGAGGAACAGCTGTGTCATGCGCCGGTCCCGCACCAGGTATTATGGTATGAGGGAGTATTGATATCACTTTCTAACTCCTCTCGTACGCATAGCCGTTATTTAGACAGCCAGCGCTACATCTCTGAGTCCTTCCTTATCTTCAGGGATTGCCCACAGCCAAGATAATGCACGACCACACGCCGGCAGGCTTTGTCCAAGGGTTCTTCGTCAATAGCCGGATTGAATTGCTTCCTGCCGGCTCGCTCCCCGGATCTTTCGCCGATAGAAAACATGTGGTCCACGGTTGCTCAACGATTCACCGATATTATATACCCAACTGACACATGAGATCAACTTGGGCAACGTGTGGAAACTGCTTGATCTGCTATATATACTCCAAGAAAACATACAAAGTCTCTTTAAATCAATGCTGAGGCGTGTGGCAGCGGTGATCTCAACAATGGCGGCTATTCTGAGTACTGATTTTGGCAGGAACCACTCTTCACAGAAGTCTATAAATTTAATCATTTGGTACTTGGCCAACATGATATCTATAAAATAAATTTTGTTGTGATATCTCTTGTGTTTTATGGTGTTGCAGTTCGGGCGGCCAGCAGAGTATACATTTTTATTTGAGTTTATGTGTGTTTTGAAAAAAATTTGTTTTTATTTTTGATTTAAGAGATTAGCAAAATGCTTTTGCTGTCTGTATTAGTGTTTCGTTGCTCATCTGTATTTTACATTGATAATACTATGACAAAATTTTTCTATCGAAACTGAAATCAGATGAAGACATATTAACAAAAGTCTTCCAGTTTGGGAATCAGAAAAAAATTTTTTATTGTATAAAATGAAATATTCTTAAATTATCAATATCATATTTTGTGATTTCAATATTTTGCAATAAAATTATTTCTGATTTTCATTAATGATCTAATTTAAGAAGCTCTTTAAATACTAAATTTAACATAAAATTATTTTTTCAGTGGAATTTTTCAAAAGAAAATGAAATAAAATATTTTGCTTAATATGTGGTAACTGTATATTTGAAAATATATCCTTGTGTAAAACCATGTGAGTATCCTAAATTATGGATGCAAAGACTTACTCAACTAATTTTTGCAATAAATAGCCAAAGTTTGTGAAATGAGTAATATTAAATATTATAGAATTTTTAAAATTTGTTAAGATATAGTATGTGTTCAACACCTAATGATCAACAATTTGTAGCTCAATAATATCATGCACAATTAATAGGGAATAAATTTTTTTATAATAGTTTCAGTGCATTAACAAACTAGAAAAATACATTAAAAATTATTTACTCATTGCTATGGATGTCAATAAAATCATTTTTCTTGAAAGTTAAAAATTAAAATTCAATAACAATCAATTAAAATTGTCTGCTTATCACTGCCAGCAGCTAGGTGCTCACCTGGTAGAAGAGAGTATCATCTCGTTTTCCTACAGTTGGGAAAAGCTCCTTACTCTCCCCACGCTCTTCCTTAATAAATATTTAGACCTACACACCAAGCAATAGTTCTTGTAACGTCGCTTGAAAAGAAATCATTAAAATCTAAAAATTCTAATTTCTTTCGTTGCCAATGACAGATTTTTTTTAACAACCACACATAATCTTAGTGAAAGTTTTATTTCACCCGTAAATATTTCACGTTTCTGAACATTGACAATGAAAAAAAAATGAGCTCCTTTAGATTTTTTTTGCAACTGCCGATGATGTAATTAAATTAAATCAGTATAATAAAGTCATGATGCTTATAAATCAGATTACAATTCTTTTTCTATCTTTTGCACAATATCAATACAAATTAAGTTTAGAGTCCATTTTTTAATTTTAAAAATACGATCATATAATATAAAAATTATTAAAAAAAGGATGCAATATAGATAAAAGCGATATTTTTAGCAGTGGTATTTGGATTTATTGTTGCGAGATTACCACTCTGCCTCGACCACTGAGCCAGATCGGTGGTAGTTTTCTTTGCTGTGGAAAGAGTTTCATTGGATTTAAAAATAATCACGTGATTCCAGATGACAAAAGTTTATATAAGACCATACTTCGACGCAAAACTTATATTGCTTTTTTGTATGGTAAGTTTATTTTTACGTATTTGTATTTCAGAATTAATTTGTTAAATTCTTTATTTTGTAAAATCAATAAGTAATTTAAGTTTCAAAAGTTGTATAGTTTTTTTTAAATATTGCCATATTAAATATAAGTTTAACTCAGAGCTATGAATAACTTATTTTCAATTATATGAATTGAAATAAGCATTTATTACTCTAAATCTTTTATTCTTTCGAGGTTTGTAAAATGCCAGTTTCTTATGCATACGACTATTTAATGTAATAGGATCTGTCAATATTATCTTAATCATATATACTTTTTGACAAAAATAACTTAATATTTCAGTAATAAATGATATTGCGATATTTAAAGCTAAATGTTTAAATTTGTTATGAACTATAATTTTAAAATCGAAAACAATTTTAAAATTTCGTGGGCTAAATTGTGATTTATAGCTTTAGTAAAACTCTTAATGTAATTTTCTGAGTGTAATATTAAATTTTTTCTAAACTAGTTCGGATTAACCTTGACATAACTCATAAATTTCAATCGTAGAAATGTTCAATAATATATACTAACATATTCCAATTGTTTTTATGTTTACACCTTTATCACAAGCGATATAATTCGTGCAACAAATGAGAAATTGAGTTTGTTTCTTTTCTTAAAACCCAATAAGAATTTCAGAGCTCTGAGCTTTCGTACCATATTGCATATCTTCCCTCATAAATAGTGGTATGGAAAAAACTTCGATTATAACTTGATTAGAATTAGACTTAGATTGAAAATATCAATACAAAATGAAGAGAAGTTCCTTCTGATATTTGTAAGAAATCGACGCAGATTTATTAAAATGTAGGCCCAACGAAATATTATCCTCCAAATAGTTTTTCGTCTAAAATCTTAAACAGTTAAAATATAAGTCTAGTAATAAGTTATGAACTATATTTCTAGGCAATGGGTTATACATGAAATGTATGAATGTTAAATTAAAAACATTCATACTGACAACTATAAGAATTTAACTGCTTCACTCATCAGCATTCGGTATTCAATTGAACTACGGGTCTTGTTCAAATTTATATTTAATTGCTTTAATGAAGTCGAGTTTTATTCAATATTGTCTCACTAAAGTTCAATTGGTTTGACATTTCGTTCTTTTGAATTCTATTTTGGACTTGCATGTGTTGTGGTTTGGAATAAGTTTTGAGAACTTCAAATCCCAATCTAATTAGCCTTTGTGTGCAAAAATAACCCCTAAATGGTCATCCAATACATTACTGAACTTACTTTCCTAATACAGGATTAAGGAATAATAAATTAAGAATCAATAAACTTTTGAACTTAAGATAATACCTCAAAAATTGAAATTAATAAGATGTATTACTGCACATTTCTTATAAACATTTATCAATGAATCATGTTATCATATAGCGACAATGCGTTAGAACATGTTTTCGCAACACTTTCACATATTTAAGCATGCAATTAAAATTTAATTTCTATTAAATGCGTAACATTCTAGAGTTTTTATATTAGAAAATATTTAAGTGTTTTACCTACATATTTATTCCAAACAATCATAATAGTGTATCACCAGTTAATAACCTTTCCTTTATTTATGCAAAAGTGTGGTAAATGAAAATGAGTCAGCTTATTTATGAAAATTCAGAAAAAAGTATTTTTTAGCAACTTTTGATAAATTATTTGTTAAGTGTTGAGCTTCATCCACTGTAACATACTTACATACTTCTGCGTATTTTAGTGTATTGTAATAAACCGACAAATTTCAAACTTATGAAGCAAATTAAAATTTATGTGTATGAAATGCTTTTTCTAACTGAAAATAGTTTATTCGTTACTAAAATAAAATACTGAAGAAAAGTAAAAGATATTTTAAAAAGTTGAAACTTTACAAGTACTTGTGAATCGCGTTAATGTATTTATTTATTAAAACTTTAATCATCTTAAAGTTTTAAAACTAGATATTATCAAAAATTTAAAAAATTATGATTCTAAGCAGTTAAATATCTTATTAATATTAGAAATTAAAAACCCTTTTTAAAGTTTTGATAAATTACGAACAAAGCTTTCACTTTTGAAAACTCAATGCTATTTTGAAAAGTACAGATCTATATATTTGACGGACAGTAATTTTAGTAGTGAACCCTAATTCAATTTTCAGAAATAAACCTATAGATTTCGCATTTATAACTGCTGAATTTCTAACATGAAATTCTACCGTAATGTTTCTAAACAAGAATGCATGAACAGAGTTTTGCCGATGTGGCATTTTACGCAGTCTTCAACAAGTTTACTCATAATACTAAATTTTAAGTTCTTCTAAATAGTATTCTAAAATAATCAAACTACCAGATTGAATTTTCGACTTATTAAAGATTAATAGAAAATTTTATTCTCCCGTAAAACTTATCATTGTTGAAATTGAGACCGACGTTTACTTCAAACAGCTGAAAACAATACGAGGAATGTAATTGACTACCAATAAAATGCTTTCATTTTGGATAGTAAAAAATTTCTGACTTTAGTTTTTATAAACTGCGTTAAAATTTTCTACTTAGTTATTCGCGATTTTTTTCGTTTTGGTTAAAATAAAAATCTTAAGCTTGTAAGGAATATAGAAATGGTTATTCCATTCAATAAAAAAACTTAATTTAATGTCTAATAAGAATAAATAGAAATCTAACGGAATAGTTCTTTGAAAATACTATTAAGTTTGACAAAATGTTTCTCCTATTTATCTTTGACAACTCTTTTGTAAATTTAATTTTCAAATAAAAACCAGTTATGTTATAGAAATAATTTAGATAACGAGTTTCTCTTTTATTAAGAAAGGTAAGTTTCATTAAAAAAATTAATTTACTTTAATAAAGTGTAAAAAAAAACTTGCGATGTGTGACTAATGCCTTAGAAACTCGGAATGTTTGTGTTTAAATTTTACAACACTTAATTTTAAGCTGTTCTTTACAGTTTTTTTTAAATATTATGCAACAGTTACTTTAATTTTAAGGTCGTGGTTCTTGATATATTTAAATATAAACTATAATGGGATTCTGAGAATATGCTGCAATGTATGTTTATAAGATGAGTAGCTAAAGTTAATTATATTCTGTCCAAGTGCCCATTTCTACCTCTATAAAATACAAAAACGAATTTTAACATTTGAATAAGGCGATTTGAAAAATATTGCTTTTATTCGAACGTTTCCTCTGAAAAAATTGTTGAAGATTAAGGGGTTTAATACTAGATAAAAGAAAACTTGTAATCAGTAGGAAAAAATGAGGGAAGACATTGGTATGTTCATCGTTAAAATTAAGTTTCATTTGATTAGATTTTAATGTGTATATATTTTAACGAATTGTTAAATTTTTTGGAAGAAAATCTCAGTTTTGTTAAATAGGCTACTTATTTGATTATAAAAAGCATTGCATTCATGAAGTATTAAAAGTAAAGTTGGGCTTAAGCAAGCCTGCTAATAAATAATAGATAAAATTGAAGGTAAGTTTGGTAGATAAGAATAAAGTTTACCAATTTTGGATTACTAGAAGGGCTTTTAATCCGTTATAATTTCTGAGAATATTCGTTAAATTAGCAGGTAAATGCAGTTAGTGCTTTGCCTTTCAAATCTTCAGTTCTTGGATTCGTATTTCTTTTCGGTCAGTGGCGTAGCTTTCCGCAGCATGTCCGTTTTCGGAACTTGCGCCACACAAAATAACTCCACCCACCCAACTAACCTCTTCGGTCAGGATGTTTGCGGTTTGTACTCCACCTTAAACTAGGTGCCTATTTGATTCGCCCACGTGCAAAAAATTACCACCTAGTGCTAAAATTGTGCAAAAAAGTCTCTTAAATTTAACATGTGATTTGTTTCAATTTTCAGTAATGTGAAATCTTAAAATAATTGAATCGGTGCAAATGAATAGTTCAGAGAAGCAAGCAGAGACGGTTAAAGCCCTTATTTAGAAGCTTATGCGATGCCTGTTAATCGAGTGCAGAATGCAATATGTAAAAAAGCATTTAAGAGTAATATGGAGTAAAACTTACCATGGATTTACTTTCCCGCTAATTTTCTATACAAAAGTCTTCACCTTATCGCTGAACTAATTACAAGTAATTTTCTAATTTTATAATGGAAGTTCTTAAATTTACTCGGATGTATTTACTATTATTAAATAAAGCCTTATATTAACTTTTGAAACGTCTATGGTTAAGCAAAATATAGTTTGAAAATTGTGTCGAATGTCAAGTACAAATGTTACAACAAATGTGTGCGTGTAGTGGATATCGAAAACAAAAATTGTCATAAACATTCATATCATCCTTAAGTGATGCATGGAAAACATTTCCATTCATTAGAAAAGTGCAAAAAATATCATTAAAAATGTAGATATTCAAATAGTTCTCAAAAGGGAAAAGTTTTTCAAATTGAAGGCAACAGAAACATATAATAAAATGCTATTTCTCAGATCTTGGCTGTTAAAATACAAAGTAAACTAGTATTTTAATATTAACTTTTTAAGGCAATACTTCTTAAAACCGAAACTAAATTCAGTATAAAAACTTCATTTTAATATTCAATGAAACTTGGATGCGAAATAACAAATGCAAAGAACATTTTTTACTAATCCACAACTTTATTATTGAACTGTAAATTGATGGTTTTCTTACAAAATATCGTAATATTAGAATAAAGAGAAGTTTCTTTTGCTTTATATACGTAACATCTTCAGTATTTTAAAAATAATTACTAAACAATGAATGTTTCATAAGTAGTCAAGTACTTTTTTGTTTTGTGCCAGCTGGGCTTAGGCATTATAGGGTGCGCTGCTTCACTTTTCCTGCTGAACAGTATTATGTAATGGAATCAGACTTCCTCAGTACACACATGCCATAGGAACCCGTCTATAGGCTAGGCAACCATTCACACCTCATTCATACACAGAAAGGACAGACAGGATGGATAAAGTACATCCATGGCCGAACAGGGATTCGAACCAATGACCTCCCTATCCGCAGTCAGGCACTCTGACCACTAGACAGGGCGGTCGGCAGTCAGGTATTAGTGATCTTGTATGTAGAAATCGTACGAATTCTGATCAGGAAACTAATGCTTGTACTTTAAAACTTTCGAGTTTTTTAACTACTGCTGATTGACATGCTGAATTTTCCAAATCTTGTCCTGTATGGATCTTGGAGATAAAAATAACTACAATGAAGATACAGCAAAATATCACTCCCTAAATAATCTATGAATCAAATATTTAATATTTTCTTATTAGAGAAAAAAATTAAATACATGTATCACACAACAAATTTGTTTGCGTTTTCCACGTTTTCTTACATTATTCTAACCGCCCTACTAGTTAACGTCATTGTCCACACCTCTTTTTAGACAACCCCTTTAGAACCCTCTTTAGATTTGTATTAAATAAAAACCCTCGCCAAAATATACCAAGCACGGTTACAGTTTACCTTGACAACACGAATTTGGTAAAACTTTCCAGCTCTGCACATACATTTAGATGCAAGTAGTGATATAAATATTTGAATAGAATTGGAATTTCGCTGTAATTATATTTTGCATATGGAATCGGAATGATTTGAAGAAAACTTTCTTTTCATTAATATTTATTTATACTTGAGACTTAAATTATTTTCAATCTTTGGATTAATAATGAGGTAAAAATTAAAATTTCTTAATTTTAATTGATACTTGAATGGGAATAAATTTAAAGAAGTTTGCAAATATGAGTAATGTCTTAATTATGGCTCATTAATTTTGCAATTGAATTAATCTTCCTCATTCAGGGATGGGTGTTAATGATCCATGTCAAATCACTTGGCTGAAAGGGCAAATCACTTTCTGGGAAGCTGCTCCACGAGCATTGAATTTAAATTTATAGAATAAGAAAGATATAAAATAAAGATTAAAAATCTATTTTTAGGAATAGCTTTCAGACCTTCGCCAGTTTTTTCAGGTTTGTTATAGTTGTATTGTTAGTAATTATACTTATATGATGTGAGAGTATTTGGAATTTGGTTTAATTATAAAAATTTTACATTAACTTTATGTGCTCTGTAAAGTTTTCACTGTTAAATTTTCAGAATGGGTTTTCGTTTCTGAAATACGCTGGAGTCATTCTAATGACTTTGTTCTCATGGTATTGGAGTTTGCAAATCAAAATTTCTAAAGAAAGCGTGGGAAAATCTCTTGTAAAAATTCTTTATGTACAAAAATAAACCTACAAGGTGCACAGCTATTAGTAATAAGAGCTGAAGACTAGTATCAATTATTAATGTATATATATAATAGTTTTTTATAAATATACTTAGTTGCTACAACCCTTTAGTTTCTTTTACATATTTGTAAATACTTATTTAATCATTAACTTACAAAAAAACTATATAAATGAAATAATTAAAAATCAGTTAAGGTAATATATACTTATATGTCGAGTGAGCTGAGCAAAAAAATTTGGGGATTAAATTAAGCTCTGCAAATGTTGCAAAATAAGGTTTTATTGCATTAACAAGAAATAATATCTTAAATATGAATGATTTGGAGTTTGAGTAATGCGTAATGTTGAAAACATTTATGCCATTGCAAAAAATCTGTGATAAGTAACTTCAACGTGCACATATTCACAATATATTTAGTTCACAGGTTTAATTCAAAAAATATTCCCTTATTACATACATTCGATTTTGGTAATTAGGAGAATACATATCTAAATTTTAGTATTTAATACTTATGTAATATATACTCAGATAAAAGCTATAAAGTATAAATATGGTAATTTTTATTAATATGATTTCCATGATTATCAGATATATTATAGCAAAAACAATTTTAAATTGAATTGCGGACAAAACACGGAAAATCATCAGTAATTACTTAAAGTACCATGCAAAATTCAATTTAAATGATCTGATTTCTCTTTTCCTTGCTTTTATAAAAGCACACGAGTTTTGATGAAATAATTTTAAAGAAGACACTCAATAATATTGGTTATGTTATATTTAACTTTTTCTTTTAAAGGTACCAAAGAGCATTAATATTGAAATATCATAACCACTGATGCCACATACATTACTAAAATCATTGTTTTAAAAATGAGCTAAACCAATAAGAAAAGTACTTAAGTTCTTAAAATCAAGTACGCTTGGATGCAAGTTGTCTGTTTATGTTGTATTATGTTATTTACAAATATAAAAATCAATAACTTTAATTTTTATTAACAATAAATGATTTCCATTTTTATATTTGTGAACGTCCATTAATGCCGATGAAATACTTTAAATATTTGAAGTGCAAAAAGGCAAAGAATTATTCTTGAACCTTTTTCCACTATATAGTAAGACAATATTATCAGTATAACAAATATTAGAACTGTACATTGTTGAGATTTCTTCAGAAATATTTATCTCTTATCTGGTTTTCTTTTGCAGTCAAATAGATTGTGAATATCCTAATACTAATTTATTTTTATACTGTCACATAAATATTCATGTACATCATAATTAAATGTACATGAAGCAGCAAATATTAGAAACTATATTATGCAAGGCGATCTTTTTAAAGGGACAGTGTTTGGAGCACCCTGCAGTGCGATCTAGTAGCCGAAATGACACCAAACTTGGTATTTAGACCAATCAAAACATAGAAAAGATTTCCGTGATTAAAAGTTTAGTTCCAAAAGTTGCCGTTAGGTTATTTTGTGGAGCTGCTTTAAGTTACAATAGAAGTTAGCATAAAATACGGGTTTCAAAGAAAATGCAAATGTTGTACAATGACAGTGTCAGCAATTGAGGATGTAAAAACACAGCTCCGATAAGTAATCAGAGCTGAAGTAAATGAGCTCCAGTGGCTATGCGTCTCACGTTACTGGAACGTGCTTTTATGTTGGAGTATCAATTTTGTCTATGCTAAAGGAAAACATTCCAAAGACAGTGCGGGATATTCCTCGTAATAAGTGGCTGTGGAGAACGTCGTGCACAGAATGCCCGGTGTTATTTCTGAGAACCATATTGAATGTGATCTAATTCCTCTCCGGGCAAGTTAATGTTGTAAATAAACATTAATAATTTAACTGTGCGATGTATGAGTTCGTATTTACTTTTTCTTGCATCTTATACATTCTAAAGCGCCACAATGCCCTAATGGCAATTTTTAGAAATAATTTCTTTTACGAAATTTTTTCCCCCGTGTCTTGATTAATCTAAATGCCAAGTTTGGCGCTATTTCGGTTGTTAGATCGCGCTCCAAACACTGTCACTTTAAAAAGAAATCACCCTGTTCATTACTGTATTAGAAGAGTCACTTTAACTTCTTAAGTTTTCGTAAAAATAGTTTTGAGTTTCATATAATACCATCAAGTACTGAAACTCACTGAGTTTACAATTGTAAATAAGGTCTATTGTGTAAATTTATTGAAAATCACTATTTTATTTCTCTGAACTCAATAAATTAAATAAAATTTCTATTTTTATAAGGTATAAAGAGGATAAAATTTGTTTTCTGTAAAAGAATTATTCTAAAAGTGACGTATACATACAAGTTATTTTTATAATAATTTTTTCAATGGTAACATATTAACTGAATTTAGGATTGAAAACAGAAACTATATTGACAATGTGAAAACTAAATATGGCATTCACTTACACGGAAAATGTTATTGTATTTAATTATATATGTATAATGATTTCATTCACATTTATATGAAAACCGTTTTTGATCCCCATTTCGGACATAAAGGAGCAATATCATCCCGCTTTGGTGAAATACCTAAATATTGTGCATCAATTGCTTAACTTTGTCTTCAATTCCAATAACTAGATATAAAGTTAGAAACGACAAGTTCTTGAGTAAGGGATGCATTTTTAAAATAATCACCCTATCAAATTATCAGAAAAATTCTAATTAAGAACAATATCTTAAAACAAGGAAAACGCTGCTAAATATACTACATCCAATCACATTTTATAATGATGTCCAGAACTCTGCTTATATTAACCCAATCACAATTTACCCATGCATCAATGGCTCCGCCTACAACGCATCGTCACATAGCGCGATAATCACCTGTCCAGTTCGCATGGTCATCATGCTATGACTCTTATCGCTTAGATTTGGCGAAGGCGATAAAATGCGTCATTTGGCGGCGCAAACACGAATACCATAATATCCCTAAGAGGTGTACTGGCCATTACTGTAAATGTTGTTCAATATGTGTGTATAAGAGTATTATATTACTAATCTAATCTAGAAAATGTGTGAACAAATATATGGAAACAAAATTTTTACCTATACCAGTTTATGAAATACCAACTGTTAGTGTATACATTATAACTAAAAGATAGAAATATTTTCTGCAAATAAACTACTAAATCCATTAATTCAAGAATATGCATTCAAGATATTGGACCTTGTAAATAGTCCCTTTTATTTTTATTTATAAATAAAGAATATGAAAGTGTGATGTCACGCGGCTTGGCCATACCAGATGAAAATGCAAGCTTCTACGATTAACTAAATGATAGGTAAATGAAAATAATTGCTATATCTTCATTAAAATCACTAGTAATTACACCCCCATTCAATGCAAATTGTTGGTTGTGCTGGAACTCGGTCATCCAAAATAGCAACCTTGAGAAACTTGCATGCTAGATTATGCAAGTTAAAAGCTTAAATGAAGTTTAAGATTCGATTTCCATGAAGCATTGAATTATATATTTCTTATAATATCATAAATATTCTCAGCCAAAAAACGTAACTTTGTAATATTTTTATTTCTCCAAAACTGATACATTCAGTATTTAAGTTTTCTATTGACTAAAATTCTTATTGGGAATTAGACTTTTAATTGTGTTGTTCCCGATCTTTTATTAAAGATTGTTGTTCCCGATCTTTTATTCAAAAGATTTTTCCTTATCATTTATTCAAAAGATCTTCGTTTTATTTTAAATTATTTTCATATTGTTTTATACAAGGGTATATTTTCTTTTTTATTCAATAATTTATATATTCAAAGATAATTTTAAATTTTTTACAGTGCAGAATAATATGTCCGATTTCATTATATTCCTCCAGAATGATTTCTCTCAAGTTAAAACATGTTTTTGTTATAAATGGTAAAAATTAAAAATAGGTATTTTAACCAAGTAAATGTAATAAATACTAGGTAGACAGAAAATAAAATTCGATAAATTTTTTGTTCTTTAATTCAAGATTTTTAAATGACAAAATTTTCGAACCAAGTTCATTTTAAGCAAAACCGTGTTGCATAGGAATATTTAACCCTTGTGGTATATATATATACATATCTTAGGTTTTAATTTTACATTAAATCTAATTTTAATTTAAAAATTGATTAATTTCCTGATAAAATTATCATTTTAAATACTTATATAATTTTATAAATGATCGGCAAAAAATGGAAAAGCTTAATTTTAAAAATGTTCTTATGCAAATAAAATAATAAATCTTACATCTTTTTGTTAAACGTTAAAAATAACTTTGTAAAATTAATTTAATTCTATCTAAATTGATTTTAAAATGAATATTAAAACTTTGAAGAATATTAATACTCATAACTAATATTAATATATTTAAATTTCTCTTAATGAAATTCTCATTGAAAATTATATTTATGTCAGTATCATGTTAATACCTAAGCTTTGTTTCCTTTTTCTGATAAATGTATATCTAAGGACAAGATTAGATTTATCAGAAAATGAAAACAAAGCTTGGGTATTAGCATGATGTATGCATATACTGAAGGCGCAAATATTTTAAATGAAAATATTTGAAAGTTAATGTTAAAATTATACTTTATTATTATATTTATAAGAAGTCACTAAAAATATGACAATAGATTGGGAGATGTAAAATAATAAAAACATAAATCTTAACATGATGAAATCATTTATCTAATAAATTAGGGACGCTATAATTTTACTCTCATTGTAGTGTAATCGAAATTGCTGTGAGTAAAAAAAATACGTAGCTCACATATTCATTCATTTTATTCGAAACGAAAATTTTCTCAGTTTATATGCTTTTCTTATAGATTATTAGCTGCTAATTTTAAGGACATCTTACAAAACTTTTTTTATTTGTAATTTAATTTTATTCTGAGAAGTTTTAATTAATCGTATTTCAATTTTATGGAATTTCCTCTTTTGGGAGCTATATTTGATTTTTTGTTAAAATAAGATTAAAAGTTAACATTTTATATTTATAAAAGAAAATATAAAATTTTAACAAAATATTGTTTTTTAAGTAAAAGATTTAATTGCCTATAAAAAACTCGTAGAATATTTAATATTTCAGAAAATTAAAATCTAAAAAATTTTCATTTTGATTTTTTTAAATAGTAAATATTCACTTCCAGAGAGAAGTGCTGATATATTTATCAGTCGAAGCAATATTAGATATTCTTTATTTTGAATAGAAATGATTTGATTAATTAGTATTTGTTTCACATAGAATTTAACTTGACTTAAACAGCTTGTAGAAAGAAAAAAAAAAAAAAACTAGGACTCGCGTAAAAAGAGCAATGAATCTTGCTGGATATCTCATGAGAAGGCAATAAGTTATGTCATGAGCTTACTTTTGAAAATTTCCCTGGATTATTGATCCATAAATCAAGATATTCATCATCAATAATTTGCTATACATCTTTAAATTAAATTGCAAGACATTTCAAATGCATAAAGATGTTTAAATTTATAACTGCAAAATGTAAAAAATAGTTTCTTTTCATCAACTTTCCTCCTTTAAGTAATCATTTACATATTTTTTCGTATAGCTTTTATTTTTGGAGGTATTTTGTAAATTACTAATGACTGATTTAAGTGGATAAATCTCCTAAATGAATAGTTTTTAAATTCCAATAAAAGAATTAGGAATTTATGGAAGTGGGTAATTTTATCACATAAATTTCAATAAACCAGTTTTATAATAGTAAATGTTTCAAATTAGCTAATGAAGTTAACTGTTGATAAACAACTTAAAAAATATGAGAGATAGTGCTTTAACTAAGGATGCTTAGTTTTTAAGAAAAAGCAATTTGGACAGTACATATCGGGGATAATATGTTTAAGTAATACTTCATTTTTATATAAAATTTTAACTATAGGTAAAAGTGTATCACGTTTAGATTTTCTGATAAAGAAATGCTTCTTTATCAGAAAACTGTAAATGCGATCTACTCTTTTACCAATAGTTAAAATTTGGAAAAAGAATTACTATATATCAATAAATTGCAATTTATATTTAGGTTGTTGAAATTCATTTAATTAAATAAATTATATAAATTCTGTTCTAGGGTAAGTATTGAAAATTACAACATTAATGAATCTTGAAAATTAATTTTTAAGTTAAATTTATATGAGTAATTTTTAAAGTGAAATAAAGGAAAAAATTAGATTTGATATATAAGTGTCAACTATTGAATAATAGAATATTTTTCCAACCATCGTATGATTAGTTAAGATGCTTAGTTCCGAAAATCAGAAAATTCATTATTGTAATATAGTATGAAAAGCATTTATAATTTTAGGAAATAAAGAATACTTGTTAAATTCTAAACGATAAATCTACTAAAACAAAAAAAATAATTTTAATTTGTTTAGTATTTGTGATTAGAGTTCGGTTCATATTTTATTTATTATCTGAAAATAATTGAAAATTTATGTTTAACGGCTGAAGGTAAATAAATTGAACATTTTTAACACAGGTTTTTAATAATTTATATCACTGAGAATTTCTTCCTGAATGTATATTTCCTGAGATAAATTATTTTCTTTCGAAGGAAAATTTAATGCAAAAATATTGCTTATTCAAAAGTAAATTTTGATTTTCATATTTAAGAAAGTTACAGTTAATCTTATAATACTTTATAAAGGTATAAATAGAATAAACAAAAAAAATTAAATTATTAAATATGACTATCAGATCCGATTAAATTCATTCAAAATATTTTTTTTATCAGACTAAGCACATCAACAGTTTTTAAATATTGAAGTCAAAATTTCATCCAATATCTGCTTTACTCTTGCTAAAACTTGCCGAGCTGGCAGCCGAATGGTTAGCGCTCTTGCCTTCGGTTTAACAGTTCGTGGGGTCGAATCCCACCTTGGGCATGGATGTTTGTAGTGGTTCAGAATCCACTTTAAGCCGTAGGTCCCGGTCTAATTAGCCCCGTGTGCAAAAATGACCGTTGAGCGAAAAACAAACTTGCTAAAACTTATGCGTAAAAGATACGATATTAAAAACAAAGACACATGAAACTGTTTTCTAGAATGATTATTGATAATATATCATTTTTGTGATAGATGGAGTAATAAAGTAAAAAACAGTACTCGTTTCTAATCAGTAATGGATGATAATCAAAAAATAATTTTCCATGCTTTGGAGGAGTACAATTCTTTAAACATACATTCCAATTATAAGTTGTATCTTACTTCATAGTTAATTCCACGCTTTTTAAGTGTTTGGAAATAAGTGTTGAATTTAAATTCTTTTTATCAACTGAAACTTTATAAATTATTGAAATATATGAAGCCACAAATAAAATGTAAATTAATAAAATAAAAAATATTAACATGATAAATTAGATAAGTTAAATTGATGGAAGATTACAAATTTTATTTTAAAAGTAGTTAGATAAATGATCTATTTTGATTACAGAATTTATTCCATACAAGTTTCATGCAGTTTAAAAGAAAAATTTTAGTCATCCTGTCATAAATAACTTATGAATCAAATATTTTATCTTTTTTATTAGAGAGAAAAAAAATTAATATAAGTATTATAGTAAGTGATTTTAAATATTGCATTAACTAGCTTTTGGTTTCAACAAATTTCTCTTTGCGTTTTCCACGTTTTCTTACATTATTCCAATCGCCCTACTAGTTAACGACATTGGTCACACCCCTTTTCAGCGAACCCGTTTAGGTTTGTATTACATAAGAAGCCTCGAAAAATATACCAAGTACGGTTACAGTTTATCTTGGCAACACGAATTCGGTAAAACTATGTTCAAGGCATTTTTTTTTTTAATTTAACTATTATATTTAATGTCTTTTATTGCACGTATGAGTTTCAATTTTCTTTCTTAATTTAGACTGCGATTGTAATACTTGCTATTTTATTGTACATAAGAATCATAATTAAATAAATTTATGCGGTTATACACAAAAATTTTGAAATAATTCTTTTTTTTTTTTTACAGATTTAATGCTTATGATAAAACAATGCTCTTAAGATCTGGATTAGTAAAACCAGATACAGTACCGCCACCACGCCGAAGACGTAAGAATCTATTTAAACATATTAAAAGACTTCATTCTGTTGCACTGAGTTATATAGTTCATAAAGACTTTTTACGTATTGAAAATGCAAATATTGCAAGTTATAAATTTGGCACATTCATGACTTACAATCAAATTAGTTAATGGTTTATTTAATTAAAAGTTGCCCGATTATTTTACTAAACATTCTATACTAAGATATATTTAAATTTAAAAAATATTTCTTAATATATTGGAAACAGTGGACCAGAAAAAGAAGCATCGTATTAAATTGAAATCTAATGATACAGATGGGATTCATTTAATCTCTCGAAATTAATACAATTAAACTAATACCATGCACACAATTAAACAAAATAACGGAACATCAATAGCCCCTTTCCTGGTTGAATGGTTAGCGCTCTTGCCTCAGTTTCCAGTTTGTGGTTTCAAATCCCACCTCAAGTTTGGATGCTTAAAGTAAATAGAATTATGAGTTCAGAAAGTAAGCACTGAAACTTTGATATGGCACATACGATAATTAAAGTGAACCGGCTATCGTAGTCTATGACCCCAGACCACGAAGCCCGCTGGCTTGAGCAGCGCATCGTGCGATAGTTAGGATTTTGCAGTTCTACAATGAGTATTCCCACATCCCGTTTTCAAAACGAACCATCATTTATCACTAAACGTTTGGCTTTCCTGGAATTCCACGTATAACTTTGCATTATTGTAGACAGTGACACGAGTGTTCTAGTGTGAAATGCAGCATAAGAATAGAGAATTTAAATCATACCTACCCTCCTTGTTTTCAATTGTATCGTAACGTGTCACAGGGTTCCACGATTGCTTGCCGTAAAATCCTTTAATCCTCTCGGCTAGTCTCTTGGATAGCCCCCACGGGAAATTTTACGTGGACACAATCTAGTTTCCACTGCTCCTAATCTGATTCAACGGTGTTCATAACTATGCACTTGGTTATAAATATATATATGGACTAGTATAGTTTTCAGACTATAACGAAGCCACTTAATAGTGAGAAGAACCAACCAACCGAATACCTGCCATTCATCTGAGTCAGAATTGTAATTATCACGTCTAAAATTCTTCAATTCACCGAAAATAGGGGAATAACTTCCTAATTGCCGATAATGCAATTTTTTCAATAGTCAAGGCAATTTCTAATTGTACCACTGCAGGATGAGTGATCTTGCGCATTTGCATCAAGCTAGTATCATTGGCATAAGGGTTCTCGCTAAATTATGCGAAGTTTAGTGGTCGTACCTCTCTTCCTTGGTGCGGTATTTTCAATGTTAAATGTAAGTTAAGGAGTTATCCTTAGGATAGTTGGGCTCTGGCGTTCAGCAAGTTTTAACCAATATTAGATCTAGCAAACTTTTGCTATTAATAACAGTTAAACTTCTAACTTTATACAAGAAAGTATAACAGTTAAATTTTTATTTTTGTAAGTAAGCCAGTCTAATAAATTAAGCCTAATTTAGAATTTATTAGTTTATTTTTGATTACATGCGTAACTTTAATGTAAGAATCTTGTATTCAGAACTTGTGTATGGCGCAGTTTGTTCAGAATTGAACCTTGCCCCCATCAAACTCCAAGAATCAATCAAAAGTACTCGGAAATGTTCAGTTTCCAAAGTAGTTTTTCGTTTTACTATATGTCAAAAAATAAAAGATTTTAAAGTAAGTAGTTTTTTTGAAAAATGAAACAGGAAGTTGTCAAACCGAAAGAAAAAAGGTGTTTCACTTTTTACTATATTTTTCTATGTGTTAATTTAGAGCCATAAGTATCAGGCCAGTATTTGGTTTATACAATCGGAAAAGAATGGCAAACTATCAGAAGCGAAACTCTCAATTTAAATACAATTGCCTCAAAAGTTTATTTTTTACGAATTCTCCAAACCGTTAACATGATATTTTAAGAAATATTTGTATAAAACTTTTCCTACGTGTTTGCTGGGCTATTGTATATGAAATGAAGAGAAAGTTTGATATAGATTTATAACTTAGTAACTTTTCTACTTAGTTATTTTTAAAGGAAATGATCAATAAAATATTGCCATATTGCTGTTTATTTTAAACCATATTTTCTATACATCTCAGTACTTAGATTTTGTTTCATTCCAAAACGCATTGAGACAAACTTCCTGACCGAATTCAGAATATTCAGCTGTCTTTACACTTTCAGATTTGTTAAAATTCCCCCCCCCCTCAAAAAAAACCTATTTAAGCAAAACATTTACAGCACGTAATTAAAATGTTAGATAATTTAATATTTTTAAATGTATCTAGAAACTAAAGATGAAAGGAATTTAAAATTTATTTTTAAGAATTGGCTCACGGATATAATCTGATATTAAATGACTTGCAAAGGTTCCATCTGTGGATTCTTTCTGTTTATGTTGTACAATTTTATTTGTATAACCTACACTTAATTTGGCAACCATCTTTGCCTTGGTATGAATGACCTTTAAGAAACTAAATCAAATGACATTTATTCAAATTCATTTTGCTCAAATTGAGCAAATACTTATAGTTATAAAAAATTGTAGCTTCACATACGAAAGATTTAAAGCAAGGTGCTTATACGAAAATTTACGATCAAGAGGTCAAATGCTCGTTTCATTTTTATAAAAATATTTACCGTTAGTGACTTGACACTGCTGCAAAATCGCCACAGTCTTTATGAAAAAAGTTTGATCCGCAAAACATACCTAAAAAATACAAATATTTATTGCAATTTCCTAGTATAGAAATGAATGTCCTCTGCTGTTTAAAATTGAATTCCATAAAGAAGCGATTTTAAATGATCCAGTACACAATTGTGCTCTACTACAGCAACAGATAATTACTTTCAATTACAACTAAAGCAATGAATATTTATCTAGGTGAGGGAAAGACTATATAATAATCTAAGGAACAATTTTTAAAAGTTATGCTTTCAGTCCCTGGACAAATTTTACTGAGTTGAAACTTCAAAAATTTGAGAAAAATAGCTTTTTTTTTTTTCCAAAATATTTTTTTAATAAAAGAGCAGTCTTTTACCAAATGTACAACAATGCTTAATTTCAATTTTGATGGGGTAAACATGCAAATAAAAGATAAAAACTATTTTGTAATTAGTTTTGCTTTTATTTCCCTACTCAATTTTACAATCCTGATTTTAAAGGTTCTCTTCTCAGGTCAAGACTAATATTGTTCGTTTTATAATACTAAATTTTCTCATTAGTTTTTTCATCAAGATGTTGCTAAATGTGTTATGCTAATTATCTAAGTAGGTTTCTATTTACATTAACTCATTATATTTTTGATTCTAAAAAAATTGCAATCCGATTATCTCAAAAATCCTTAACTGCTTAATAAGATTGCAGAGAGATCAGGTACCTCCAGTTTGAATAAAAATATTTCTGATTGTCGATTCTCTTGGTAAAAATGTGTTAATTTCTTCCTTCTATTTTACAAAATATTAACTAAAGACATCTGAAACTGATGAAAATATATTAGAGGTGGAAAAATTATTCATCAATATGAAGTATTTGCTTAATTAAAAGAACTGAAGTTAATGTGTAAGTTACATAATATATGAACTTTCACGGTAACTTTAGATGAATGTATATTGTATTTGGAGGTGGAAATACTAAACATCCATACAAAACCTTTACATAGTAAGAACTAAAGTTAATGTGCAACTGAGAGACATAATATATGAACTTGCAGAATGACTTCAGATAAAAGTATATTCTTGTATTTGGAGGTGGAAAAATTATTCATCAATATGAAGCATTTGCTTAATTAAAGAACTGAAGTTAATGTGCAAGTTATATAATATATGAACTTGCACAGTAACTTTAGATGAAAGTATATTCTTGTATTTGGAGGTGGAGGTGGAAAAACTAAGCATATATACGAAATCATTGCAAAGTAAGAAGTAATGAAGTTAATATGCAAGTGAGAGACATAATGTATGAAATTGCACAATAACTTTAGATAAAAGTATATTCTTTGTGGAGGGGAAATACTAAACCTCCATACAAAACCTTTACATAGTAAGAACTAAAGTTAATGTGCAACTGAGAGACATAATATATGAACTTGCACAATGACTTCAGATAAAAGTATATTGTATTTGGAGGTTGAAAAATTATTCATCAATTATGAAGTATTTGCTTAATTAAAAGAACTGAAGTTAATGTGCAAGTTATATAATATATGAACTTGCACAGTAACTTTAGATGAAAGTATATTCTTGTATTTGGAGGTGGAAAAATTATTTATCAATTATGAAGTATTTGCTTAATTAAAAGAACTGAAGTTAATGTGTAAGTTATATAATATATGAACTTGCACAGTAACTTTAGATGAAAGTATATTCTTGTATTTGGAGGTGGAAAAATTATTCATCAATATGAAGTATTTGCTTAATTAAAGAACTGAAGTTAATGTGCAAGTTATATAATATATGAACTTGCACAATAACTTTAGATGAAAGTATATTCTTGTATTTGGAGGTGGAAAAATTATTCATCAATATGAAGTATTTGCTTAATTAAAAGAACTGAAGTTAATGTGCAAGTTATATAATATATGAACTTGCACAGTAACTTTAGATGAAAGTATATTCTTGTATTTGGAGGTGGAGGTGGAAAAACTAAGCATATATACGAAATCTTTGCAAAGTAAGAACTAAAGTTAATGTGTAAGTGAGAGGCATGATATTTAAACTTACACGATAACTTTAGAAAAATTATATTCTTGGATGTAGAGGTGGAAAAATTAAGCATGTATACGAAATGTTTGTAATGTAAAAACTGAAGTTAATGTGGGAGTTAATATATGAATATTTCATAAATATTAAAGATATTTAATCATGAGAATCCGTGGTAACTTATGAAAGTTTAAAAAAACTATTTTCTGGTGTACATTGTAAAAATAGTTTGCGTATTTCAACGTAATTTTGCAATCCTTTAATTATGTATGTAGAAATGTTAAATGATTGCGAACACACTTTTCTTAACTAATTAAATGGTTAGAACTAAACACACCTAAAAAAAAAAAAAAAAAAAAAAAAAAAAAAAAAGTCAAATTTTAAGACTTGAGTTGTGCTTATGATTTCTATTGCTCTAGAATTCCCTATAAAAATTTTGGAGTATATATTTCATGAATAGTTGATCCTGCAGTGTGGAACAGTCTACTTTTGAAAGAAAAAATTGGTTTTTCTAATGTTAACTAATGAAATCTCGAGCAAATTTCCTTTTATAAACATCAAACATTGCAGCAGTCAACCAAAAAAGGGTTTCCTTTTTTTTTCTACCAAATAATACATACAAAAAAGACTAGGATTAAAAGTAAATTTGATTTTAAGAACACAGTGGTGATGGCCTCTAAGACAATATTTCAGCTTGAAATGTAAATGTTACAAGCTGTTACGGATGCCATACATAAGGAAATTATAATGCTGTGTGCTACAAGATATTAAATTTCAAAATTACAAGAAACTTCACTAATTTGGTTAGTCTAAGTATAAAAATTGTATTCAAATATTTCTAATAATATGCAAGAATAATTAGCCTTACAAGCATTTTAGTAAATATTGTAAATTTGAAATATTTATATTATATGAAAACTAAATGCTTCTCTTTGGATTTAATAAATTTATAATTTGTTAATTGTGTGAAAAAAATTCAATGTATAATATAATGCATTATTATGAATTATTTTAGTCACGGGGATGAAATGTTTAACTGACCCAAATTCATACAAGGGATTACCATAAATGAACATTCGTTTTGAAAAAGCTGTATTTCAAAAATTTATCATGAACGCATATCAAGAATATAAGAAAAGACAGTGTTCATACCCCTACAAATTTTTATCATGAACGCCTATTGAAATAAGTTCAATCATAGCCTGGATGTATCGTATTTCATACATTTTGTATAGATCAACTCAATTAAACTTATCTAAAGTTCTTGCTAGCAACATTATTTTAGACTTTTCATTACCTAACATTATTTTAAATTTTATTTAACGCGTGCTTGCCGTATTTTGTCTTAACCAGTATCTTGTGCAATTAAATTTCACACAATCGTTTCTGGCCACCAATGAGTTTCTTGAAACTGTGGATAAAACTACCAAATGCTTAATATAAACAGGCGTTTCTTTTCCATAATCTCTTCTGAAAGTGTATTGCAGAGCTAGAATATGTAAACATATTCAAGAAAAAAATTTTTTTTTGCCTACCCTCATATTCAATCGGTTACAACCCTTTCATTCCTCAATCACTGAAAGACAGTGTAGCCTTCTATTCTCTTTTCACAAATGTCACGTGTACGAGTAATTGTTCTGAAAATGTAGCCCTTCCAAAACGAATGAATCATTTACGTAATCCCTGTCTATTTCAATTTTGTGAGAACTTTAGATGTAGTACAGGATTAATTTTCATTTGAGAAATTGCAACTCTTGGCATATTAAAACTGGAATACTAAATTTATATACATTTAAACAGGGCGAAGACTCCTCCCGGCCCAGATCCAGGCCATTCTGAATAATCAGCCAAGGATAGTATTGAGAAGGTACCAACCTTCTCCTCCCCAATTGCCACCCGCGCTCCCACTTGCTCCTCCATTGCCTCCATCACCACCTCCCGTGCAAATTCCACCACCTCCCGCACACATTCCACCACCACCTCCCGCAAATTACAGTCCACCACCTCCAGCAGATCATCCACCAGTTTTTCCGCCCCCTAGGAGGTTTGTTTTCCCTTCACCACCATCGCCCTCACCACCATCGCCCTCACCACCACCGCCCTCACCACCATCGCCCTCACCACCACCCTCACCTCCAATAATTCCACCTCCTCCAATAAATCCACCTCCACCTCCTCCAATAAATCCACCTCCACCTCCTCCAATAAATCCACCTCCACCTCCTCCAATAAATCCACCTCCACCTCCTCCAATAAATCCACCTCCACCTCCTCCAATATATCGACCCCCTCCACTTCCACCTCCTCCAATAAATCCACCTCCACCACCTCCAATGAATCCACCTCCAGCTGGTTCTGCCCAGCTGCCACTCAGGCGAAGTGGGAGGAGAAGGTTCCACCCATTCCGCTTCTGGGTAGGCGAACGGCTCAGGTACGAAAGAGATAGTTTGGGAAATATACAACTGAAACATTATTCGAGTTACTTTGTGGAAGCTCCTTAAGTTTTTTAATTCCACACCTGAGCCGTCTAATGCACCTCCATACTATAAGAAGTGTTAATTTACCACCAAGAAAACTTCAACTAGTGAAGCTGAATCTCATACTCAATCTTCAGGCCAACAAGGCAGGCTTTCCTTTAAGCCAATTAAAGCCATTTGTGGGCTTTTCCATCAACCGTAAACTGGACCTTGCCAAACTCTGGTGGCTCACGTCTTCCCACGAGCAGGACTCTGGTGGCTCACGTCTTCCCACGAGCAGGGACTCTGGTGGCTCACGTCTTCCCACGAGCAACTCTGGTGGCTCACGTCTTCCCACGAGCAGGGACTCTGGTGGCTCACGTCTTCCCACGAGCAGGGACTCTGGTGGCTCACGTCTTCCCACGAGCAGGGACTCTGGTGGCTCACGTCTTCCCACGAGCAGGGACTCTGGTGGCTCACGTCTTCCCACGAGCAGGGACTCTGGTGGCTCACGTCTTCCCACGAGCAGGGACTCTGGTGGCTCACGTCTTCCCACGAGCAGGGACTCTGGTGGCTCACGTCTTCCCACGAGCAGGGACTCTGGTGGCTCACGTCTTCCCACGAGCAGGGACTCTGGTGGCTCACGTCTTCCCACGAGCAGGGACTCTGGTGGCTCACGTCTTCCCACGAGCAGGGACTCTGGTGGCTCACGTCTTCCCACGAGCAGGGACTCTGGTGGCTCACGTCTTCCCACGAGCAGGGACTCTGGTGGCTCACGTCTTCCCACGAGCAGGGACTCTGGTGGCTCACGTCTTCCCACGAGCAGGGACTCTGGTGGCTCACGTCTTCCCACGAGCAGGGACTCTGGTGGCTCACGTCTTCCCACGAGCAGGGACTCTGGTGGCTCACGTCTTCCCACGAGCAGGGACTCTGGTGGCTCACGTCTTCCCACGAGCAGGGACTCTGGTGGCTCACGTCTTCCCACGAGCAGGGACTCTGGTGGCTCACGTCTTCCCACGAGCAGGGACTCTGGTGGCTCACGTCTTCCCACGAGCAGGGACTCTGGTGGCTCACGTCTTCCCACGAGCAGGGACTCTGGTGGCTCACGTCTTCCCACGAGCAGGGACTCTGGTGGCTCACGTCTTCCCACGAGCAGGGACTCTGGTGGCTCACGTCTTCCCACGAGCAGGGACTCTGGGTACTGTTTTATGTGAAATCTGAAAATTCTTCCATTAAGTAGGTTTTAACAGATATTGCCCTTTTGTTATTCATAAATAAAATTATATCAGATAAATGAAAGTACTACTTTGTGAATAGTTCTTATAAAGTCAGTTTGTATTTTAAAATATTTTTGAGACGCATTTCGAAAACCACTATTTTTTAATATTTTATGTCTAAATATATTTTGTATTTTCCATTTACCAAGTTTAATATTTTATCTTAAAGCACTTTATAGCATATTAGTTTCATGAATGAAAATTTTGTTTTCCAAATTTCTTTTACGATTTCTAAAATTTAATTTTCGATTACTAAGTTTTCATTGTAAATATGAAATATTAGTCGTTATAGCAAGTAAACTTTGAATGTTTTTACAGAGTTTTGACTACAATTTTAAATGAGACTTGTAAATGTATTCTTTAGCAAATTTAGATTAAATTGTGCTGTTAACCACAATGCAGATAAAATGATTGTGAAAAGTTTAATGTTGCATGTATTAAGTGATACCTACATATAAATCAAATTCTAAAGAAACTTTAATAATTCTAGATAATAAACTATTTTTCATATCTTCAGATTATGATAATTTGATAAAATCAAATATTTTTTGGACGTAAATGACTTAAAATTCGGGTCTGTCAGCATGAATGAGAGATTCTTTAATTTTAGTGTTTAAATGGGTTTATAATTTGTCATAAGTTAAATTGTGATTTCTAAAACATTTGGAAGTTTTGAAATGCATCTCAATATGCATAAATGTGCACGCTTCCAAATCCGTGTTTAAAAAGCACTGTTATTTGCAGTTTTAGATTTATATATTAAATGATAATTTGAATACAAATTTATGTTTTGTATGCAAGAATATTAGCCATCAAAAACGTAATTTATTATGTAAGAAAAAATTAAGATCATTCCTATCTTGATCAATTTTATGCGTTAAAGATTTATGCAATATAATCAATGCAGTAGTTTGTAAAAATTTATTATGGAAATTTTGCAGAATTCAAAAGATTTAAGTAAATAAGGTTCACAAATTTCTTGTAAATAAGAATGCAAATTTTAATGAAGGACTTTGGGAAATAACATCAAGAATTTAATTATTGTTAAAATGTAATGCTTTTTACACAAGACGCGTTTAGGAATTTAAATTCATACGCTTTTCGTAGTTAATTATCACAGTTTTTTTCCTTAATTCTCAGTCACAACATCAGCTTTAATTCTTATTTTAAAAATATTCTTTTTAAAAATGCAAATCGTGAAATAGTGCAAATGTATGTTTTCCGGCACCACAATTTCAATCTTGTCCTAAATAGTTAATGTTTGAGTGAAGTACTGTTTTAATTCAGGGAACTGTCTTAAAATATTTTTCTCACTAAATTCTGCAATTTTAGTGTTTCATTCAAAATTACAAATTATATATAAACATCCTCTCGCTTTACAAAATCTATTAATTGAAATTATAAATCGAGAAATCTTGTTTAGAAGAGACTTAGATCTCCTTAGTTCTTAAATATATAGCTTTTAAAAAGTTTTGTATCATTAACAATTATTTATGCTTTTGCTGAAAATGTGATTATCAATTAACAACCTTTAAAAACAAACTTCTGCAGAAGTGCTTTTAAGTGCCCTCTAAAACTTACAAAAAAGAATCGTTAACACATTTTTATTTGCTGGTGTATAACATACTGACAGAAATAATTTTAGATATAACCTATTAACCATTACAGTTAAAGCATAAATAATCAAATCTTGAGAACAGAATAAGTTGAGATTAAACTGAACGTTAGTAATATCTGAAATATCGGCTTAAAATTAAGTAATTTAAATATATTATACGATAATTTTATTAAATTTTAAATACGAAGTAAAAACAAAAGTTAGAAAGTTAGAACATTCTAAATTTTTTATTTTATTACAGAGGATTGATAATTGTGGTGTTATATATTGACTTGATTAATAACTTTGCCATTATACATAAAGCAGTCACAAAAACCTTAGTAATTCTGTTTTAAACTTTCGTAAAAATTTCATCATCGTTAAACTTTTATTTTGAAATGTCTTAATTATTATAAATTAAGATTCTCAGAATGAAGTTCCTGATAAAACTAGTTCCCAAAATCCTAAGAATTGAGTAATATTTAAAGTGAACTTAACTTTTCTGGCAAAAATCGTGTTGTGTTCACAGTGTAAAAATCATAATTATTTCAGAAAGTATTTACTCAGATTAATGAAAACCCTAATTTTTTGCCGTCAGTGTTTGAATAAGTATATATAAAAATGTCTTATATAGAACTACCAAGTACATTGATTGTATTAATTTTTACATAAAAAATCTCTATTTTCAACTAAATTGTACGGATGTAGTTATATTTCCAGACATTGCTATCTAGAACCAGGAGTCTAGAGGGATCGTGAGTTAAGAATTTGAGTAAGTGGAATGATTTTTCTGGAATTATTTGAATATATTTACATGTATTTGTTATACTGGTTGGCACTTTGCGAAGGTTTCTATGTAGTCTTAAAATAAGGATAGTTTGTACGTTATCGAAAAGTGGTAATACAGTAATTTAATAATGCATTTATGGCTCTAAATTATCGTAGTTAACTACAAAGAAATATCGGAATTATAATAAAGTCATATTTCCGGATTTGATGTAATTGCTCATCCAGAAAATAGCTTTCTTGTGAGAATGTCCATGAAACAAGTTGAATTCTATTCATTCAACTATTTTAAGCTTAACTTTGTTTAAAGCTTATACAATAAAATAATGAAGGTACAACAAAAATTTTTATTATAACACAATTATTTAGTTCTTATTTTAAATACATGATACATTTAAAATAACTAATATATCTAATTATAAAATATATTTATAAAACGCACATTCTTAAGTTCAAAGCATAAAAACGAATTAATCTTAAAAAGAAAATCCAGAGCCTTCTGATTCAAGTGTTTCTAATAAAGAATCTTAAATTTTATTAAACGGTATGTTTTATTGGATATACAGTAAAGGGTTGATAAATTTGCTTAAGAGAACTCTGTAAAGGGAAGCATTTAAACATGAATGTTGGAAACATCTTTAAATTCTTTTGTGTTTACTGTGTTTTTGTTACATAAAATATTTCCTTGTGAAAAGAGCAATGTAGTAAAATTCAAACTTATTTATTTTAAATTTCTGTCTGTAGGAGAAACGCTATTTGATAATTCAACAGAACTAACTATGTAGTTAATCAATAAATCTTTGATTTTCAGACAAAGCATTAAACGGAATTGAATTAAGGAAGTTACACAAAAGGATTTTAGCTTCTATCGGTATTTCGGCATCTGTGCTTAAAATAAAAATTGCACAATTGAGATTAAGTCTTAATGTTGTTGTTACTAATCTCAGGTTGACCAGATAGGCTAGACAACCCGCATATAACCAAAAATATCTAAAATGCTTAAAAGATGAGTCCCAAAGGACAGTCTTTTTTCAAATTTAAGCATGTTAAGGTATGTCCAGGGAGGCCATATTGATGGAGTACGAAGAACAGTCTAAAATGTCCTCTGCCCCTGCTGAAAGGTGATTCCTCTCGTGTGCCCACTCAGATAGCGGGAAAAGGCAGTTTGATAAGATCTTGGTCTAACTTTGAAGGTCACACCCGGTCTCTTATCGAAATACCATGGACGGTTAGGAGGAATTTTCATAAGCTTATTGAATTCAGTTTTTGCCAGGGAAGAAATCTCACTAACATTCTCAATACAACTGTGAATTGTTTTTAGTAATTTTGAATACAACGTTTTTAATTAAGTTTAAATCACGAGTGGCATCGATTTCAATTCCTTGCAGAGTTACTTATGGCATGATGTGGTTTAAGCAATGTAACATTCATTCTAATACGGAAATTCTCGCTTTAAAAAGCTTTTACTTTTATTCACACCGTTTAAAATCCTGTACGCCTTTAATCATTAAAAATAGAGAAAAGTATTCATTTTATCAGACTTATCCTTTCTAATTTCCCGAGCAATAAAAGTATATTTTCTTGGAAAAGTCCTAACGTCTTCAGTGAATAAACTATCTTCTTTCAAAATACGCAACAGGTCGGAAATGGATTTCAACGCAGAGTTTACAATTTAACTTCGTAATAAAAGACAACAATATGAAGCATTACAAACATCTTACGTTTTTTTCTGTTGATTCCTACAAAACTTTTTTCGTGATGCAAAGCATCATTTTAAGTTACTAAAACTATTTTGTGTAACTTGCGCACTTGTGTTAATCTGAATATTTTTGTTTTCAAGCAGAAATTTAAATCAGGATTTTTACAATTCTCATTTCTGTATGTGAGCTAGACAACTAGACTGTCGTTTCATAACATGACGAGTTCCTCGAAAACTAGGTACGTTTACCCTTGATGAAATGAACACCCTACTTGCAGGCCGAGCTGGCAGCCGAATGGTTAGCGCTCTTGCCTTCGGTTCAACAGTTCGTGGGTTCGAATCCCACCTAGGACATGGGTGTTTGTAGTGGTTCGGAATCCAATTTAAACTGTAGATCCCGGTCTAATTAGCCCTCGTGTGCATAAAATGGCCGTTGAGCGACAAACAAATCAAACCATCCTACTTGCCGCTAAATGGTGAGCGCTCTACTTCATTTCAATAATTCATGGATTTAAATTACACTTTAACAAGAATGTTTGTAATAATTCGGAATTCAATTGAAATTTTCGGTCTCTGTATGGATAACCCCGGGTAAGGAAAGCGATCGTTGAACCAAATGAGTCTAATTAAATGCGTTATGTCATTCGTAAATTATAAATACATCTAACTATATGTAAAACTAAGCGAAACGCGGGGTACACTTATATTTAAATATATAGATATACCTCTTTTTAATAGATCGTTAAAATAAGGACCCGTAAATCTAAGTACAAATGTTTTCTAGATAACTATGGTGTCACAATTAGCTGCTTGCAAGTCGTTGTTAAATTCACCTGCATTGCACACTTTCATTTAAATATTTGTAAGAATCTGATCAGGAGCTTATTTTTAGCATGCTGTAAAATTGTTTGTACAATCTCTAGTCTTGTCTGGAAACGTGTATTACATTGCAGCCATTTATTTTAGGACGATGGCACAATGGGTTTTAAATGCAAACAATACGAATGCAGTTGCTGTTTTTGCGTGGCTCGAAAGCACTGTCAGTCTTTTGCTGAGAGATTAAATTGTTCGGTAAAATTATATGGTTTTGAACTTAAAATTAATTGTTGCATCGTGTTTCGCTCTGAAAATCTAAGGCAACTGAAAGTTTAAAAATTGACTACAATATTTAAGCGGTTTTAAGGTCTAGGTTTCATGCAGTGAAAATAAAAATATATTCAACTAACTTGCTTTTTTTCACTTTTAAAATCAGAAAACTCAATAGTATGTTGAGAGAAAAATAATTAAATATTCACGTTTTGAATTTTTTCTTGGTCTACCATTCAATACAAAAGTATTTATATTTATGTTTAAAAATGTGATTTGAAATTTCTACTTTAGTTGTAATTGGCATTCTGAGTCTTACAAAGTTACGTAAATGGGGCCCCTCGTTTAGGTGATTCACTGTATTGAATGTCGAAACAACGAATAGAAAATTTCGTAATCGCATTTTTAACTCACAGCCATGGCATACATCTACACATCATACATCTAACAGTACTTAATACATTAACACACAATCCAATATCGTATAAATACTTTTGATTAAATGGTAGATTATTCGTATGCCAATTTCCATTTACAGCAATTTATTAATATTTAAAACAATTCGCTTAAAAGACTCTCCACTTCATGGATTCCTTTATTTTAAAATATAAAAAGCAACTTAGTTCAGATTTGCAATTAAAATGAGTTAAAATTTCTATTTAACACAATCAACAGCTTTTGCCACTAGTGCGTTCGAAAGTTTTTCATCAGCGTAAATGCTTCTAGAAATGTTTGGTAATTTGTGCAAAACGCTTTCTGTCGAGAATTTAAAATTTTAATTATGCTAAAGAATTGACAATAACTTGCAGCAGTAGAAATATTTTAAAATTAGCGCGATAATCTAATTTCTTCTATAAATTTAATCGGATCACTTTATAAACAATACCGCTGTAGTTAGATTTTATGGGGATTTTAAATAATGTTCATTTTTCATTTAGAAAAATCAAGTAGAATGATACAATTTTGAATTCTTAGGCAAATCCTTAACTTTTCGATGTGAGAATTTAGCTATTTGCGTCATAAGCCATAGAACTCTTTATACATTTGTAATCGACGCTTTAAAAAAGTATACATGTTTCAGTTATCACGCAAGAAGAAATTTTAAAACTTTTAGATTCGTAACAATATTCATTTAAAAGACAATAAAAACTATGTTGAATATTTGGTTTGATTTCTGTCGCTTCAATTCAAGAAACTACCCGGAAAAGGGATGCGGAAAAAATAGAGTATTTCCGTTTTAAGATATAACAACGTTCCAGCTTCCCTGCGTGACAAGCTGAATCTGGAATGGTTAGCGCTTTTAACTTCTATTCCTCAGTTTGTTTACCCAATTGAGCTCGTGTGCTTACAAAGGTTCGAAATCCGTTTTAAACACTAGATTTTTAGTTAAAGTACCCCTTTCATTCAAATGAACATCGCGTCTGCAGTTCAAGCGTTGGAAACTCCAAGACTGGCAACGGGCGTGCCGAGAATATTAACTGTTGCCGGTTAACGTCTTGTCCGAGCGAAAGCTGTCCAGTCAGTTCGTCACATCGCCTCCCTCTCACTCGGTTTCATACTTGCTGTTCCATTGGTAATAGTATATTCTTTACACCGCATGCTAGCTGATAATTCTGATGTTAAATATTCACGTTTTATAAGCCTCTCTTGTTTTATTCAAGCTGTGACACCCTTCTTCAGCGAGTTACCTTCAGGACAGAAACTTTCGCTTGATTTATTTGAAATCAACTGATTCAAAGAACACTTAGTTTACATCTGACTCAGCATATGCGTATTCAATTTGATTTCATTACGGAAAAACGTACCTAGCTTTCGAGGTTTCTATCTAGTTATTAAACACGGAGCTGGTTGTCCAATGGGTTTTTATGTTCAGTTCAACAGTTCGTGTTTTCCAATCCCGCCTTTAATACTTGTGATATTTCGGAATTATCTTTAAGCTATGGCTTCTGTTTAATTTTGACTCTCGTGGGCGAAAAGGATTAGCTGAGATTATTTACTAATTGAAAACACCTATTCTAGTGTAAACAGAACATATACTAGATATTTATGGCATACGAGCTACAGAAACAAAATCATAAAAATCCATTCTGACAGAAGTTTGGTTTAAAAATAAAAATTAGATTCTACATTTACACCCATTTAAGCTTACATTAAGACAAATGTCCAAAAGATATTTCACGATATGAAATGTCTTTGTCTCAGCATTTGGCCAAAAGCAAATCAAATCACGTGTGAAAAAATCTTTAGTTACAAATCCATTAAATATTGAAGTCATCACAATCATTGTCAGCTTTCCAATCGGTGATATTTTGAAAGGAGAAAGCATATTTTTCTGAAGAGTTAATGATCAGTATTTCGCCAATAACTATACCAAATTAGAAAAATTACGCTAATAAATTTTAAAAAGAATCCCCGAAGCCGTAAGTTTTTCCCCTTTTTACAGGGGAAAAGCAGGGGCTTCGGGGGTTCTTTCTTGAAGCGAGAATTCCAAATTGAAATGTGACCCACTTAAACACATATGGACATACTACCTGGCGTTCAGATTAAGATTAATTTGTATTTTTAATTGGTATTACTGTTAACTTCAGAAACTATTAATTCGAGATATTAACTAAAGACTAATAATTTCATGTAAACATAATTTCATAAAAATTTTCAGTGCAATAATAGACAAAAATTCGTTGAGGAGTACAATAATGCTTTTATTTATGACCTCAATATAAGTTTGAGGTGGTATTTCACTTTATAATCTAATATATCAATAATAATTATAAACTGAAAGTTTTATTCGAGTAAAATTCCTCACATTCTTTTTCAGATTAAATCCATTTTCGTTTAAGGATTTACTTCAACAAAAGTGAAGAGCTACTTTTATCGATGAGCAATTACATGTTAGTGTAATTTTAATGTGCAATTGACCAAGTGACTGAGAACTCGTTCAAATCGCAGCACATTAGTTCAGTACATATGGTTGAGTTAATAAAACTTGTTCCATTTTCTTTTTCTGGTGTAAGCAGTAGAAAAGCAACTCGGGTCCGATCAGCCCTTGTGCAGAAAGTGTCAGGCAAACAACCGAAAAAGGGTGATTAGAAATTTTTAAATGGATTTGGAATGGATTATAACTTAAAATGGATTTTAAGGAAACGTCAATATTTCTAAGAGTTCATTGTTAATATTAGCTGTTACGATTAAACTTTTGTACCAATTTATTGAAGAGAGCAATTCAATCACGATTAATGAAAGCGTTACATTGACAGCTATAGAAATTTCAAAACTTAGGTGATTTTGTGCAATTCCCTGAATTTTAGCATTAAAATAAATGGCGTGAGTTTAGCCATGCAATTAATTGTAATTATACTTAGAGTGGACAACATGCAACATAATCCTGTTATAGTGACACGAAACAATTTACATGGTATAAAGCAACTTTAGATCTTTTGTTTACTACATGTAATTAAAATATTAAGAAAAACTTGAGGCTTTATATAAATTCACACGTAACGTGGAAAACTATAGTTCTGTTTTTAACTTTTTGTCCATTGTTTAAGTCTTAGCAAATGAGTTCTTGAGGGTTAGTTTCGAAATCATAAATTATGTGATACGCATTCAATTGAACTCGCTGAGATGGAATTCCACAACTTTTAGGCAGTATTTATAAATATTCGAACTCTGTCATCTCCTTACACAGTAACTAAATTTTATCTTGGTCTTTTCAAAAATTTAACTTGCCTTGCATAATAAAGTTAAATCTCGATGGAAAATATTCACTCGCATAGAAGTTTTTGAGGGTTAGTAGAAATCTAAATCACACTCTGAAATTGTTAATTTTAAAATAAATGATCAAACGTCATGAATTACACAGAGGTTACTACATTCGGCAAGTTTTGGTTTGTGTTATATAATATTGGTTGTTCCATCACCCCCCCCCCGGAACACTCAACCGCAAAGGTTAATACCTAATATACATATATATTAATGTATACGGTAGAATTAAAATTGAATACGTTAAGAATTATGTAAATAGTTAAATTCCATGTATTTTAAAATAGTTGGGTTATAATAAATAGTTGGGTTATAATATTTTATGTAATAAGTCTCTTATATATAAGTAATTAAAATAAAAATGTTTAATTTCTAAAATTAAATAATAGTTTTAATAGATTTCAGGACCCAATAAAATTTTAACTAAACCGAGAAATTTATAAATTTTGAGCTCAACTTATTAGATATGTATTACGGAAGTTGCGATGTACATCCGTGATACACTTCTCGGGGAAAGTTGAAATTTATTTGCTGCCGTTAGGTAATTCCGGATACATTAATGTCCCAATTTGGAAGGAAAGGCTCAGAATTACTGAGATCATAATATCTCCCATGTTTAGTCTTCAACCTCCATGAAACAGCTGGCAGCTGAACATCCTTTCAACAACTTTCGACGAAGTTGTTGAAAGTGGAATCCCAACTACAATGAACAGTAGATCGCGGTCCAATTATCCCTAATCGGTTGAAAGGTGGTGGCAATATGACAAGCCAACAAACTACATCAAAACTTGCTGAACACGAAGTAATTTCTGTAATAAATTGTACACTCGTTTATCGGAAAGTGTTATTTGCTAAACATTTACCAATCATCGTGTTATTCTTTTCAGAGTAAAGTTTCTAGTACAGGGCAATTAATGCGAGAAATTTACGCCTCGTATTCGATTTTTGTGAAGACAACCGTCTAAGCGAAATCTGCTTCACCAAAAACTGAAATTAGATTCTCATTCATGCTGTATGAATTAAAATTAATGTATCAAATTAATTAAACTATTGATGTGGAAAGTAAGCTTACAATCTTATAAATTGGTTAGTGAGAAATATTTGAACAAAATATTGTTGAAGCCAATATTTGCATGAGAATTGTAACATTGCTAACTTCTGTAGTGAATGTAAAAAAATTAAATTAGAATTAAGATTGAGATTATATAGAATTGAAATTATCTATAAAAGAATTCTTAGTAGTATGAAACTTATTTTGTGTAAACTTAAGTTATTATTGAACATAGAAAAATACCAAAGATAATTAGCTTACGGAAAATATTAATAAAATTCCCTAGATATGTGAATGATTTCTTTTATGAAAAAAAAATATTTGATTTTAAGTAATATATTTATGATGATAGGATCAGATAAGTTTTTAAAATATGGCAATATGTTTCATACTAGTTTATAAAGTGGGACTAGGATAGGATAGGTTAGCAGTCTGAAAACCGATAAAAGTGGCGTCGGTATTGCACATTTCTCAATATAAGAATCATTAAGAAATATTACTTTCGTTTTTAACAAATAGCCATGAAGCTAATTTCTGAAGAAAGGACTTGTACGGAATAAAAAAACCATTTAGCATAGAAATTTAAGAAACAAGAGTAATAAAAGTATTAAAATATTTGATTTTTAAACATTAAATTGATAAAGTGCTTTAAGATAAAATCTCCATTTTAGACTGCTTAATGATTTATGTGCTCAAATGAATGCAATGTATTAGCAGTATGACAGTGCGTTTTGCAAAATAAAATGTCTTGATAAAAGTTGGTGTACAGAACACTATTTAAATTTCTTTTAGAATGTATGTATGAAATATCAAGAAAGTAATTATTGAAAGAATTTACATATGTTCATTATCTAGTAAAATTTTAAGGAAGATTTGAAAATAAATTGCATTTAATTTAAAATGATATTCGATATCAATTATGAAAATATATTCTGCACAGCTCAAATAAATGTGACGTACAGATGACTTGTTTTACTAAAATACACTATTCTCTAAAAGTGTTAATACATGTGTGTGTGCATTAATTCTGTTTGAATTCCATAAATCTGTTACTGAGTTTCTGTACATGTGACGTGTTGTGGTTTTCGAACTGAAATTGCTCCATTGAGATTATGTAGGTTGAAAGAACACCATCTTGATGTTAGAGATACAATTAGAATTAGCTTGAATTTGTTCTGAAGATTTTTATTGAGTTATTTCTATGTGAGAATGCTGAATTTACAGAAGCTGCATGTTTATACCCAATACCTTTTGTTTCTATGTAGTTTCTCTTGAAATAGGCCCTTATCCGCGGGTGTGCTACTTTGACATAGATGTGGCCCACACAAAACTCCTTGTCTTTAGATTTTATTTCATTCAAAGATATGTTTATGGGGCAATTTTTCTTCTGAAATATTTAACGAAAGACACTGATTTGAGGTTAGTTCATTTACGGTGGACTCTTTGGTTTGGAATAGCTGAATTGTTGTCTTAAACATTGTGGAGTGTGAAGTAATATTTTAATATGAATTCAAAAGTGAGGCTGTTTGGAAGAACACTATAAAGGTGTTATAGTTAAACTTGTGTTTTACATTAAAGGGAGGTGAAAATGTATTTAGGGAGAGGCTATATTAGTTTCGATACTCAGGTTCCAATGCTTCTAAATTAAATCGAGGGTGATGCGTCGCCTTAGATTGTATGTGAGCATGCTTGACTTCATGGGCTGTAAATTTAGAATTATCGAATACAAGTTACAACGGCCATAAGCCTGACGAAATTGTAGTTTGAGAGTATCTCTCAATTTCACGAGAGTGCTGAATTCCTTTAGTTGGTTTACCATTATTGGTCGACCAGAATCGTATCAACAAAATGAGTAAATTTGCGAAGGTACAGAGTTTTCGATCCAATGTGGGATTTATTCTTAGCTGATGTTAAGACTTGACTTATTCAGAAGAGGTACCATGTGTAATTTAATATTCATTATACGGAAGTGGAAGTAGGTTATTACTGACTCGCAGTTTTTTTGAAATTATTTATATAATGTACTCTGTGTGGTCCCCTTGAGGGATTGTTTTTAGTCAATGTGCTTTTAAATATTCAGACTGTACTAATCTGCTCAATGTGTGTTGGCATTATTTCTTAAGCATCTGTCATATGGAGGTGGAATTATACTCTTTTATGAACAGGTTTAATTAAAGCTCATGTGCTGAGGAGAAATTTTCTTCAAAAATTTTATTTGAAGGAAATGTTACATTCGACGAATTTTATTCAAACAAGCTCGAAATTTATATAAATATGCTGTGTTTCTATAGTGGACTTTTAATAGTGGAATAGACTATTAAATGTTTTTTGAACTCGGATATACTCATATGCATAATTTACGAAAATAAACATTACCATGTTGATGAGGTGGTGTTAAAATGAAGTGGAAGTGTCGTTAGAGTATAGTACGTACGTCAGATTGTAGATCACAATATAGATTTGTAGGGGGCAAAAAAAGTAAATGTGGTGGTGATATTATAATATGTATACTAAAGGAGATTTTAGATTAAAAAATCAGTGGTGGAATTATTAAAAGGATGCGCAGATAAAATATACATTCTAAGTCAGAACTTCTCTTTTATTCCTTTCGTTGAAGTTCTGAGGCAGAACTTCTCTTTTAATTCCTTTTGTTAAAGTTCTAAAGCAGAACTTCGCTTTTTGTTCCTTTTGTTAATGTTCTAAGGCAGAACTTTGCTTTTAATTCCTTTTGTTGAAGTTCTAAGGCAGAACTTCGCTTTTAATTCCCGTTGTTAAAGTTCTAAAGCAGAACTTCGCTTTTTGTTCCTTTTGTTAATGTTCTAAGGCAGAACTTTGCTTTTAATTCCTTTTGTTGAAGTTCTAAGGCAGAACTTCGCTTTTAATTCCTTTTGTTAACGTTCTAAAGCAGAACTTCGCTTTTTGTTCCTTTTGTTAACGTTCTAAGGCAGAACTTTGCTTTTAATTCCTTTTGTTAACGTTCTAAGGCAGAACTTTGCTTTTTGTTCCTTTTGTTAATGTTCTAAGGCAGAACTTCGCTCTTAATTCCTTTCGTTGAAGTTCTAAGTCAGAACTTCGCTTTTAATTCCTCTTTTGAATTTTTAAGTGAAAGGTGGCACTAGAATTTAAGAAATAAGACATTACCATGTTGATGATGAGGTGGACTTAAAATGAAGTGGAGGTGTCATTCGATTATAATACGTACGTCAGATTGTTGATTGCAATATAGATTTGGAGGGGTCAAAAATCGTAAATGTGGTGGTGATATTATAATACATATTCTAAAGGTGGTTTTTGATTAAAACATTTGGTGGAATTATTATGAGGATGCCCAGATAGAATATACATTCTAAGTAAGAACTTCTCTTTTATTCCTTTCGTTGGAGTTCTAAGGCAGAACTTCGCTTTTAATTTCTTTTGTTGAAGTTCTAAGGCAGAACCTCTCTTTAAATTCCTTTTTTAAGTTCTCACTCAGCTCGTGGGTAAATTTTCATTCTCTTTATTTAGCTAAATCTTATATAACGCGAAGTTTTTCAGTGCGCGTTTTTTTTATAAATGCACACACATACTGTAGTGATGGTATAGTTCCTGCATTTATTTAAAGTGTAATTTTTTTCGGTTAATTGCATATACCTTTGTAAAAAACCATTGTTAGACTTTTATGTTATAACCACATAGAATTGATTTTTATTATTACTTTTCTGTTTATTGTAATTTAGCAATATGTATTGCTTCATCTTTAAGTATGTGTCGTTTGTAATTTTATATTTGCAAATATTATGTAGTATATAGTGTGTTTTGTGTATCAATAATAGTCATGTAGTTCAAAAGTTGTTTATTGAGAAATTTTTTGTGGGTTAAGGAAAATCTGAATCACGCACTCTGAAATTGTTAATTTAAGATAACTAGTGAAGTATCGTAAATATGCATTTACTACATTCGGCAAGTTTTGGTATTTGTTGAATAATTTAGTACCTAATATATCAATCAAAATTTCGTTAAAAGTAAGAATTATGTAAATAGTTAAATGCTTCGTTTTTTTTTAAATAATTGGTAATATTAAAAAATTTTATTCATAAAAGTATTTAAAAAAGTATAAAAATTTAAATGTAAAAGATCAATTTCTAAACTAAAATGGTAGTTTTAATAGATATAAGGATACAATAAAATTTTAACTGAACCGAGAAGTTTCTAAATTTTGAGCTCACCTTATTGGATATGTATTACGGAAGTTGCGATGTACATCCGTGATACACTTCTCGGGGAAAGTTGAAATTCATTTTCTGCCCTTAAATAATTCCGTATACTTTAATGTCTCAATTTGGAGAGAAAGGCACAGAATTACTGGTATCATAATATCTGCCATATTTAGTCTTCAACCTCCATGAAATAGCTGGCAGCTGAACATCCTTTCAACAACTTTCGACGAAGTTGTTGAAAGTGGAATCCGAATGACAAGGAACTGTTGATCGCTGTTTAATTTTAACTGATCGGCTAAAAGAAGGTTGTATTATGACAAACCAACAAAAGAAATCAAAACTTGCCGAACACGAAGTTGTTGCTACAGTAAATTATACATTCCGTTATTGGAAAATACTTGCTAAACATTTACGAGCAAACGATCATTGTGCATTAGAATATACGTTCCAAATGTGATCTTCAGCTCGTGAATAATTTCTGTATTCTGAGCTAAATGCTATTTAGTTTTATAAATGTGATTATGTATGCACACACACATGCTGTAGTGATATGATAGTTCCTGTATTTAAATTGTTTTCTTTTTGTTAATTGTGTGCATAATATATACCAATGTAAAAACCATTTTACGATTATTATGTATAATCACATAAAATTGTGATTTTTATTATTACTTTGCTGTTTGTTATAATTTAGTAATATGTATTGCTTCATCCTTAAGTTTGTGAACATGTAAATTACAAATCACAAAGATTATGTAGTTTACAGTATATCAATACTAACAATTACCATGTTGTTTAAAAGTTGTTTATTAATAAATGTTCGAAACCATTAACTTTGAGTTATTTTCTTCTGAAATCATTGCTCACCTTTGTTTAATTATAGTTTTGAAACTATTCACATATTTACAACAAGAATTGTCAGAAAGCATTTACAAACGTTAAAGCAATGTATTAAAGGAAAAACATTTCTTAGGCTGGAACCTCTTTTTTCACACAAGAGTCAAATTATTTAAAATGTTATCAAGTGAATGCTTACAGAAATCAATCATCGAAGAAATTATCGTGTTGTCTCTTGTCGCGAAAATTCTCCTACTCTAAACTGAAAGAAAACTCAGTTATTCTGCATGCTTTACAAATTCTCACGTAAAATGTTGATGACCTTGATAAATCATTGAAATAGGGCCGTGATTTATTTTTAAAATTTAAGTTTCGTTGCAGTTGGTTCTATTTTGGACCTTGCGCCAAAAAATCCAATCTTAAGCGCGCATTTTGTAATGATTGAAAATCTATTTTTATCCTTAACTTGCTATGAACAAGTATGTATGAGACCAAAATGAAATAAAAGACCTTTCCAGGAAAATCCCAGAAACTGGATAATCCATTGGCTCAAAATAAAGTTATTTACATTGTAATGTGCATAATTCCATGATACTGTATGTTTGTAAAACACCCTGTAGAGAAGTACACGGTTTTATTGTTTAAAATAGAGAATAATAAATTATTCTGACTGTACACACAAAAGTGTAATAAGCTTCTTCATTTTACTCTTCACAAGTCTTATTAAACTTGTTATCCTTAACTCGTTGTGGGAAACAAGTCTCATGACTTTTAGTAAATTGGCAATTTCATTAGAATCAACTTTAGTAAATTTTCACTGCCATGTTCAATTGAAACTTTGATTAAAAAAGAATTATTTTCAGCTTAATATCAAACAGTACAATCTTGAATAATTCCGGTTTTAAAAAATTAATATCCTAAAAACGTGTCTACTCTTAAATTTTAATGAAACACCGAGTGAAATAATTTGAATTTAATTTTTAAGTTTATTATTGGCGAAGTATATTTCGGAAATAAAATTTTTATTTACAATTTTCTCTTTACATCGTATACCTACTCTAATCAAGGTAAAGTTGCTCACGTGAAGTTTTTAGTTACCTTACATTATCAACAAACTTGTCTTGAGCTACAGATAGTGCATAATAAAAGAAAAAGAATTATTTTTTCTTGTGGTAAGCTACTAAGACATCGTAGAATGTTATTTCACAATTTTTGACGGTGTTGTAAAAAAGCAATAAAAATCAAACAGAAAAATTACGGCAAAAAATTACTTATTGATGCTTATTTTCGTTTAAAAGTGCTTTGCTATGTTAACATAACTTTATATATTTAACAAAAGGGAAAAAGATAAAATAATGCGTGTTATACATGATATCTAGCTAAATGGAACCTGTAAATGGCAATAATTTTACATTAGAGCAAGAATTTCAAATTTTTAAAAAATATTTATTAAAATGTATCTGCTTTAAATGCCCTATGTACAACTGTTCATGAAAAACAAAAAATGTCAAATAAAGCGACAATCACGCCACCTGTGTGGACTCTTTAATGAAATAATTGATTTTGATGCGGTCGCCATGCATTTTAAAGTTATTTCTCCAAGTTTATTGCCACTGTAAAGTAAAATGTACCAATAAAAGAGGTGGGCTTGTAGGCTCCTGTATACCAAATATAAACTGTTTTCATTTTTTTATGCTTGTTATATTACAGATAACTTGTCAGCTGCAAAATGCACTAGCAATCATTTATTTATACCAATTATAATAATATTCCATGCTAATTATGAAATTAAAAACAAGCCGATTGGTTGGGTTTTATGGCGCAAAGTCCAGAAATGGACATGCTGCGCTAAAAGAAATGTTTTAGTAGATTTATTTTTTAATAAAAAAACCCAATTAACATTAAAAACTTAAAAGACAAAAATCAATGTATAATTTACTTTAAAATCTAATTATAAAACAAAATTAATTAAATACATATATAATACTTTAAAATTTAAAATATTAATTAAATGTATGTACCCTATTGCCCTCAAGAAAGCAAATAGGTTTTTTTATGGGGTGGATCCCCTATTAATTCAAAGTTTTAGAATAAGTATTAAAAAAGTGTAAACGTTGTTAGTTAAAATCAAGACATGGAATTAAAATATGATAAACAGTGAATAGTTCATCACACGGTTCACACCATGGATTTAGTTCATTAAAAATTAAATGTCTCTGTGAAACGTGTGTGTCCGGTACGAAGGTGAGCGAATTTTACATCAGCACATCGTAACGGTAAAACTGATAATAAAGTGAGGGAGGGAAATAAGGCATGGAGTTTGTTTCCGATCTGCAAGTCCCATTATTCTTCCCAAAGAGGACAAATAATTTTTTATAACCTTTCTCACATCACATCACATCACACACACACACACACAGAGAGAGAGCGGAACCGATAGAAAAACTGGATCTGATGCAGCCTTTGCAGCTGCATCCGCTCTCTCATTTCCTTCAAGACCTACGTGACTTGATATCCAACAAAATTTAAAGTCATATCTCTTGCCAGCAAGAGAATCTAATGCTCTGTAAATTTTTGACATAACAGGAGGGCAAGTAATACTATTGTTTCTCAAAGCTTCCAATAAACTCATGCTCTCAGTATGTATACAAAATTGACGATCATCTGTATTCACATGCTGAAGTGCATAAAAGATAACTGTGGCTACAGTGGTAAAGATGGAGCAGGACAAATGTAGATTGAAATTAAAAATTGCGTTATTTATAACAACTCCTCAGCCCACATGTCCTACTGTTTTTGAACCATCTGTGAATACAGGTGTGTATGACTCATACTGACAGCGATGGCAGGAAAATAGCATTTGAAAACAATAGGGGTTGTGTCTGATTTTGAGAACTAAGGAAAAGAGTCAATAAAATTAATTTTTGGATCATACCAAGGCGGATGAGCAAAAGTATCAATTGTCTCTATCCGAACATCTCATAGGTCTGAGAGCCACAGATGTATTTTGGCTCTTGTGAGAAAAGGTGGGAGGATCATTGGACGAGCATCATATAGTCTCTTAAGAGAGGCGTTAGAAACCATGGAACGCATATTATGATGAGAGGTTGATATGATCTTGGTGTAATAATTGAGAGACTGCTACATTAGTCTCAGGTCTAAAGGTAATTGATGACATACAACGCATAGACTCTGGACGGGGGATGTGTGGAATGCCCCAGAACATGTCCTCAAAGCAGAGTGATGAACAGTGTCCAGTCTTCGTAAAACAGAATATCTAGCCGATCCATAAATAACACACCTGTAGTCAATGCGGGATAAAATCAATGACTGATAAACTCGAAGAAGTGATGTGCGATCTGCGCCACAAGATGATTTTGATAACACCTTGAGGATATTGAGCGATCGCTCACACTTCTTCCGCAAATACAAAACTTGCGGAAGAAAGGTTAATTTTCGGTTAACGATAATACTCAAGAGTTTTATTTCATTCAATGTTTGAACTAGAGTGTTGTTGATATAAATAACTGGATCATTATATAAACTAGTCTTTCTAAAGAAATGGACACATTTACTCTTGCTTGCTGATGAGATATGGCCATTCTCAATACACCATGCAGAAAGTTTGTTAACTGCTGTTTACAGTTGTCTCTCAATTAATCTTATTTTAGACCCCTCACATGATATTTGCAGGTTATCAACAAAGTACCATGTAATGATGATGGAAGCTGATGGAGAATGATACTGATTAACAGCCTAAAAAGTGTGACACATAAATTGAGCCCGGAGGAACACCCTCAGATTGTGTAAAATTATTGGATGTATAGTTTTCAATACGTACTTTAAAAACACGGGAACATAAAAAATTCTTCAGGAATATCGGAAGATTACCCCTAAAGCAAAAACTATATAATGTACGAAGAATTCAATACTGCCATGTACGGTCGTATGCTTTCTTTATGTCAGAGAAAATGGAAATCAAATGATTTCTAACAAAGGAAGTTATTATTTAAATAGAAAAGCTCTTCCCCCGAATCTAGACAGCGGGTCCTCAATCGATTACTCGAATGAAAAATCTTCGTCCGAAGGATGCATTGACACTGTATCAGCTTCCGGAGATAAAATGGCTTTACGGGTGGATAAGCTGGACTTACGAGCGCCCACATTTTCCAATTTTATATTTAATGCTTTAAGGTCTCTTGAACTTGCTGAAGGAGATTTCAGACTTGAAATTTGTGTCGATTTTTAGTGTCGAGTTGTTTTATTGGGTAATCTCATATAGGGTTAATAAGCGAGAGTATCCGTTTGGGTGCTGGTACTTTTGGTGACATTTTTTGTGGTGGTTGCGTAACTCTTTCCAGGCTGCGGTGTTCCAGAGGTCACTTGTTTTCTTGCCTCAGGGTAAGAACATATATTTATCACTTTATAGGTTATAATTTCTTTTTCGAGTACCCATTGAGGACAACTTCGAGAATAGGAGGGATGGTAACCATGGAAGTTAACACATGCCTCCTTTGCAGTGCAGTTAGAACTATCGTGACCAACTGTTGGGCAACGAGCGCAAGTCAGTTTGCCTCTGCATGCATTTCTCGAGTGTACAAAATGTTGACACTGAAAACAACGCCAAGGATTTGGTATATATGGCCGGAATGGTAAATTCATGTAAGCAGCTTTGATATTGTCAGGAAGTTCTGGAGTCAGAATGAGATGTTTAGTGTATACGATCTTATCGTCTCTTTTGACAGTAATGCGTTTAACTGCACCGACCTTCTGGCTCTGCTAATTTTCTAGAATTTCTTCTGCCGGCGTGTTCAACAAATCTCTATCGGGAATTTGCAAACTGACTTGCGTTCGTTGCGCAACAGTTGGCCACGATAGTTCTAACTGCACTGCAAAGGAGGCACCTTGTGAAAAGTTTAAGTTTCCATGAGGTGAAACAGTGACCTCAATATTTGCTAGCAGCTTCATGTTACACAGGTAGCTGCTCGTGTAGAATTTGCAGCCTCTACCAATAAGTTACCTGACCTTAATTTGCGGACATCTCACACTTCTTCGATAAATCCCGATATTCCCTTTTGTATTAGAAAGGGGACACTTGTTCGAAAGAACTCTCCTTTCCTTTGATTACAACAAAAATTCTTTTCTTAATTTTGAAAATGGTGCT
>CM057813.1:16119700-16287449 GCA_030067965.1 Latrodectus elegans | reverse complement strand
AAGTTTGTGGTGGGGCTTTTAATCAGAAAGTACAATTTTATGTCACATCTAAGGATACACTAAGTTGAAGGACAAATCGAGTTTATTGAAAAAATCGTGTTCAGCGACATCAAGAGAAAGACTGTCAAAGTCGACTTCTTGTGACTATAACAGTTCGCATAATCTGAAGAATCCTTTGCCGGCTTCCTCTGAAATAAATTTTTGAATGTCTTACTTGTCGAAAGACATTCACAAGTTCTGCGAATCTGAAAACACATGAGATCATTCATACCGGGGTAAAAACCGTTTAAATGTGAAGTTTGCAGTCGAGCTTTTAATCAGAAATCAAACCTTGTGGAACATCTAAAGATACACTCTGGTGAAAAGCGATTTCAGTGTCACATTTGCAGTCGAAATTTCAGGGAAAAGGAAACCTCAATTCCTGTTTGAAGTCACACTCAGGAGAAAAAGATTTTACGTGCCAATTATGCAATAATGCATTTTCTTGAAATATGATTCTTTAATGCGACATTTAAAAATACATACTGGAGAAAAGCCCCATCAATGTAGTCATTTTTCGAAGCGATTTTCTAGAAGTATCCTTCGATATCACGAGGGAGTGGACCATTAAAGAAAGCCTTATGTATGTGAATCATGCGGGAAAGAGATACACTCAAAAGCCTAATCCAATGAATAAAAAGAAAGTACATAAAGAGTACATGTGAAATTAATTTTGCCACCATTATAAGAATTCAAGATAACTGTAGTTTAAGAGATAGTTTTATAGCAAAGCAGAAAGTATAAATAATGAAACCTAATAAAAATTATGGAAGCAGTTATGATAGGAAAGAATACAGAATATATTTTAATAAATGATAAATAATTAAGTAAGTTGTATGTGTGAGATAAACTGAAATTTGTGTTACAATTAATTTAATTTCTTAGCAGCATTTATTACGACAATGTAAAATACACTGTTTCGAAAGATTTCATGATTAGAAATATAAAAATGAGTAAGAACATTGAATTATTTATCAAAAGGAATTTTCCAGATAATCTTAAAAAAATTCTCTAAACCTAGATATTTTAAAATTTTTCGATATATTCTAAAGACATTAGCATCTTTCATCTATGTATCTTATATGAATAGTTATTTTTATTCCATAAAACTTTGTATATTCTTGATAACACATTTGATTTTTTTTAAATCTTCAATTTTTAATTCTTGCCAGAGAGTTTCTTTATTTTCTCGCAGAGAAAATATGATGGTAAAAAACAATTACATAAACGTAAAATGTTTATCGAATTCAGAAATTAGTAATTCACTGCTTTTTGCTCGATACTTCTTTGACATGTATGCATTTTTATGGTAGGCAAAGCTATGGAATGCGTTTATATTCCTTACTAATAATTAGAAATATGTATATGTGATTATAAATTCATTTTTGTGCAAATGTGTATCGTTGTATTTTTGAATATTTGGAATGTTGTTACATGATGGCTAACGTTTTGCGCTTTATATTTTAGAATTAATTTAATGAGTGTCTCTTGCTATTTCACTTCGCCTTCTAAATGACTATGACAAAAAGTATTAAAACCCATTCACTTCGAGAAATTTATGCAGTTTTTGGTGATAAATTTTGAAATGATATATTTTTATTTTAACAAAGCTCAGTGGAATATTATGTCACCCCGACTTTAACCTAAAGAAAAATATTCTATATTCTTTTTTAAATCAACGACATTTATTATCCTTTACAAAAACAGAAACATCAGAAAATCTATGGTAAGTATTCACATCAAAATAGGTGTAAGTTTAATCCACGAAAAATATTTCGTTTTTAGCTACTAAATTTAATTATTTTAATTGATTAAGTTTTTGGAAAATTTAAATACAGATACATTTAAATGCACAAATTATTTAATCTAAAATACAAATTTGCGTTGAAAATGTTTGTATGGTTTCAATGCACACATTTATAAATCATAGTATACTTTAAAACATAGCAAATACTTAATTCATATTTAAAGTAATACGCACTTATTTATATTATACTATGTGATAAAATATTTTTTTTTTCATTTATATAAGCTAAATTTATATAATGTTTACTAGCATGCAATTTAAAATATTTTTCTAAGATGATAAATTGCATTTATATACACATGATAAATGCTTCAAATAATTTTGAGTCAGAAATTAATTTTAATTTGTAAAAATATTAAATTGTAAATTCAAAATTTTTAATTATGTATTAATTTTTTTAGAATTACCCAAGTTATCTTTTTGATAATAACTTATTAAAGTATTATGTGCTTACATGTATTATACATACAAAAAACAGACTTTCAAAGTAATATTTTTACCATTTTACTAAATTCTTCAATGTCTTCGAGCCTTTCTTCCATAACTTTCAATTCATCAAATTTAGATATTGACAATACACTCTCCTCTTCCACAATAGTTATGCTGGGAAATATATATATATATATGTATGTATGTATGTATATATATATATATATATATATATATATATATGTATGTATATATCTATATATATATATATATATGTATATGTATATATGTATATATATGTATATATTTATATATATATAAATGTATATATATATATATATATATATATATATATATATATATAATATATATATATATATATAATTACATTTTCATATCTCCATATCAAAAGTTTGATTGAAAATCGTGATAAATAATTTAACTATTTCAAAAATTTCAATTGAATAATATTGGATTAATCTAAGCATCAGTTTAATTCTAAATCCAATATAATTTTTAAAACATTTTCACGATTCTAATAGAAGAGGAAAACAATTTATATATATATATATATATATATATATATATATATATATATATATATATATATATATATATATATATATATATATATATATATATATATATATATATATATATATATATATATATAGTGTATAATTTACATTTTATAGTTTGAAAAATCATATATTCTGAAAAAATTAAATAAAAAACATTTGAATGAAACATTCCAATTAAAGAACTTTTTTTAGCCTTGAAAATGAGTAAAATTTTTAAAACAATTAAAGAGGTTGCAAAGAGTAAATATATACATAATTAAAATATAAAATAGTGATATAAATAAATTTTTGAGAACAAGACCTTTTAATAATGAAATTTCATTAAGTATGAAACCTGACACGCTTTTTCTACATTGTAATTATACTTTTTTATATATATCAGACAAACCTTCATTACTTCTACATTTATCACACATCTCTATTGAATTAGTATGAATTTCTGAATTTATACTTTTGCTGCACAAACCTTTTTCTACTGTATCTTTTGAGAGTGGTTTAGTGTCACTGTCATAATGAAAGTACATTAAATTTTTATTTGTCTTTTCATAATTGGCTGAAAATAAATATTAAAATTATTATAATTTTTCAAAAGTAAGAAGGTGAGAAATTAAATACTAATAATATGTAATTAATAGAACACTTTTATATCAATTACATTAAAAATGATAATACATTAGATTGCCTGAATAAAAATATGCCTAAACAATTGTTTGTTTTTTTATTTATATACCCATATTTGCTGTATAAATCATGCAAAACATACACCAACTTAAAATTTAAATGAATTATTGACGTCGTCATTTTAAGAATATTGTTAACTATACAATTTCTCGCCTGGAATAAAAATGCCTCTTACAATCTAATTTTTGATACATACAAAGCCTGATTAAGCCAGTGGCCTATGGGGCAGTTGCGCAGGCTCCTGCATCACAGAGCCGCTCCCAAATCAAATAGAAGTTTATTTTACGTTGTCAATTAGTTGATGAGCATGCTTTAACATAGAGTTCTATTAAACGAAACATGGAAAAAAAAAAAAAAAAACTCAGAAATTAAAAAAGGAATCAGGTATCATAATCTTTCATCTAAATTTTTTTTTTTTCAAGAAATGAAAGCCTTTCAAGTTACAAAAATTTCAAATAATTCTATGTTTGAAATAAAATTATTTCTCATATTTTAAAATGTTGATACTTGAAATGATAGTAAAATTAATAATAGTAATAAAGTAAAACTTAATGATTGGTAAACAACTTTCACTTTAAACTTTTCCCAAGTTTCCAACGGCTTTTCATCTCTTCTACTCAGACTTCTGATTTTATTAGTATCCTTATGTGGTGGCCATGATTACAAAATTATTTCTTCATCACAGAAAAGCCAAGTAGTTGGCACAACAAAAATAACATTATTCTCATCTATAAATTTGACGAGGGCAAATTTTTTGCTGATGTTGAACATTCTTATTAATATTATCTAATTAAAAATTAAATGTGATTGAGAACAAAAAAAAGCGAACAATGGAATATAAAAACTATGATGAATTTAAAAAATCTGATTATATTCATAAATTTAAATAATATATATATATATAACAAGTAATGAATTTATATTTCTAATAGCTAAGATAATTTAGGAATAAAAAAATTTTAAAATCAATTAATTTATAAATAAAAACATTCACATTAATCATTAATTTTCGATAAAAAAAATTAAAAAATTAAGAATATTTTAAAGTAAATTTGCGAGCAACAGAGTTCTAAATTATAGAATTGGTCAGAATTTTAAAGCAAAGCTTCCTCTAAAATAATATTTCTCGAATAAAATATACGTTAAACTTCAAATCAAAACACAATGAGAAGTTAAACTTGAAAACAAAATATAATTTATATAAACAAATTTTAATGAATTTAAAATAAACTTACTTTTTATAAAATTGATATTGATCGAAAAATAATTTTTCAATACTCTCTAAATATCTTTATCTTACTGAGTTTTGCAAATCAGTATTCACGCATAACCTAATCCATAGTTCTCAAAGTTTGTTGTGGAAGAATACAAAATAATTTTACTGGTGAAAATTGCTTGTCAATCAATCCCACGCATTTTGAGTTTACCAATTTTGGCGTAATATTTCACGAAAATAAATTTTCTAACGCCATGATTCCTTTTGTATTCAACACCAAAAAGGGTGCTTTCTGTTTCCCACCACCTGTTTCTGTTAATCAGTAGCTACATAAAATTACCCCTGGAGTTTAAGAGTCCGAGCGGAGTAAGAAAAGAGCTACTTGATCTGGTCGCCGGAAATGATACCCGAATCCTCCTTTGACGAGGCATTGTGGGAGAATTTATTTCCTCTTCGCTAATATTGAGGAAAACATACATTTCAGAGTATGGTCTTTAATAATCATAATAATAATTTTATTATTAATCATAACAAAATTATGCATTGCCTCGCACACACATTGAATGATTTTAGTTTTTCATTAAATAGTAAAAATTAATTATGAACGTTTAAATAAAATTGGAATCATGAATTATTAAAAATGTATTGTACCTATCATTTCAATTGCCTGTATAAACGAGCGTGAGCTTTGTAAATTTTATTTAATATTAAGTTAATTTATTACGATTGTAGCTCATTGATTAGATTTTCAATAGCTTTTCTTCCCTTACAAAACTTGAGTCAATAGCAAACAGCATTTATATGAGCTCTTGACTTAATTATTTCTTATTTTATCAGCAAAAATCAAAAGTTTTTAAAGCTATTAACCTATTGTGATATAATTTAAAGGGGTCAAGTGGTAATTTTTTATTTTCCTCATCTTTACTCAGATAAAATATTCCTTCATGATTTCAATATTTTTGACGTTTTTTTTTTATTTTAAATATATATATTCTGATTTTTAACTTCTATATTTTGTTAAACAACTCTTTGTAATTCCAATCACTTAACGTATTTCACAATTAAACTGAAATTTCTTTTTTACTTTAAATAAACTTCGAGTTATTTTCTGCAAATAATAATCTATTCTTTATATTTTTTTAAATACTTACTGAGTTTCATATATGAAATATCAGCGTTACATCTGCTTGCATCTGATTCCTTCAAAAACTTCTTATAATATTTTCGTTTTCATTTGTTCGTGTTCTCTAAGGAAATCAAATGTTTAAAATTGTTAATTGAAGATCAGGGAAAGTGTTGCAAAAAGATTTTAATGTACAAGAACTTGTAGAAGTACTTCAGTAGATTCAGTAGTACTTGTACTTCAGTAGATTTGAAAATACCTTTGTATTACTGAGTAATAAAATGCTTAATAATGTTCTTCTCTACTGGCTTATAAGTGTAAAGGAACACTGAACATCTATTTGACGGATCTAAAGTATGCCTGTCTAATTTATTTATAGAAATGAAAGAAATCCATTTGAAGTATGCAAAATATGTAATAATCGGGATGAACAAGGTATCTAAATCGAAACATTCTGATTTGAAATGCATGTACTATATTTTTTACTTAATTCAAAAAGAAGATTTATACAAAAAGGGAAATAAAAATTCTACTTATATCGTATCATACTATTTCTATATAAATCGCAACAGTGATAAGGAAGATGTTTAATAAATACTCAATATCTTTTTTGTTATTTAACAATGTCTCGTAATTTTCTTCCCTAATTTATTCCAAAGTTACAGGATCCACGCAGGGAAAAGGGTAGTAATTATATTCTCTGCCTCAAATTTCACATTTCGTCAATTTTTAGCACTTGAGATAAAAGTAAATGAAACGTATAATTTTATGTGTTATTTATTTTTATTAAATAAATAAAATATAATAAGAAATTCTAAAACTTAATTCATATAATACAATAAAATTTTCCACACTGTTCGAACAGGAACTGAACCGAAAACCGAAAAAATCCATTAATTTCGTCGGAACGAAAACCGGAGAACTGAACCGAAAATAATATCAATTTATTTCGGTTCGATGTATCATCAACCATTTTGCTACTGTAATCAAATTACGCATATATTTTAATTTAACGTCAACCATATAGTTGTTATTAAATGTACAATGCTTCCTAATTTCCTGTTTTGATGCTCAATAATACTTTCCTATTTCAGTCTCGCATGAAATTGCTTGCAGAAGGCAGATTTGATTTAATTAAATGAATTGAATAATAGGTGATATTTTAAGAAAAATATTGATGAATTATATTTTTCGCAATTCAGCATGCGCTCATCTAGATGTTTGTATAAACTGTTTAGAGAGACAAAGAGCAGATTTTCAGTTGAAAATATGATGAGCAATGCTGCGCCCGAAGAAAGCGATTGTATATAATTTACGCGTAATAATACGCCTCCTTGTCTAACTGGTCTGGAGACGTAAAAAATCTTATAACAGTCAGAATGAATTCATGAGGAGTAGTACAACGGTGTATTAGAAGTAAGCAGTCAACTAAAGAATAAATTAAAAATCCCGTTCAACTGTCGCCGGTTTTATTATTTTATTTTCACTCTAAACCAGTTGTGTCCATTGCCTTCCAATAAAAATTTTAACATATATTTTAAAGTCTTTATTGGAATGAAAACATATTAACTCATCATTAGTGGATTATTATTTTTATTAGACTGTTATTTCTCAGATTGCAAATGGGTAAATTAAAATTTTGATACGGTATACAGTTCCTAACGAAAGCTATTTGAAAATTATTAAATAAGGAATTATATAATTTTATGCAATTTTATGATATTTTAACTCATTGCAAAATAAAGTCATGAGATTTTTTTTAAAAAAAAAAGTTTAGCATATTTTTTATAAAATCAACTGTCTAAAAAGGAAGCATTATTAATAGAAAATAAAAAAATTAGTAGGAGCAGTTTATTTGGAGCCGCGTAATCAAATCTTCCATTCACGTCACAAAAAATACAAGTTGTGCAACATTTAAAAAATATTTGGAATAAATTACCATCTTTGGGAAAATTTAGTTCAATCATATAAACGAAAAAGAAAAATCTTATACTGAAGGTGGTAAAAATGAAAACTTCTTTAAAAAAAAAAAATAAATAAATAAAAAATGCTAGCTAGCAATAAAACTCATAAATCACTTATTTTTAATCAAAATTATATTGAATTCATTTTAAATATTTGTGAAAATGAACGAAAATTCGATATAAAACATGATAGTTTAGATTTCTGGGAAATATATATGATTATCTATGCTGTCTTGATTGAAATTAAAATGGTGGTTTTGAAATCTCTCCTTACAGAAATTAAAGTTGAAAAGGCATTTGCAGGTAGGTTTGAAATTTATTCTTCGAGACAAGAAAGATGAGTAATTGGGGAATGAAATACGAAGAAGATATTTTGACAATTAAAGGCCATTTTAAGTAAATAATAAATATATTTCTTACATAATTATCGCAAAGTCAAGTGCACCATATGATCGATATGTGATGAGAATACATGAATGGAAATCATTCGAATCTAGCTGTCAAATCTCATTTTGATAATGGATAACAATGTCGATTCTCAACGTTCATATTGTATACATGCTAGTTAATTGTATAAATTCACATAATATGTATCAGTTAAAAAAGAATAAAACCGATCTAATTTTGATTTTATATTTTTTGATTATTATAGAATTTTATTTTTAGAGCAACTAAAAATCCACATAAAATAAAATTATTCATTTTGTCAATATTTTATGACAAATAACTGAATAAAATATTATTACTTTATAATAATTATTATTTAATCATTATTATACAATGTATTTGCATGCTTTATTTTGATTAATTCACATTTTAAGTTGAATATATATATGATTCAGTTTTAAGTAGATTGAATTTTAAGTACACATTCTTGTGAAAGATAATTTCCGTACTTACGATATTTTTATTAATAATTTTTGATTGAATTAATCTTCCAATAATAAAAAGATATGTAAGTAGAATGCGGATTTGTTTTATCATATTATGGGAAAAGCAAAAATGTCATATGACCTAGTTGATTATAGCTTTCATTTTCGTCAGCAGAAGGTATCTCGACCTCTCGAATATCCGTCATATTCACTAATGACGGCATAAGGTCGTGGTCTCTATGTCCTTCACGTGAAATGATATCTCTGAAGGTGACAGGCCAAGTCTTTTTCTTCTTAATTACGAAAGCCCACTTTCAGACTACGATGGAACATCCTCTGGGTACAGCCCTATCTTTTTCCACTCTGGTAGGGGTGGAATACGGAAATCCTAGTAACCGTGAATTCCACAACAACAAAACTACAAATAATATGAAATCCAGCATTTTTTAAGAATATTCTAACTCATAACAATTTGTTATTCTTAGAAAATGTGCTTTATCCTTTTTTATTTACATAACTAAAATAAATTTTTGAATTGGCTAATAAAAGTTCATTATTCCAAAAGCATTTGAGGGTACCAAAATAAAGTCCCCTCTATGTAATAATTATAATATAATTAGGGTGTCCCAATCCCAAGCTACACAGTGATCTATATTTTCTTTCTGTTTTTCTTCTCTTTTCCTTTTAATCTTTTACTCATACATTTTCCATCCTTCGACAAAAAGTAAACAAGTGAAAAGATGAGTAGCTGTTGCCGCTCTCTTTGCTTCTCGCTTCTCATGGATAGTGAAGATCCCCACGTGTTGGCTCTTTATTTTTTATTTTTTTTTCCAGCAGAAGTTTTGAAAGAACTAAGTGATCAAAGAGTCTGTGCTACACATCGTATAAGCATTCCATGCGACGTTGGACTTTTCCCCAAAAAAACATGTTGTATTAACTTTTTAGACACCAGCATTATCAAAATCCATAAAAGCATTTTATGTAAACTGCAACTTTGTCCATACATTCCAAACACTTTTATGTGTTTTAAATGTCAGAGACATGGCGTATATGGAGAAAGAAGTAATTGCAACTAAGATAAAAACAAAATTCTTTCCCGGAATCAAGACTAATAGTAAAAAACAGAACACAAAAAGTTGGCATTTCCTATTCTTCTATTTTACAAACAGAAGCTAAAATAAAGAACAGTTTCGCAAAGAAAAGTATTTTACCAATATCTGCTCTACTTTCAGCTTTGTCATCTAAATTCACATCACCATTAACTTCAAATAGCACAAAGAAATCTACTTCAATTGCCAATAAATATAAGACTTATGATACAAACTTTAAAAACCAAAATCTCGAGAAAATGTATTAAAAGAGAAGCTGATATATCCTCTTCTGAAACAGATATGGAAGTGGATTCCTTCTCTACATCACAGGACCATTTCAAAATATAGAAAATACAAGCATAAAAACAATCAAATGAAACCTGCTCTGGAAGTAATTAATCTCATGAAATTGTAGTCGTTCTTTAGAAACATTGGAGTTTTCTTTATAACATCTTTCTGGATTCCTTGAATTTTTCTTTTCATGCCTTTATTCTGCTGAGTCATTCATATCAACAGTACCAATTAGTTCCACTGATTTACTAAAACACGTAATTTTATCGATGATTATTTTTCTTTGACACATAATATCCGATCTAAGGATCTTGCGCCAGTAAAATCAAATCTAATTAAACTAATTTCATAGAAATTTACTATTTTATTCATAAAATAATTGTGGAAAATAAATTAAAAAGCTTTAAGATAAAAACAGAAATTTTAAATGTCCCTATGTTGGAAGATAAGAAAATGAATAAACAAAATTTTATTACATTTCTCAACTTTTAGAAATTTTTCAAAAATTTTCAGCTTTTCAAAAATTCAGAAATTTTTGAAATTCTGATTGATGTTTCAAAATTTATACCAAATATCATATACGGACGATAATGGTTCTTATTATTGTATTATATTTCTTTTAAAGACTACTTTACGGAAATGAATTCATTTTTTTTGGATGTATTATATTTATCTTTTACATTTTTTACTATATAATACCATTTATAGAAACAGAGCGACAATTTAAACATACATCAGTTGCAATCTTCGTGACAAGCAACAAGCGATTAATTTATTTATATTTTTAACTCATCATTTGACTTCTATTGGTTATCTTTTTATTGGTATCATATTTAAAACTTGCTTTAAAATAAGAAAATAATTTATTTAAATATATCTAAGGAAAAGAAATGAATTGTTTTGTTATCAATACTGTTTAAAAAATATTTATTTTTTGTTTAAATAATAATAATTCCTTTCACTAATATTCAAATTATTATATTAAATATTTTCAAATTAAAGTAATGTCCTTCTTCATTTTGATATTTTCGTTATTTATTTAACTCTGTTTATTTTTTTAGTGTACTGATATTGAATATTGCAGGTAAGTATTAATATTATAAAATATCTCGTAACTGCATCATTTCTTTTATAAATTATTTACAAAAAATAAAGTTCCAATCTAAATGTCCAATATTTTTGTATTTTAATATTCTAATTTCAATTTCATTGAAAAATTAGTAACTTCTATTTCTCCAATTGAAATTATGTTATTATGTCTCTATAAAAACTGCAAGAAGTTATATTGTATATTATTGCGTAGAAAAAATAATTTAAAAATCATAATAAATCCACGTTATAAGGTTATAATAAATTGTCTTCAATATTTAAGTAATAATTAACAGCATCAAAAGTATGAAGCTTTTAATTGAGTATTAATTCCAAAAGTAAAGTCATAATCACTTTAGTAACAGTCACGTTTCATTAAATGTTATTTATTTATTTATTATTTTTGAAAATTATGTTTATAAAAATATTTGTGCGAACAAATGTTGCTATTTCATTTGAAATAATTATTATAATGAAATGTTAGCCTCAATTTACAATGAAAAATTACAATTTTGCATCTCTAACCTGATTTCACGGATCAAATTTTAAAACAGTAGAGGATAGACGATAAAATGTTTTGATTACAAATTTTTTACCTTAACTTTTAACAATTTATTTGTAAAACTGTCATGCTTATGAGAGATTTAAAAATCACTGTACAATTATTCTAAAATAAAAATTATTGAGAAATGTTTTAATATATCTCTCTCTTCAGATTTATCCTTAAAGTTATGGTAAACATAATTTTTTAAATAACACAATATATTTCTCTTCAGTTTTTATAAAAGTGTGCGTCTTGAATCCCACTTATTAAGAACATAATAAGAACACACATTTTATCTTAACAGAAATATTAAGTCTGTTATGAAGAATAAAGAAATGTCTTTGAATCTAAAAATGATATTTTTTATAATACATATATATTTTTCATAAATCTTCATTAAAGGTAAACATATTAAAGCTTACAGATATTTACAAACACCAAGTAAAATGGTGAAATTAAAATCTTTTAAGTATACTGTTCAATAAAATTTAAATTAAACCTTTTAACACTTTTTTACAGGAGACGTGCAATAATCTTAAATGTTTTGTTTCGGAAATATTCATTGACAAGGCACATGTATTATTCGAAATATAATGTAAATTATTATGTGTTTATTAAAAAAAATTTACGTTAAATTTTACTTTCAACGAGCATTTTGCTTTACAAGCAAGCATATTTATCATCAAGCATTTTGCTTTACAAATTATCAATTTTTGAATTGTATACATTTAAATACGTTTAACATAGTTATATTTACAAAAGAGCATTGAATCTATATTTTTAATAAAATAAGGACTAATAATGGTAATGTATAATTTTGTAATTACTGGGCATGAGTTCCTCAATCTATAAAAATACCAATTCATTCTGCAGAGGTATTAAACTATTTTGTTACAAATGATAATATTTGCTTCATAAAATCGAAACTACATATGTTGAAATACGGCAAATAAATTTGAGTCCCAAAATCTATAATAAGGACAGTTTAAGGAAGGTAGAAGTTACAAAATTTCACTTTTTATGTCATGAAGATTAAATTATTTTAATTGGTCGCAGAAATTCACAGCAAGCAAGAATTTTATTTTTTCGGATTTGAAGGTAGTTCAAATATATTCAAGAGAACGCGATAATGCTCCTATTCTTAATCTTTTTCCACGGTTGGTTCCTCAGATCCTCATAAAAAGGAAGCTCCAGGAAAATACACACACTCCATTGACAGTGATCCGTACGAGAAATTAAATCTAAACCGAATGAATTGGGAGGGAAAGATCTTTTTCTAGCGCTGATCAACCATACGTCTTTTAGTTAATAGCATATGATTTTTTTTTTATAAAATATAGCTCCTTAGAATATTTGAAATTTTTCCATTGATCGAGTCTTTACTTAAAGAAAAGTTCCCTGATATGTTGCTCCAGATTCTCAAAAGAAATGGATCGTAAAGCATATTGACTCATGGTTGCTGCTTGGGTCAATGAGTCAGAAGTGAAACATCCATCACACGTTTTTCAAAAGGGGCTGGGATTGAAATCGCCCTCTTATGCTTCGTAGAACGATGTCCTAACACAAGTCCTCAGTAATCTCTCTCATCAATGATATTTGTATCGCCTTAACACACGAATTAATTCGTTTTGCAATTTTCACATAAATTTTAAATGCAAACTTTCAAAAATTGCGAAGTGATATGCTTGTTAATATGTGTCATTAAAGATTTATAACGATATATTAGAGCATTAATTAAATGTATAGATATTCCCTTGAAAATATTGCGATTCGAATGTATAACAACGTACAAATTTTGAGTTTTATTTGCAATAACCTCTTTTTTTTTAACAATAATTAATAAGACGATGAATTTACATAAGAAATTAAGCTGTTTCATTTTATCCTGAATTCTATTCATGTACCCTAGAAAAGTGGATCCATGTGGTAAATGAATGTTTTGTTATTTGGCTTTCAGGTGACGGAATTGTAATTCTTAAATCTATCATTGGAAGGCGATACTTAGAACGAACTTATTTCCTATATTTGAACGAGCATCCATCCAGCATCCGATGTCATTTCAAGATAATATCAATTACGTTTTCAGCTTTGAATGGAGCAATGACGGAAAGAAGTGTTTTGATCCCAAACTAATCGATATAATTTCAGTATATGACCTGAAGAAAACGACCATAAATCCTGCCGAATGGAAACTACTATAGAAGAAACTTAAAAGTGAATTGTGGAAGAAACCGATGAATTCTTCGTGATCGACAAAAAAATATATGAATGATTTCCTACGTAATTATTATAAAGAAGTTCTACTACGTGAGGATGGATGGGACGTCTTAATCGGCACAACAAATCTTTGGGGCTTGGAATATTTAACAACGACCTGTAGATATCCTAGAGTAGAATTTATTTTCAATAAGATACATGGAATTAAGATTCCTGAAGATTCGAACCGGTATCCTCTTCTGTGTTCATGTAGTAATAAATAAATAAAATTAAATTGGGACAAGAGATAATATATATACTGTTTCGCGTCCCATTTTTTATAACGCACAAATAACTATCCTAGAGAACTTTATTATTAGATCCTTGAGAACTTTTTATTATTATTTAGATTCTGGTGCGACGAAGGGCTTCTTTGGAAAGGAAACACCTTTCTTCCGATGATCACAAAGTGCATCACAGGGAAATGCGTATCTTTCCTGGCATTCCATTTCATTGAATCTCGTCAGCCACATGTACGGATATACCAAAAATGTACTCCAAGACGCCATTGAGAAGTGCCACATGAATTATATAATACCTTATTTGATTTATCGCCTGTTTCTAAATCCATCCTTCATATTTTAAAGGAACACTCTATAGAAAACAGAAATTCCCATAGAGTAAACATGTGTTACTTCCTTCGCATTTCCTGTAATAAATTACTGTTATCATACAAAAAAAAAAAAAAATACTAGAATTCCATCGAACGTTTTCAATTATCGTGTTCCAACATTATAATAATTGTACACAGTTCTCGTTACATCTGGATGATAAATGAATAAAAAAAATTTCATGACGACGCTGGATAGTGTAGCGTTTTTCAGAAAGCGCGCCGAATGTGAATTATAACGAATTTCATTAACAATGACGAGAGTAGAATGATTTCGGATCTCACCGACCTGTAGGGATCTTATGAAGGAAAAAAAATCAGGACGACATTTCACATACGCACAATAATTTCATCGAATGGAAATATGCTTCGGTGTATGGGATCCTTACAATTATCGAAAAGAAATCATTAGGATCACAACAACGACAAAAGATTTCCGGTTCAAACCCTAAGCAACTTCTATATCCTCATCTATCTGAAGGTTTTTCTAGATCCACGTTTCATATATCACTAAATAAGAAAAATATATAACTCCTTTCAGGATCCTGAAACATGTTACAGAAATTCCATAGAAGGGAAATGCGTTTCGATATTCGCATTCCACTTTTATTATTATTATTAAATCGGATGCCACTGCCACATGCTACGAATATATAAAAAAATATTCAAAGATACTGGAATCTGTATTACAGAAATGCTATTGAGAATAACCTTATGAATTATATAAAGAATCGCGCCTTGTTCAATTGATCGCTGGCTTCTAAAACCATCTTTCATATTAAAAGATGATCGAAAATTGAGATTCCTATTGAGTGAGAAGGGAAACATGTATTTCGCTTCAGCATTTCCTGTAACAAAAAAAAAATTACCTTACAAAAATTCATATATAAATAAAGAAATTGTTCATGACGCGCGCGCATTTCATTTAGAAAGACGAAATCAAAATATTTCGGGCTCTATATCTTCGCCAACATGCATATTTTTTTAATTTCAGCGGATGGCTGAAATTAAGAAATTATAAATCCATACGTTACGGATATAAAAAAAAAAAAAAAAAAAAAAAAAAAAAAAAAAGACGATGGATTCTTTATTACAGAAATTGTATTGAGAAGCGCAGTATGCAATTATAAAATGTCTTAAAGAGCCGGCTTCTAAATCCATCCTACATGTTAAAAGGACAACGAAAAACGATTTCTACTGAGGGGGGAGAGGAGAAAACAGGTATTTCACCTCTCTCATGTAATGCATTCAAGTAAATAAAAAAAATTTTTTTCATGGCGCGCATTTCATTTAGAATGATGACAACAATATATTTTGGATCTCAATTTCTATGTTACACACACACATACAGCATCGAGAGAAAAACCGTACGACAGGGAAAAAAAACTATAATAAATGCGCAATAGAATTTCATCGTCTTTGTGTTTGGAACCTGAAACCCATTTCCAGTAAAATGCAGAGATGGTACCCGTGCTTATAACATTTATCGGCAGACTGTAAGTAATATTTACATATGAATGAGAACACAGTGAATGAAAACAGAGTGAATGAGAAATAAATTTGAGCAATATTTACAAGTAATACTTGTAAATATTGCTCAAATTTTTATTCCTCATTCACTCTGTTTTTTATTATTTAATTAACTCATAAAGAATAACGTGTCGGAAATAAAATATTTAAATTTATACGATTGTCATTTATTATATAATCTCTTGTGTAAGTTTCTACCGAGTAATCATTTATTCATAGCACATAATTTACTCTATAAAACACTCTACGAGAATTCGCCAAGAATGTGTAACTTTTATGGGACGCTGGGGAAGGGGTTATTATTTTAGTGCTCCAGCTGAACATTTCAGAAATCTAGCAAGGCTAAGCTTAAGATGATCTTGTTTCGGAAATTATTTAGTTTTCTTCCCATTTTTTTACAATATTCTCAATAGCGTTCATCTCGGTTGCATTTGTTTTATATGGACGTAAGCAAACGGATTTACTTCCTGGAACTTCATTAATTTCCATCTTATTTAATGTAGTACATCCCAACTCGCACACATACATTTATATTCAATACAAACAATTCCTATAATCAGGAATTAATGTTACAATTTCCAGCTTTTTATCATACAAAATAGTTTCATCAATTTTAATATCATCTATTTTAATCGCGCATTTATCTTAATTTACTGTGTATACTGACTGTATCTCTGGTTGCCTTGCAAAAATTATTAAATGGAAGAATATTTTCAGAATTTAAATTCCTATCCTGCGATAAAACGGTTACCCTACTCAGACATTGATTTTTTTTTTCACTTTTTCCTGTCTTCTATTTTCGTCTGAATAAAATTTAAGTTGTTCTTTTTTTTCCCCTGTTATAAATAATTCTTCTGTTTTGAGCTTTAATTGTTGATGTTTCAATTTGGCTTCCACTTCAGAACACGATTATGTTTCGAATACCAGATGTCCAATTAAAAATCGATTTCTGCTTTGTCTAAAAAGTTTCTTTCCACAGTTCGTTCAACCGCCATAACATAGTCATTTACAAACGATAAATGTCTCAAGCGTTGTGCTAATGTAATTGCTTTTTAATTCCAAATGACTTTTCCAAAAAGTGAAAACAGATGCTACAGTAGAGCCAAATCCAAACAATTTTCTCATTAACGGAGTTATATTTTTTAATCGTTTGCTCCTGTCTAATTGGTCCTTGTATGCAAAACACGGCAGTTGAGCGATTAATAAACAAACTTTTTATTTTCCAATGGCGGGTACTTGGGTGACGAATTTTAAGCTGCAATAATTTAGAATGTTTTAAACTATTAAAACCGAATTTTGAATAAAAATAGAAAAAATGTAGTGCAATTAAAACTATTTACCTATTTTGGAGTAAACGCTGAGCCGTTCAGAAACGAGTTCCCAAGGCTTGATTTTACACTCCAGAGTTGGAGAGAAATGAAAACTTTGCAGTAAAGCTAGTTGCCCCTCACAAGGGGCTCGGGATAGCTGGTTTAGGGTTTAAAAAGGATTTCACAATTAAAACCATTTTAATTCCAAATAGAAGTGTATTAGTCATGAAAAATGCAATACAATAAAGATTTTGTTTTTAAATAACAGCGGTTACTGGGTGACTAACCTTTCACCGCAACAAGACCGGAAACTGCTTCTTTTGGACAGTATTCAGAAATTTCCCCGTATTCATTAGAATTAAAACATTTAATGCAATTTTTATCACTACAGAAGCAACAATTTGAGTTTCGTTTTTCCTTCGAATGAAACATTCTGGGGCGAGGGAACCTTTTAAATTTGCGGTTTTCTCTTACTTCATTTTTGAAATAAATTTTTTTACAGCGATCATTAACTTTGCTCACATAATTATCAAAATAAGATCTTTTCTCTTTAAATTGGGCGTTTTTGTTTTTAACTCAAGTTGTTCATTCTTGTTAATGTAATTATACTTAAGTTTTTTTTTTTTTTTTAAATTATTATTAAATTATAGCATTATTTAGAACTCTGTTTCTTTTACAGGTTATTAAATAACAATTTTTAACAAAAAAAATAGTTTGAATAAAAATGAACATTTGATTTTGACAAAGTTAGGAGAAAGCCACATATTTCATGGAGCTTTTTGTTTGGTGGGAAATTTCACAAATTTCTTATCCTAAAAATTGATTTAAAACATTATCACATGTATTCTATAACTATGAATCACTGATCTAATGGATAAATGAGGTGCAACGCCAAAGGTCATTTACCTCTTTTTGTAGTTATTGGTAGACAACTAAGTTTTATATAAACACATAATGAAACAATGGATAACAAGATATATGTGGTGTACAGCTCCAATTTCCAACTGAACCCGTAATTTGGTGTGGAGCCCGACTTTCTCTGTACACACATGCCATAGTCACCCGTTTATAGGGTAGGCAACCATTTACAACCTTTTTCATAAAAAGAAAGAACAAAGACAGGGGAGAGAGAAAATACATCTATGCCCGAACCGGATTTCGAACTCAGGACCTGCCTATTTGCAGACAGACACGCTGACCACTAGGCAAGAGACGGGCGGAAAATTGTTTATTAAAATATTATAAAGGAATTAGTAGCAACGATACAAAATGCAAATAAAACTAAGGAAAGTTATTTTTACACCTTTGCAGTTTTATTTTTAAATTAATGAGCGTACAAAAACGTGTAAATGAATTTAGATAAATAGATGCACTGATAATACATTTTGTCGGAAGACATGAGTGTTTTTTAAAAGATGTAAAACAAGATATAATAATATCCAAATATTAAACAACTATGAGGGAGTATATAAAACCTTGTATTTAATTATATTTAAAATAATTAATGATACAATGGAAACAACAAAACATTTTTATTTTTTATTGGCTAATGAAAATTTGAACTCTTTGTTGGTTATATGAGAAGCCAGGTTTCAGAAATAAGTGTTGCGCAACTAAATGTTGTAGAGCGTCTAAACATAAAAATTTACGCCTTTTTCTCTAGGCAAGACGGGATGGAGCACTGCAGGTGGGCAATAACTGTTTTTGAATGATGGATGGACGAAATAAAGATAACATCTTCTCCCGAGGGTTGTTAGGTATCGGAGGAGCAGTCTTCTTTACCGCAGAAATTAATTACAAACGCAGTAGCCAAGATTTTTTTTGTGTGTGAAGTGTAACAGTTTTTATTTTCAATTTATTACTACAGATGGACATTCTAATATAATTTGATATCATTCCGTGCAGCGATTCTCAATTTAAAATCAGGCAAAATTTCAAGAGACAAACAAAATACATTTGATAATATGTGACAATGTTATATAAATTTTCCTGTTTCGAATTTTCCCCATATTAAATTAATTTCTGTTTCAGCAAAACTGCAATCGGAAACGACACTTAATATCTAGAGAGGAGATACATTGGGCTAAGAGTAGATTGAGATTATATATATATATATATAAAATTTCAATCTACTCTTAGCTCAATGTGTATATATATATATATATATATATATATATATATATATATATACATATATATATATACATATATATATATATGTATATATATGTATATATATATATATATATATATATATATATATATATATATATATATAGATATATATATATATATATATATATGTATGTATATATATATATATATATATACATATATATATATATATATATATATATAAATATATATCTATATATATATATATATATATATATATATATATATATATATATATATATATATTCGTTCATTTCTTAAATTTTAAGTCTCAAAGCCAATCCCTCGATTGCATTTGAGACTGTACCCTGTGTCAACGAACTTTGAGTTCTTAGTATTTTGAAGAATATTCATCCTTTTTTTTAATGATTATATATTGTGTTTGTGGAATTTTTTTAACCTGTTTTTAACTAGTATTTTTTATTGTTAATAACAAATTTTAGTATGCAAATTTAGCTTCCGATGGCGGAGTGGTTAGCGTTCCTAGCTTCAAAGACATATGTCCTGGGCTCGAATCCTGGTTCGGGCATGAATATTCCTCTTTCTGTCTGTGTTTCTCTGTTCTCTTTCCCTCTCGGAGAAAAAGACAGCGCCTCACTGTGTAAGTTACCATTATCTTCGCCCGTTTTATTGCTTTTTCTTCTTTAATTAATTCTTAGATCAGCCTGTGGAAAGACATTGGAAAAAAGTATACGGTGTTTAAATATAAAAGATGTCTGAAATTTAGTTTTTTTTTTTTTTTTTTTAAATAATGTGAATTTTTTCCTCCTTTTCAAATCCTACCAGACGAACTCAAAGCGCATGATTATCGCTCTGGCCTTTGGCTTCAATCTCTTGTAAGTTCGAATCCCACGTTGGATTTGAATGTGTATAGTGGTTACGATTCTTTAAACTGTATCATCCAATCTAATTAACTTTCGATTGAATTAAATGATGATTGAGTGACAAACAAAAAAAAAGTCTTTAAAAAGTGGCAGCCGAATATTTAGCGTTCCGTTCAGTAGTTCGTAGATTCTTTTCCCTTATAAATTCTGGATGCTTGTAGAAGCTCGAATCAGTTCCTGGTCTAAATAGTTGTTGTTTTGAGTGACAAACCAATCAAATACTTAGCATTTCTATGAGGATGTGACGTAATTAAACAATAACATGGTGCAGTTATAGTGATGCATTAACTACATACAGCTGTTGTAACAATAATCAAAACTTTAATTTCATTCAAGGGCTGCCCTTGAGTGTAATTTAATTATTAAGGGCATATCGCTTGTGTAAGATACCACTGAATATGAATCAATCAAAAGTAGATAACGTTTCTCTTATTATTGCATAAAAATATGAGAATGAAGTTATAATTAACTTAAATGCCCCATTTAACCACACTTGAAAACTGCAATAACCCCTGCTAGTGAATGGGAGGTTGACCACGCCGTACTCTTCCTCACACTGGGTTACTGGAGCTCCGTGGATTGGGGACGTGTCCACGTTAATATGTGACGTTCAAAGTCCTTCAGCTGGTGTTGCGTGGATGTGGTGATGAGGATGCCATCTCAGATGTGATCTCGTCACCTCACCGTGGTTCAATATTACGAGGTACTCGATGGTGAGAGAGTATTCGAAACTGGTTAACTTAAAGTACAGTCCGAGGCTCGCCTGTAGAGTTATGTATGCATGCATACACGTCTTAGGGGTGAGTGCTTGAGAGTTTTCTACCCTTGTAAATATGGCGCTCTATCTATGAAATGTCTTCAATGAATGCAAGTTACGTGCTCGTCATTAAAATACCCTACAACAGCCTTACGCTCCCTTCTACGTGGTTTCAAAATGATATGGAAAATATGATCTGCTCTTTGGAATGGAAGGGTGCGAGTTCGATTTTAGGTATTGTTGAACAAGCGAAAATAGATGCAATATTTCTTCCTCCTTGCACATTTATCGGAACGAATGCATGGGAGTCTTTCTTTGGAATGCATGAATATGTCACTGTCAATGAAAAAGCCATCCCGAAAAGCGAAGGCTATTAGTGCATTTACTACTTGGTGTAAATTATACAGGAAAACAAAAGCAAATGTAACATAATATTAAAATTTAAACATTTAATTATAAGTGTTTTAAATAATTGATAGATAAAAATTTTGGCATGAAATTTTTACTTCTATATTAATTTCATGTTTTCACAATTAGAGAGTTGTGGTTTTTTTAAGACAATTTTCCATTTTACAATTTCTATTTGACAAAATCAGAATAGGAAACTGGAATTTTACTATCGTGGATTTCGATATATTTCAGGATTTGACCACTTAAGAACGATATTAATTATTAGCTTCTTATAAGCTACCATAATAGAAAAGAAATTAATGTATAAAGCTACAAGTAGTTATTTAAATACAGAATTACAGTCGATAGGTAAGGAAGGCTTCAGCAATCTAAATCTGGATTATCGTGAGTCAAAACATTGGAAACCTTCATTTTAAAGATAAAACTAACTTCGCATAAAAAAAATTCTAATGATTTCAAATTTAAATTTTTCATTTTCTGAATTAATTAATTATATTTGATTCCTTTCTTAACATGCAAATGAAAAAAAAACCCGAAAAAAGATGAGTCTTTTTAGCCGAAAAGAAAAAAATGCCATAACTAATCATATAAATTAAAAATATCAATCTTCATGTTAATTTTGTTTTTAAAAATGATTTAACCCTTAAACGAATAGTGCCGAGTTAACTCGAGCAAACATTTCTGTGTGTTAACCGTCTATCCCGAGCCCCTTGGAAGGGGCAATTCACTTCACAGCAAAGCTTCCAGTTAACCCCCAGATTTGATAGATTGATGTGAAATAGGCTTTGAAATTCGCTGGCTGACGGTCATGGCTCATTAACTAATGTGAGCACCTACTCGAAAATGGTTTGAAATCTGCTTCAAGGGAAAGGACAAATACCTATGGTTTTAATTTCACTGCATTTTTCTATTTTTATTCCTATTTCGGTTTTTATATTTGATAAAATTATATTTTAAATTATTTAGGTTCATTGAAAAATTCATAATGAATAATATGTTTTAACTCTGAATCCATTTATAACGTTAAAGCAATCTCTGTCAATTTATAACTTACTATACCTATATAATATTAAAGAAAAATTAGTCAAAATATTTAGTTTTAAAAATGGCTGTATTAAATTTTATGCATCGCTTACTTCTTATATTTGAAATTAGTTATGACGTCACATATTTCCAGACAATCGAATTTACGATTAAGGTACAAATACAAATTACTATTATATGTGAAAACGTAGAATAAAACATAATATTAGCAGCCACATGTATAATTCAAATGAATTTTGTAAATATATGCAGATTGAGAATACAATAGAATATGAACTTCAATAATAATTGTCATATATTTCTTCTATATTCAAGAACACCTGATAAAATTATTTAGAATTAAATTTTTAGGACAAAAATACTAAAAGTATTTGAAAATAATTTCATACTAAGTGTGAATCAAATTAGCCACAAATATTTGTAAAAACTTCTGAACTGAAAGAATATTCACAAAGTAAATTACAAATATGTGTTGGTTCCTTCAAGTGTAAGGGGTGATATCCCCTCTGTAATTTAATCATTGAGATGACACTTCTCTGTGATTGAAGTGGTAAGGGAAAAAGCGTATTAAAAAAGTCTCATTAAAAATTAGAGACTAGTATCTTGACAAGTGCTTGGATAGGGCGACCTAGCTTTGCAGTGAAAGCACAAACTATGTTGCTGCTACAAGCAAATTTTAAACAAGATTCTTCACAGAACTACAGACGGTTAAGGAGTTAAATGTGTTGATATCATCAGCAACATCCTATATTTATTTTTAACATCAAGCAGCGTAATCGAAACATTAGTTGTCATCAAATTAAGAAATCGTGTCGGGGAAATTATTGTGCATCCATAATCAGAAAAAAGAGAGGCTCTGCGTTTTTATTTCAAGCATTGTTTTAGCCCCGTATTATCAAGAGTCGCATTATTCTCGCGAGAAATGTTTCTCATTAATGGCGCCTTTTGTTTTGCAGACTGACCTCCAAGGGAAGAAAGGAGGTTTTTTTAGCAGCTGTGGAACTTCCAGGGAAGGGAGCTGTCTTTTTGGAATAGAAATGGGATACAAAAGTAATCATCATCGAATTCTAGGAAATTACTTAAATTCAGTTTCTTTTTTTCTTGTTAAATTTTGCATGGTTAATGCACCAATACTTCCCAAAATTAGCTTCTTTAATTCTTGCAAATTTTCTTCGTTAATCAGATGACATAAGTTTGTTAATAAACAATGGACTTCCCTGAAAAATTCTATATCTTTTAAAAATATTCAGTGCAAAGTATTTAAAAAAATTTAGATTTTTTTTCAGCCAAAATTTAAATTTTTTTTTTTTTTTGCCACAAAAATTTTTATTTTCTGTTTATCATGTATTTTTTATATTTATTTACTTAATATTGATTTTTAGCTAGTGTTAATATTTATTAACAAAGCTTACAGTTTTGAGAAATTTAAAATTAAAATACTTATTACTTAAATTAATTAAAATCACGTTTAAAGTTTCGAAAATAATTTAATTTGTAATTTTGTTGAACTCTATATTGCCATTTAAGTTGAAAAAAAATTTTTTTTAACATTGAAAGATTGCTTGTATTAAATTATAATTTCTTTTAATTACTCATTAAATGTTTCCGAATAATTATTTTTTTCTACTTATTTTATTTTATGTATAAAAGTATATTTCATAAGATGAAAGAAATCAATCTAGAGAAATATTATGGAACCAGGCGTAATAATCAATTTGCATTGTCATATCAAAAATTAGAAATGTCTTTGAATGTTATAAAATTATTGACTGAAAAAATGCACCATTGCGTAGATGTTTGTCACTCGATAGTCGTTTCACAAGGGCTGGGACTGACGTTTTAAAGCGGATTCCTAATCACTATGACAGAGAAGCCCGAGGTGGGGTTCGAACTCATGAACAGTTTAGCCAGAGCGCTAACCTTCTAGCTGCTATTGTGCAAAACACTGCGTAAGTAATTCAGAAGAAGAAGTTCTAAGTTTAATAAAAAAAATATTTCAAAATATTAAGAAATAATATTTTTAAATATTAAAAATAAGTAGAAAAATTTAACTTTGATAATGTAAGGGACTGAGAAAATTTCTCAAATTAAAATTATGAGATATGACTCTTAGAATTTCTTATCTGAATGCTTCTATTTTCTGGTTTGCTTGTTTGTCGCTCGACGCTCCTTTTTTATGCACATGTGATTTAATTGGACAGGGACCAACAGCTTAGTCTTTAATTCCTGGTGATAATTCGAATCACTGAAAAACTTGAAAAATTATATTCAGTGTGTCACTTTTGGAAAAACTAAAAATATTGTAAGTTATCATTACATAACTGAAAATTTCTGATTTATATATATATATTAAAAAACTTTATTTTATGAAGAAATTATGCTTGTTAAACTATATTGTAGCTATTTACTTTCATAATTTCACATTATGCCATTTGAAGATGTTTTTTCAAATATGATAATTGTACTTTAAATTATCCTCCTTCAATATTAATTGTGTGCTACTTATGAACGTTCGTTCAGCAAATTAAAATTGATTATGGCCCATTTAATTTCGAACCACAGCATAAGATCTCCTAAATGATTTAGCATTAACAACTATGTAACTGTACAACGAGAAAAATAGGAATTGATCGACACTGGCTAAATAATTGATCAATTTGCTTCATCAAAGGCCAGGAAAATATCTGCAGCATAATTAATGTATCAGATTATTATATTGTGTAAATAAGTACATTTAATTACACTCGTGTCCATAAATTAAGGATAATGCAAGTCCAAGCAAGAAAACAAATGTGACTTATTTGTAAAGTCTATTTATTAAACAAAAGGTAATGTGAAAAAAGATGCTATATGTTTGACATCATTAATAAAAATTGCAATTTTTACTCCATATAACAAATTTTTTAAAAAAAGAACCGATTTACAGCAACCACTAACATGGTTGGTATTGTGGTTAATATATAGTATGCTCCCCAGACGATGCAATACAAGTCGTGCAACGACTATGCATGCTGAGTATCAAATTATCGATCTGGTCTAGGGGAATATTGCACCCACTCATCAAGCAATGCATTTCAAAGTTCCAGTTTACTTGTGGGAGGGGGTTGACGGGCTGCAATTCATTGGCTAAGCATGTTCTATTGGATTCAAGTCCGGTGAGTTTACTGGCCAGTTCATAAATACGATATCCTCCTATTAAAGGCATTCGTCTACAATGTTTGTATGGGGAGAACGGGTGTATACCTTAATGTACAGTTCGAGACTTGACTGCACTTCCTTGTATCCGAAATTTTCGGAATATATACGTTTCTTACATTTATATCCGCGCGACTGTATATGCACTTTTTATACTTCCTTATAGTGGTCATACATTTAAGTTAAAATGATTGCTTTTTGTTTACAGCATTCCGGGGGAAAATTTCTGTCAGCTCCCAAAGAAAATATATGAGCTCGTTTTCAATAGTATATTTTTGACCTTGCCTTTGGGACATTAAAAGTAAAGAATTCTAAATGACTTAAACAAAGTACGTGTAAGCTTCGTTGCAGCTATATGATATCTAAAAAGTCACGCAACACGTGCGCATTACAGCTGTTTCCATAAATAAAACATAAACACAATTGAACTTTACCAACAATGTTCAATGGTGTTTATTTTTAATAATATAAGTGTATTAATAAGTGTATTAATATTTAATTTTATTTAAGTGTATTAATATTTAATTTTATTTAAGTGTATTAATATATTTTTAATACTATAAGTGTATTATAATATATGGAGTTTTATAATTTAATCATAAATCTAATTTGAATCTTCAATTTACAATGAAACAGGATCACAATTAAATAGAAAGTATTTTCATTATTAATAATAATTAAAATATATATTTAAGTAAGCATTTATAGAAACAGCCGATTACATTTAAATATTATATCCACAAAAGATTTATTTTTTAACAATCGTATTTGACGGCATTTCGGCTTAGTAGATTCACTCTTTTTTATATAATTTTTTTAAGTATTATTGATGTTTTGATCATTATAATTCATTTACAGTATTTATTGAATATAACATCATACAAATTAAAAAGGCCCAAAGAGATTTTCATAGACCCAGAAAATGTTTGAGCACCCCCCTTCCCCCCTCCACCGACAGACGCGAAGTCAGACGAAAGAAACGCAATATTTACAACCCATCGTTCAACAATGGTTAACAGCGAGTTCGAAACCTTATGCTCCTAAAATAGATTTTTTACCAGAGATTTGTTTCTTTGTCATTTTGTGGTAATTATTTCACATTAATATTCACTAGCGCAAAATTTGCAGTGGTGGCACTAATGCGTAAGTACTAAAAAATATAAACAAAATAAAGGAACAAACTTTATGACAGCAGCTACGCTTTTTTAGTTTCAAGCATAGAGTAACAAAAAAATGAGTTTCGCAGCTGAAAATTATAAAATTTTATAACGAATGCGTATACACATTTTTGGCGAAATAATTGTTGAAATACGGATTAATATGCTCGTCCTTTTTTTTTTTTTTTTTTTTTTAAAAGAAGAAAAAAAAAAGGAAAAGTATAATAAAACTGTGTAATTTGTCACTCGAAGTAAATCCATTCCGCAAGGGGAGAGAAAACGTTTAACGCTAATGAATTTGTCACCCAAAGTAAATTCCATAGAAAATAGATCACACATTTATATTTAATAAATAAACTGTGAGTTTGACTTAACATTTAAATCAAAGAACAGCAACAAATCACTCTCTCATTTCATCCACAAACGAGCGGTCACATGATTCTCGAGATAATCCTTTATCGTTATCGTGAACATGTACTCACCTCTTCCGATGCAAATGACGACATTCTAACAAGAGGCTATTTTCAATATGTATAACTGAAATTTTTTGTAACAGGTTTTTTTATTGCTTTATAAAATTAAAAATAATATGATGAGAGATAGTTTAAGAAACAACATTGAGAGAGAGGTGCCTGATTATTTCAAATGCATCATTTACATTTTTGTGAGTAGATTTACGATTCTTAAAAAATTATGGGTCGAAATCGAATTACAAACGATCAGAATTTTGTGTAAATTTCGATCGTTTGTAATTCGATTTTGTTTATGCGGCGATACATTCTGTAAAGAAATAAAAAAAATTACTGCTAAGGAAATAATTAGAGTAAAAAATATGCATTTTGAAATTTTAAACAGAGAAGTGATTCTTTAATTTGTCATTTGAAAACGTTAATTAGAATTAGTCTGTTAAAACGTTGCTACTGTGTTTCCTCATAATAACAATATATGAATTAAATTTCATAAAATTCAATACAAATTGAATTTTAAATAGATTTTCAATAATTCAATTATTTTGTAATGTTTAATAAAAAACATACTTATAAAATAATATGAGCTATCAGTTTCAATTACAAACTAAAATTCTAAAGTAAATAAAATAATAGTTTGCAGATAACATCCACGCAATTATTCTCCCTCAACCCTTTCTTCCTGCTACTAACCCCGACTCTACCTCTAAAACATCGACGTCCTCCATAGATCCAAAGTAATGCATCGGTATTCCCAGCATTCTTTTTAGAAGTACTTTTGCTATGGCTTCCCTCCCTCTCTCCCAGCCCCGAAACTCCAGGTTCTCGCCTGAATTACCGGTATTGATTTTTTCTAGTTTTCGGGTATTAAACGTCTCCACATTCCGCAGAGGAAATTTGATCAGAAAACAACGTGTAAAAGGAAGAAAATTACATGCTTTACCAGAGTTGCGTCCTGAGGTAACCACCTGTAGATAAAACTAAATTGATAAAAATGTCCTCTATATACCTACAGTTTTATGTGATAATCGTGTTTTGGAAGTATTTCATTGCATAGACTTTCAGAGGAGTTAAGTAATAAAAGTATATTTATTGATAGTGAAAGGTGAACACAGAAATTATATATATATATATATAACTGATTACATCAAGTAATATATATATATATATATATAAGAACTTTCTCTTTTAAAAGAAAATTTTCACCAATATTTTATGATTTTCTAAGGCCTCTCAAAGCATTGGCGAAACTAATTTATCTGTTTCTAATTTTGATAAGTTTCCTTTATCAAAAATCCAGTTCAAAAAATTTAGTTTTTTTTTATTTAAATTTTATTAGAATATGAATATTTCTTACACACACAAACAATATCACAACAAGTAAATATGCGTACCCAGGCGCGATGGCTTGGTTGGATAGGACGTTGGTTATTATTAGAAGGTAGTGCGTTTCCAATCCCAACCGAAGATATTCCTTTATTCGAATTCATTAACGGCAGTTTTTCAGCCATTAAGACCTATCCACTTTCGGGGCCTTGAATGCTCTCCCACTTAATGTCATTAAGGTAGAGGAAAAACTGATTTCATTAAGCAGAATAAATACGATGGGAAATTGAAATTTTGCAGGAGTTTTCAGATGATGCGATAAAATCCGATTTTTTTTCTTATCAAAAATATATTAAAATAAAAATATTTATTGCAGTTATATACTCATAAACCCATGAAAAATTTGTTTTTCTAAATTTTCTGTGACAAGAGCTTTATCATTTATCTTTAGGTATTTTTCAATAATTTTTAGTGTATCAATATACATTTTCTCTTTATTAATAAATTAAAAAAATTATTATCTTTGAAAATAAATCAATTTGGATTTCAAGAACAATATAGAAAATATTTCAAAATTAATTCTCTAGCGAAGAACTTTTTTCTTTCTTCTTGAGTATGAATTTATTGCAAAAAACACGGGAGTGTAACATTTATCATTTTGACATTCCTGACAAATAAGTTTGATAGTTTTTAATTAATTACCACAATATGTATAGTGTTTATTATTTACATTAGTGTTTTTAGAGACGGGCGGACCACCTAGGGGACCACTTAACCGGGACATATTCTTCGTATTCCAGGGCTATCGGTCATGTAAACAGCCCTTGTTGACCATGGCCCTGATATTACAATTTTGGAGTCGGGATATTTATTTACCTATTAATTTTTAACTTCAAGAAAACGGATTTTAATGATTTAACATCTCCATAAAATTGTCTTAAAAAATTTAAATGCATTTTCCTTAGTTTGTTAACCAAATGGGACTATTAATAATTTCTATTCCTATTAACAATATATTATCTTATCAGTGAAATACTCTACAAATTGTTGATCATTAGTTGTGGAACGTATGCTATTTTAACAAATTTCAAAAATTCGATTATTACTCACTTCACAGTCTTTAGCTATTTATTTCAAAAAATTAGTTGAGTAAGTCTGAGCACCCCTAATTTAGAATCAACTCATCAGATTTTTCAAAACGATTGCTTTTTAAACATTTCCTTTACCACAGATTAAAAGAAACCTTTTATTCCTTTTTTTGTCTCAGAAAATTCCAGTGATAAACAACTTTAACTTAATAGGAAATTTTGCTTTTAAAATAGCTTCTTAAATTATATCATTCAGATCATTAATGCGAACCAAATTATTTTTATCGTAAAAATTTAAATTGTAAATTGTAATATTGATAATTTATGGATATTTCATTTTTATACTATGAGACCAAATTTTCTGATTCCAAAACTAGAAAACCTTTGTTAATACGTCTTCATCTGATTTCTCATTTCAGATAATTAAGTTATGCCATTACATTATCAATACAAAATGCAGATAAGGAACATAACACTAATACAAACAGCAAAAACACTTTCCAAATTTCTTAAATCAAAAATTAATCTTTAGTACTTTCAAAACACACATAAGTTCAGATAAAATTATATATATATTTAATAAAATAAGAAAAATTTTCGGCCAAATAATATATAAATATATTATATCATTAAAAATATATTTTTTCCCAAAACTTATATCGTCTCAGTTATTTTTTCAAGTTTTTCATTGATTCAAATTACTAATAGGAATTACAGATACGCTGAGATAAAAAATATATTTTAACTGTTATGTCGGAAAATTTTATATTGAGGAATTTTCTCAATCGGTTACCTTAGTGATGAAAATTTTCTTCTTATTTTTAATATATTTAATAAAACTATTTCTAAAAATATTAAAATATATTTTATTGTTAAAATAAAGGATAATATTTTTCAAATCAAAATTTATTTCAATTGGGAATCATTTTGGAAATACTGATCATGGAATGGGATAATTTTTTTTTCTTTCAATAAATTTATAAATCATTTAAGACGAGCTTAATTTTTAAAATATCACAATGCAAAATGAGAAATATATCTGATTCTTTTATAATTTACTTTACGGATTTTTCCAAGTTGAAAGATTTACTTTTACATAAATTGAACTAATTAATTAAAATATATATTTTATATACTTAAGCATCCGAAAAAAAAACATTTATAGATATTTAAATTTTAAAATTTGTGAAAAAAGAATTTTTTCATATAAGATTCTTATGTTTAGCCAACAAAATTACAAGTCAAATAAAAACATATTTCCCCAAATAAAAACGTTTAAGGATTAAATAAATTAATTTTAAATTAATTATTTTAAGTAATAAGTAATTTGATATTTAATTTTCAAAACATATTAGTAAATGTTTATACTGGCAAAGATGCGTATTAAATATTCAAATTGAAAGAATGTTAATTGAAAATGCAATAATATTTTAAATGTTGTAACTCCATATTTTCAAAAATTTAAATTTTCATTTCCTATGAAGGAATGCTTGAGAACAAATGAAATACTAACCATGTGAACAATAAAAAAAAAGAAAGTTTATGCGTTTTCTTAAAATCTGGAAGAAATTAGTTCTCGATCCGCACCCATTTCGTTTCCAGGAAGACGCAAGTAGTAATAGCCCCACTACCAGAGGCGGAAGTCACGTGACCTAGGGGGTGTGACCACGGACCACGTGACTTCCGGTTTATGTCGTCACTCTGAAATTTGTGTAAGAGTACGGGTGTATTTGTGTGACGTCATCCAGATGTTAGTTTCGGAATAGAATGTTTGATAGCTACATCTAGTGTTTGAACGGGAAAGTAATAAATTTATTTTTTGAAAACAATTTGTGAGAAGTTGGCCTGAGGACCAAGTTGTGGTTTTATTTAACATAGGAAAAAATTTTTCAAGAAATATCCATTAGTGGTTGGATGTTTTCATCAATTGTGTATTATAATACATTTTACCTTTTATTCTATTGTCATCCCAAAAAAATCTATTTTTTATTCATCTGACCGTATATCAGTAGTCTGCAACTAATTCGATGCTGCCAGGTGAGAATGTTTCTGCCGAAAGTTTAGCATTTAAGATGACACTGTAACATATCTGTTGCAATAAAATTTTCAGCGTATTCCTTTTACTCGCCGCCATAAGAATGGTATTGCTGATCATGCGATACTAATTTTACACAGCCTGGTAAAAAAAAGCTTTTATTTTGAGTAATGGCAAGCTAAAATGAGGGTTTGCGAACAGGGGCGGCAATAGAATAAATTTTAAACAGTGCTTAGTCGTTCAAAGATAAATGGCCAAAAGAAAATTCTCCTATCGAATGCTGAATACGTAAAACATTACCGCCTCACGTCTGTTGCAATAAATCTCAGCTTTTATTCTGCTACTACAGTAGTGACACTACAATTATAAAACACAATTGACACGACACTACAATTATAAAATCCAACATATATTTCTCCAAATAAAATTGATATTATGATAAAACTAAGAATGAAATTTTTCGAAAAATTTGTTTATCTTTGAAGTGATTTGGCGCCCCACAGCGTTTAGGGCATAATAACCCCTTCCTCCCGTCGCTACGCCTCTTGTACAGTAGCTTTTAAAGAGAAGCTGAAGATATTAATTCTGATATAATTGTCACTTATTAAGACGCCAACTTAATAAACAATGTCGATTTTTGTATAAGATGAAATGCATTGTTACGTCATGCTGTTAGCTTGAGTTTTATACATACTTATATTGTGTGTGTATAAATCTATCATAATTAATTCTCTTTTTCTCATACTCTTCTGCAGACTATATCATCTTATAACCTGTACATATTTTCAGAGTCTATATAGAATTCTGTAATGAACTGGATTTTTATAAATAAGGAATATTATTAGGAAAGCATTTTTATAATTTTCAGAGAAATATTTATTCCATATTAGTTCTTTCTCAAATTGAATTTTTGTAATTATTTTGTCAATGATCTTCTGTTTCTTTCAGTTATGCAGCACATTTTTATGCAAATAATCTCCGTTTTATTGTTACTTTTCATAAAGATTATTTTAATAAAAAAATTTTAAAAAAATTTACAAATGAGGCACATGATATATATAATTAATTCTAATCCATCACTTAGCTTAATGGTAAAATTACATGGATTTCATTTTCTTATACAACTTAACAAATCTAAGCGGGCGAATTTTCTGAACGCGCACAAGACAATTTTATCTGTGATTTCGTAGAGTAATTGACAAAATTAAGAGCCATCACCACATTTCTTCTCGGTTTCACCGTGACCTTAAGGTGGGACAGAACTCACAGGAACCCAAAATTCTGAGTTCGATCCCAGCTTCTATTATACAACAGAAGACTGTTTTTGAGCTTCTGCATGCAAATCTGTCTGGGTGGTGTGCTTAGGATTTATATTACTCTTCTAACCAAAAATCTAATTTAAAGATAAATCAAATAAACTACTGGGATAAAATTGTATTTTTATTTATAGATCTAACATTTAAATTTTTCCTTCTCCTGCCAATTTCTGAAAATTTTCAAAATAATCTTATCACAATTTTTCAGTTTCCCTTTAAAATCGGGTTAAAAAAGGTTTGTGGTTTAACACTTCTTAAGTTGAAATCTCACCTTTGTGTTATGTTGTCTGCAGTAGTGATTGGAAATCCATCTTGAACTGTATCTCTTTATGTCGTGTGATTAAAAATGACCATAAATTAAGTTTACTAATAACATGCAAACCGAATTCTTTCAAATCGAAAGCTTATAGAACATTCCCTCATTTGTTCTTTCCTTTATCTTTAGATTATAGAAATTCAAATAATTAAAGAAAACTTTTTTGCAAGTAATATATATACTTTTTTTCTTGCTTTCTGCTGCAGGTTTCTGTGTCACATAATTGTGAAAACGAGGTAAAGATTCTCTTTTTCGTCTTTATTTTCTTAAAACTAAAATTATTCAGCATCTTCCGAAAAGCAGCTCCCTGGAGGAAAGTATGGAATTTACTGGCCAAAGCTGAATAATTCCTCGGTCTCCAGGCAATATGTCGTAAACTTACCACTTTTAACCACCTGTTTTGCAAGTGCAGGGAGGAATTGGTGTTATAGGGTGCTTTTCTTCTCTGAGCAAGTGATTGGGTTCCTGCAAATCTTTCTGGTCCCTTTGAAATTTGGCACCCCGAAACTGCAAGGACAAGGGTTTGCCTTTTGGGGCAAAACTCCTGCAGCTATTGACACGTATCTTCCATCGATATTGGTCTATTTAGGAACGACATTGTTTGTCATAGTATATAAAAAAATTTAAAAATAAGAATTTAATTAAAATTAGAATTTATATTTTAAATTTTAGTTATTTATATTACACATTAACATTTAAATAGTTTAATTTTTTTTTTTATTTACATTTGATGCCGCTGGTGGATTGCCCACTGGCGAAACGAGTTTAAGGCGTTTAATGTCCTTCTGCGTGAAATAACCCATCGCAAGATGATCAACAGACCTTCGCCAGGCAGGGAAAACACAACCGCTCCAGCAGCAGCTGGTTTTCAGACCCATTCTTGCTCTGCTTGGCCGATGTTCTGGCCATTCCTCCTGAAGACGGTGGTTTCGATACCGGAACAAACCAGATGAACCTCTCTATCAGCCCAATGAGTATGCATACTCCCCACGTTTATTTTTAAATTTTCTCAAAGCACAAAGCCCGAGCGCGAGGTGAGGTCTCGCAGTGGACGTCAGCTTTACGTGTGCTGGTTGGGGTTATGTGCCCTCTAGGGGGACATTGTGGTAAGATGGGGCGCATTCGTGTGAAGCTAGAGGGAAACTTTCCATACATGAAAACCTCTAGCGCCCACCCCGAGCTAACTAGCAATTCTACTGCTGTTACAGTAAGAGTCGCAGTCCGCGCATCGACGTTTGTCTTTTGGTCTTTGTATTGCTTACCCCTCACCTGCTTTTTATTAACACTTAATAGTAGTTGAAATTCAATAGGGGACGAAGAAAACCGGTAATAAAATCGCTGTAATTTTGCCGATGGCATCTGCAGGTACCACACCTATTTACGTTTCTTTACTAACACAAAAAGAATAATCACAATTATCATGATTATATAGTCAGTGCAGAAATAACATAAAATTAGGAAATTTCCATACATGTTCCGATTACATAATTTCTTAATTTTTTGAATATTTACAGAGAATACAAGTTTTAACACAATATATACCTATATTTACATTTGGTGAAATGCGAACACTTGACCTCTAAAGTGCAATAAGTTAGTTATTTTCATTAAGTAAAAATTACAAATTTCTTAATTATTTAACATTTAATTCATTTATTATTATAGTTTTTATTTTATTTATTTTAATTTTTTATTATTATTGGCTTTTTATTATTATTTATTATAATTTATTTTTATTTATTTCATTTATTGTTTTCTCAGGTTAGCTTGCGGCCTCCTCCAATATTAGAAGGATCATTAATGCTGTAGATCAGTAATGAATTTATTAACAGATTCTGAACTTGATGTAGATTTGAGAAAAATATATTGGCCTGTTCCATAATAAAATTAGTGTTTGTTATTAAGTTGTATTCCTCAAAAATTTTTTCATTACTAAAGTAAATTGGTGCATTTATAAGTTTTCGTACCACCCTGTTTTCAAAGTATTGTAGTGACTGTAATGTGTTAGCGCTGCATATCTCCATAGAGTAGAGGCGCAGGTGGCTATCCGAAACTGCAAGCGAACTAATCCTTGCAGCTGGACAGGATGTGGAGTCAGGGAATCAGAGTTATTAGATGTAAGTACAAGTACAAGAAAGTGTTTTTGAAAATATCCAAACGAAGAGAGAATTTCAAAGAGAGCTGTTTTTATACACGTGTGTTGAGGAGTGGCTTAGAAATAAAATTAAGAAGGAGATTATTACATGCGTTTGGGCACGAACTCTACAAGACTCAACTTAAAATCATTTGAAGTTTTGGGTTCAGCGTAGAATTGGGTACCTCTTATTTTGGCGAGAATTTGGCGATAAATTTTAGCGATAAAACTCAATTTCTGGCAATTCCGTTATTTTTAGCTTTTTCACAGACATAGTTTTTGAGATTCTAAATTTTTCTTGCCATTTAGTGACATAAATATCGCTTATTAATCTTATTGGTTCTTTTACATGAATGTGGGATATTACAAAATATTAACTGTCTAACCGCGTCATTGTAATTTTTATTGCACGCTCAACGCTAAAATGTAAGCGAATTTTTCGAATTCTTAAACGTTAGCAAGAGAAATAAAAATAAAGAAATAATATTATACACAAGTCATTCCCGCGTTTCACATAACCTAATTTATAGCATACTGAAACACGTAACTCATAGTTATTAACATAAATAAACCATTGAATCATGAAATATCGTTAGTTACGGTTCGGTTACTGTGACATGGTTATAACCAATGTTTAGTTATCTCAGAAAACAAAAGCACAAGCAATCTATCAAAAGAATAAAAACCAGAATTAGAAGCACATTAATTATGGTGCTACTAAGTTCCTGTTAATAAATCTATAAAAAAATAATAAATTTTAAAAAAAATTATGCTTACTGTACATAAATAAAAATTAAGGTTTTAAAGATGGGTTTTTATTATCTAATTTGGAGTTATGTGTACGTATTATAATGAATTTTTCTCGCAGTATCTCACAATTTAATTGAATGCATTTGCCCCACAACCTAATTTCAGTATTTTAATATTTTTGCTATTTTATTATTATAGTGCGCTAAGCAGAAATTGGAGGACTTCCCAACCTATTTTTAGACACATATAATTGCAGGAAGTAGGAAAAGAATGCTGACATTACATCGTTTGACAGAGACTTGTATCAAACTGGGGGAGCTATATTTATTAAGAATAAGATAGTTTTACCGTTTATATTACAGTTGTATACAACGACAATCCCATTTGCAACATTTACGCTTTCCTGACGTTATTATATGCTTTATCATTCATAAAGCCACCCACCCTGTCCAGTGTGCCTGACTGCGGATACGCAGATCATGGGTTCGATTCGGGCATGGGTGTACTTCCTCTCTCGGTCGATCCTTTGTCCTTTCTTCGTAGGAATGATTGCATACTCTATAAACGGGTACCTGTGACATGTGTGTACTGAGGAAGTCGGACTCTACACCAAAATATGGTTCAGGAGGAAAAGTGCAGCAGCCATGATGCCATCTTAGTTGGCACAAGACGGCAACATCATTCATATGCTTTATTTCATGTATGTATATAATAATTGCAATTGAATAATATTACTTTATTATTTTCGCTGTCTAAAAACATTCAGAGCTATAGCAGCTATAGAAATTATTTTATTCGTGCTTCTCGAACACTCTATCACTATACATTCTTATAAAAACCGTAAATAATTTTGAATTTGTAATTCCACTGCTAATTTATCATTTTTATGAATATTATTTGTTTTAATGCAAACACTTTGTATTTCTCTGTAATTATTGATTAACAAGCAATATATACATACATATATATATATATATATATATATATATATATATATATATATATATATATATATATATATATATATGTGTGTGTGTGTGTGTGTGTGTGTGTGTTTGGATACCCAGAAAACTCCCTTGCACTGACTTCGATAGAGTTGCATGCCAAGAAACAGAAATACGACATATTTTGTTGTTCAATAGTTGCTGAGATCGAAATGCGGAATTTACTTTCTAAAGAGCGTAATCCTACTGCTAAAATCAAGAGCAACTTATAAAATGTATTTTATTACTCGTTCAACTAATAGATTGCTGCTACTGATCAGCGTGCCTAACTGCGAATAAAGAGGTTCTGAGTTCGAATCCTGGTTCGCGCATTGATGTACTTTCCCTTCTGGCTTTCTCCTCGTATGAATGTGGTTTTGCCTACCCTATAAATGTATTGAAATTTAAAGTACGTGTCCTTGCTCATTTAAAGTATGGCATGTGTGTAATGAGTAAGTCGGACTCCACACCAAATTACGGTTCAGTAGGAAAAGTGCAGCAGCGCACCACATAATTTTAGCCTAGGTAGCACAAGACAACAACAACCTAATGAATTTGAAATAACACATGAATTTAAATTTACTATTTCTGACCATATACATTATAGAAAATTTCATAAGTAGTACATATTTCTGTCAATGTAAAATAGAGTATAAATTAGTGATAAATAAATTTCGCTGCTGGGATTTATGTTATTTTCTTAGTAAAATTTAGCACAAAATGGAAATATATACATGTGATAACTTTTATATATTTTATTCATATCACACATATACAAATGTAATTTGTAATGTGATATACAATTCATCATAAAATCAAATCGTCAGTATTGGACACAGTTAGGGGATGTGTAAAAACAACTATTTACTCAGTTTGCATTACTTCAAAATCTGTGCTTTGAATGAAAGGGTATAATTTAAATCAATGTCAAGTACGTGACAAAAAAAGTCACTGATTTATAATTTTTTGCTTCAAAATTCAGTTTTTACAGATATTAGAAACTCTTTTACCAAGACCCAACTAGATTTCTTTCTAGTCGAAGTCAGGGGAAAATATACACTACTGGCCATTAAAATTGCTACACCAAGATGACGACATGCTACAGACGTGAAATTTATACGAAAGGAAGAAGGTGCTGTGATATGCAAATGATTAGCTTTTCAGTGCATTCTGACAAAGCAGGCGCTAGTAGCGACACCTACATTGTGTTTAAATGAGGAAATTGTTCAGCCGGTTCCTCATACACAAATTGCATTTGAACATTGTTGCCTGGTGAAAAGTTGTTGTGATGCCTCGTGTAAGAAGGAGAAATACGTATCAGCACGTTTCTGACTTTGATAAAGGTCGGATTGTAGCGTACCGGGATTGCGGTTTATCTTATCGCAGTATTGCTGCTCGCGTCGGTCGAGATCCAATGTCTGTTAGCAGAATATGGAATCGATGGGTTCAGGAAAGTAATACGGAACGCCTTGCGGGATCTCAACGGCCACCTATCACTAGCAGCCGAGAAGACAGGCATATTATTCGCATGGCCGTAATGGATCGTGCAACCACATCACGAGCCGTCAGTCAAGAAACGGGGTCGTTTGGCAGACGACAAGTGTCTGCGAAAACAGTTCGACGACGTTTGCAGCAGCATGGACTCTCATCTCGGAGACCATGCCTGCGGCTTCCCTTGACGCTGCGTCATAGACAAGAGCGCCTTCGATGGTGTAATCAATGACGAACCTGGGTGCACGAATGGCGGGACGCCATTTTTTCAGATGAATCCAGGTTCTGTGTACAGCATCATGATGGTCGCATCCGTGTTTGGCGGCATTGTGGTGAACGCACAGTGGCAGCGTGCATTCGTCATCGTCATACTGGCCCATCACCTGGCGTGATGATATGGGGTGCCATTGGATACACGTCTCGGTTACCTCTTGTTCGCATTGACGGTGCTTTGAACAGTGCACGTTACATTTCTGGTGTATTAAGAACCGTGGCTCTACCCTTTATTCGTGCCCTGCAAAACCTTAGTAGGATAATGCCCGACCGCATGTTTCCGGTATTGTCTGGACCTTCCTTGATACGGAACATGTTCGGCTGTTGCCCTGGCCAGCACGTTCTCCAGATCTTTCACCAATAGAAAACGTCTGGTCAATGGTTCCCGAGCGACTGGCTCGTTACCAAATGCCTGTCACTAGGGTTGATGAACTGTGGCATCGTGTTGAAGCGGCATGGACATCTGTACTTGTACATGCAATCCAATCTCTGTTTGACTCAATGCCCAGACGTATAACTGCTGTTATTACTTCCAGAAGTGGTTGTTCTGGGTACTGATATCTCAGGAGCTATCCAGCCAAATATTTTGAAAATTTAATCACTTGTTATATATATATATATATATATATATATATATATATATATATATATATATATATATATATATATATATATATATATATATATATATATATATATATATATATATATATATTTCCAGTATAATATATTTGTCCCATAAATATCATTTTGTTATCTGTATTTCTTCCTTGTGTAGCAATTTTAATGGCCAGTAGTGTATGAAGACAAATTTTATTATCAATCATTATTTACAATTTTGTTACAATTATTATATTTCTATCGAATGATTAAATAATTTGTTAATAATAATTTCTTATGTAACCAAGATTTTACGCTTGACCATATGTATTTTCTTATCTTCAGAGAACCACTCCAATTCTATAAATTAATTGTGGAATGACAAAGAAAACATATAACTATGTAAATTTATAAAATAATTTCAACGAAATAAAAAATACTTATTATAAGTAAGTCTCTTAATATAGTTGCTCTTCAATATATTCTAATAATTACAGCTTAATTATTTTACGACCTGATGTTATCAAGAAGTTAAGTTATATATTACAATCTTTCAAGAACACACACACTGTGGGTGCAAAAATTTCCGTAGACTTCATTGTTTCAAGGCAGATGTCAGTGTCGTTGTAGTTATTTGCGGTTTTCGAAAAAGTGCAAACTTTAATTTGTAGAAACAAGCAGCTGCAAACGTAGTACAATAATATTGATTATTTTCTGTAGTATATATAATAGAGTTTTAAATACGATATACCAAAAACGTACCAAGGAGTTAAATTTTAACAAGCGATATTTTTTCAGTTTAAAGGACTTCTTTTTCGTAAGTAGTATTAATTATGAATGATTTTGGAAATACTACGCTAAATTGCAATCTCTGTGGAAAGACTTTCACGGAAATCAGACATTTCTGATTTCATAAAATTTTACATAGATGTCAGCTACTCTGCAATCATAAATATAATCAGCGTTTAAACTTGCTAGTAATCGCAAGTGTCATTACAGATTTCAAGCAGAGCCGAAGAAGTACAAGTGAAAACATTATGAGAAAAGCTTCTCCCGGGAATATGATAGCAAGGTTCACGAGAAGATTCTCAGTGAGTGACAATAAAAATGTCAGAAATGTGATAAAGTATTCTCTCCACTAAGTATTCTTAAGGGACACATAAGGCTTCACATACGTGAGCGGCCGTATTTGTAGATATATTGTCATACATAATTTACTCACTCGGAGGATGTGTTGACTCTCCTAAGGACACAAACATGTGACAGACCGTTTCAGAGCACGCTATTTGCTCAAGCGCATCGGGTACTCTCAATACTCACTCAAGTACTCACACAGGTGAGCGGCCACACGAGTGTGAGTTATGTCATCAAAGATCCTCTCAATCAAGCACTCTTAAGAGACACCTCAAACTTCACACAGGTGGGCAGTGTGAACATTGTAACAGAAGATTTACTCAATCGGTTCAGTTGAAGAAACATCAGAGAGTCCTCAAAGAATAGAAATAATAGTTGTCTATAAAGATGTCACGTTTTTTCCTTCAAATCTGTTAATTTTAGCGCACACGAGAAAAGAACAGCACAGAATTGGAGAACGACGAATTACCTTCCAAATGTATTGAATCTAAACAATGTTAAAATGTTAGCTCTATTGGGAAGATGACAAATGATCTTCTTTAAGATGAATTATTCTACGAGGCTCTTAGGAGCCAAAACCGGACATACAAATGAACTTTGTAAGGAAGGATGTCATTTTAATTGTATTTAAATTTTTTGTTATCTTGTAACAGAACATTGCATATTAAAACATGTTTATAATAGTTATTTGTCATTATTCGAAATGTTTTTGACTAATACGATTGGCAGCTTAAATTTTTTAATGAGTTGATGTTATATGTGTAAGAAACTTACGAAATGCAGAACCAAAGAATTAAATTTAAAACATTACAAATATTCCATTTTACCAAACTGTGCTTCTGGTAAATGGTTACATTTACTAATTTATAGAAATATACACTTTGTTTAAAAATTATTAAAACACCAAATGTATTTTTTATTAATATTACATAATTGCATTAAACATTTAAAAAAGTATAAGAAAATATAAATGGTATTATGAAAAATGGATTAATTTATTATGAAAAATGGATTAATTTATTATATTAAATTAACCGTATTCATTCTGTTTTAGCAATATTCTTATTTTTAAGATTTTAACAAGGATTTAAATCTCAAATTATTAAAAAAATTTCGGCAAAATAAAAAATATTCTTTCACGGTAATCCTTGTACTGGGAAAGAAAAAATAATCTTAACTCCTGTGTTAAATATTTTCATCTAATGTTTAAAGATAAATCTTTAAAAACCACTAAATAATTGCACATTTTATATACTTTTTTATGAATTGAATAATTATATAATTATAACTTATTGACAAAAATTATTGAATTATTGAAAAATATGTCAAAGTTTATTTCCGGTAGAAGATGCTTAGTAACAGTTTTGCTGACTGATTGAGGGAAACATATTGGAATAGTACCAAAATTTACTATAATAATTAAATAATTTTAACTATAACGTTTTCCTTAATATTTGCGTAACATTTATCTTGTAGTTGTGATTGCATTTTTGTATATTTATATTACACTTTCAGACTAAAAGTGTATATTAACGTTTAATTTGCAAGTCTTATAATTTAAAAAATAATGTAAATAGTTAATATAATTTTTTTTTTAATTTTAGAAAAATAGGATTCAGTTTATGAAAGTCTTAGTATAATTTTTATCTTTTCAAATAATTTATCCAGTTGTTCAAATACAACTCTCACGTTTTGAAATATTTCCAAAAACTTATTTATAAGTGCATTTTAAATTTTACAAAGTGATAGAATTGTGAATGATTCGAAATGCATAGCTACTCTAAATTCAAAATTAAATTTATTCTTCATAAATTTAGATATACAAACGTAATAATTGTGTATAAAATGTCAAAAGAAAATTTTATTTATGTAGTAATTATCATTTGATTTTCAAAGATATTTCGATAAATTAACATTAAAATTTTTAAGTTCAAAATTGTTTTTCATTTCATAAATACTTTTTCTGATGTAAATGATACGAACTTGTTAAGGATAAGTTTACTAAATTTTGTTGAAAGTATCAAGTGCAACCCTTCTACCAAAAAAAAAAAAAAAAAAAAAAAAAAAAAAGAAAGAAAGAATTGAAGAATTATACTGCTTTTGGAGACGATCCCAATAAATCAGAAATTTATTTAAAATATTTAAATTTCTACGATATTGAAGTCAAAAAATTTAACCAAGGTGTTTTTTTAAAAAGCTAAAAAGGATTGAATATATACTAAAAAATTTATGTGCGATCAATTTTAGTTTTCTTTAAAAAATGCTTTGGTTAAATTTTTGATAAATTATTTTTGCATAATTCTAATTAAAATTCATGTCAAATTTATAATATTTAAGGAATTTTTAGTTTCAAAACAATAATTAGTTACAAAATAAATATTTATGTGCACTATAATTCAATATCTGGATTTGTCAATTTGCCAGAAATGATGCTTCTATTTATAGGTTCATTATTAATAATTAAAGCAATAGAAAATGCGAAAAAAATGCAGTTTTTATTCCTCGATCTGTAATAAAATATTTTAAGATCTACAGAATAATAAAAATATTTACTCTCATAAAATTTCACGAGAAATGTAAGAAGTATGTTGAATTTCAAAGCAATGACAAAATGCTTTTAGTACATGTAAATGTGATTTTTTTCTCTTGTGCCAGCTAAGCTGACAATATGGGGTGCATTATGCTAAGCTGATAATATGGGGTGCCACTTTTCCATATTGCACCATATTTGGTGTGGAGTCCGACTGCTCCAGTATACACATGCCATAGGGACCCGTTTATAAGATAGGCCACCATTCAACCTCATTCATACACAGAAAGGACAAGAAAGACAGGATAGATAGAGAAATAATACATCCCTGCCCGAACCGGGATTCGAACCCAGGACCTCCCTATCCGCAGTCAGGCACTCTGAACACTAGACAGGGTGGTCGGCATGTAATTATGATAATCCTTTGTATAAACTTTTAGATATTTCAACAGTATAGGAAATAAAAGAGAACGGTACTCCAATGTTATCAAACAAGTACTCAATTTGTGCAAAAAAAATTTAATTTTAGATATTTCATTTAATTTTCTGAATGATATCTTAAATTTAAATCATAAATTTATGATCTTATCTTAGTTGATTTAGTTTACCAGAACTTTGGAAGATATTATTAGTACAAGGATTTTAACTGTATCCGAAGCTATAATTTAAAGTGCCTAATAGTGATACAGATCTGCATCCGTGGTTGACCCGAAAGCAAAAATTTTTAAACCAAGGCCAAAAGAACCATCGAGGCTGAACATTTGCAAATGACCTCTGGGTTCTGATTCTTGTGCCTTTGAAGCCAATTCATCTACTCGTTTCATACTGATAGGCCCACTAAGCAATTTTCATGCAGAGAATGTTTTCTGATAACAAAAACTTCTCACATCTATTGATAATATACAAATGTTAAAAAAAATAACGTTAGGAAGATCTTCTTATTCAAATTGCCTCAAAACAAGCTTCGGTATAATCAATAATTTAAAAAATGGGTTCATTTTTAGTCAAAACATCATTTCATAAAACTTTAAATGAGTCTCGATGTCTCTTCTAACATGGATTACTTGTTACGGAAGGAGAATTTTTGGAAGAGCTATGTGATCCAGGGGTTTTTTGTGCTGCACGTTTTATAAGCATTCGATGCTACCAAAATTCATAAAAGCAGGTTATGAGTTGCACACAAACTTCATCTATACTTTCCTAACCCTTTTAAATATTTGAAATATCAGAGATATGGTCATTCTCAGTACACCTGTAGGAATAGTAATTCTATATGGCGAAAATGAGTACAATTTGATCAGGAAAATAATGCCTGTACTTTAGATATTTTCAAGTGGTGTAACTGTTCTTGCGCACCTGCTGCATTTTTCCAAATCTTGCCCTATATGGATCTTGAAGAAACAAGTAATTTCAACAAAACATTTTCTCTAAAGTAGGACAAATGTTTAGCAACAGAACACCAAAAGTTGGCGTTTCTTCTACTTTACAAATAGATTAAAAAATGAACAACAATCCAGAAAAGAAAAGTAGTTAACTAATATCTGATCCACTTTTAACTATGTCTTCTAAATCCACTTTACAATCAACTCCTAGTAGCACTAAGAATTCTTCTTCAGATATCAGTAAATCTAAGACTGATGATACAAAAATTAAAAGAAAAAACAAAATCATCAAAAAAATATTCAAAGAAAAATTGATATATCCTCTTCTGAAATAGTTATTAAAATAGATTCTACCTCAACATCTCAGACGTTTCAAAATGTAGAAAAAACAAGTACAATTAGCAATTAAATGAAACTTCCTCTAGATGAAATTAATTTCTTGAAATTGTCGTAGTTCGTTGAAAACATTGTTTTTTTTTATGATTTTTATCTATCTCATTTTGTTTTTGGTGCAGTTTATTCCATCTGAAGATCAAGCACCAGTAAAATCAAAACAAATCCGAATCTTCACCTAGGTACCATAGTGTATCTACGCTTTTAATAATTAATATATCTTATTAAATTCTCATAACATATTAAATTTTTGTAGATTGTCCCTTATACCTACCTGCTTAACAGTCATTTGAGTATCATTTAACAAATAAAAGAATTGTAAACATAATTCATGCGATAAAAAATTAGATGATAGCAAATTCTTTACTTCAAATATTAAAGAGAAAACGTGAGTGACTGCTAATAGTTGATTATTTTGTGTATTTGTTATTAACGAGTGTGATTATATGAATGTATATAGTGGATGATATTTCTCCTGAAATGAATTCTCAAGCGGTATTACAAAAAATGTTCTATATAGATTTCTGAAACAACTTATTTGTAGCATTCTGCCATTATGGACAATAATTTACATGAAATTTTATTTTCAGAGTTCATGATATCACTTATAACATTAAACAGCCATATAGGAGTAAACATCGTGAATTATGATTAAAAATTCCTGATATGTGATCAGCGCACAATCAAAATTTATGCTTTCATCGACCCTGTAATCAACAAATGCTTATTTATTTTTTTTACTTTTGTTCAGTTTTTAGAAGAGAGCTAATTGCAAGTAATGAGGGGCTTGAGGCTGTCCTATATATGAAGGATTATGGAGAACTTTGGATTTTATCAGATAGCCGTAGCTTACTTCAACATCTTCAGAAATGGTTTCTGATCGGTTACCTGACGAGCATCTCAATCTTGAATAGGTTAAAACAGATATCGCAGCATCATGAGATTCATTTACAGTGGATCCCTTCACACGTAGATATCCTTGGGTACGAGCTTGCAAGGGAGGGATGCAATCAACCGATTTCAACTCCATCTACCCTTACCTTTCAGGAGTTGTACTCCCGGAGAAAGGAACAAATCATGGCGGATTGGAGGATTCCTCCATCTCACCACTGGTATATGGGTAGGAAGCCGGGAAATGCCCTTGCTCTCGACTGTGATAGAGGTTCCTCAACTGCGCTTACGAGACTCGCCAGTGGGCGCATTAAGTGTCTCGTTTTTTTAGGGAAGAAAGAAGTACGACTCCTGCTCAAAGTGCGGTGTTCACGAGGCTTCGCCACGCCACATTTTGGATTGTTTGGGCCTCTCTAGGGAGGTCATCTATCAAACTCACCCTTCTTGGGCTGGACTTTTTAAGAGTCAACGGAATTCTAGATCTTGTTTGACTCCGTCAGACTATGGAGGATAAGAAAGAAAACAAATGTTTATAGTTGAAAGCAGAAATTTACTTTATGCGATTTTGTTTCTCTTTTTTAATATTTTTACAAAATATTTACAAATTATTACTTGAACTCTTATATTAATTTTAATTATTAAGAGTTCATTACACATTCCCATACATCATTACACATTAATAATTTTAGAAATTTTAAAATAAAGGAATGATGTTATGTGCGTAATACGAGACTAAAGATTCAAATCAAGTTTTGAGCAAATATAGATCAAACCTGTCATAAAAAGGACAAAAAAAAAAATCTGTAATAATTGTCTAAGTCCTAAAATTAAGGTATATGTTCTGGAAACAAATAACTACATTTTATTCATTTTTTAAACATATTTTTTGATTCTCATAGGTACAGATTAAATTTATCTTACATTAGGTATTTTAAGCACATGCTCATTTTTAGATAATTAATCTTCGAAGAAAGAAAGAAATATTAACTTATGTTGTGTGTGCTGTTAAATAACATAAAATATTTAAAAAAAAAAAAAAATTAGCTTAATTTCACCATAAAATAGTTAAATGTAAAGAGTATTGTACTTTCTTTCGTTTTTGCCTTTATTCATTGATCAATGTACGCATTCAATTAACTAAGATTTTATAAAATGTTATCAAATCTAATAACATAAGGCATACTCCAAAAAATTATTAATGATTTAATAAAATTTGTGTGTCTGTGATAAAAATTAGCATTATTGTAGAAGACACTTCCGACATTCAACTTCATGCGAAATCAGGAAAATTTATTTTATACATACGAGGGTCACTCTGAAATTTTTGAGATACAACTAGGTTTTTAAAGTTATACTAACAAAATTTTAGGTGTGTTCAAAGTAGTCACCTCCAGCATCAATGCACTTTTGTAAACGAAATTTCCACAGATTAAATGCCTCAAGCCATTCATTTCTTGGAATAGATGAAAAAAATGCATTTATAGCCACATCAATCTCTTCTTCTGAATGGAAACGATGTCCGCGTAAGTTCTTTTTTAGATTAAAGAATAACCAAAAGTCGCACACAGCTAGATCAGGTGAATACGGTGGATGTTCGATCACTTTAATTTGTTTTTCTTTAAGAAACTCAACTGTTAATCCGGCTATATGTGAAGATGCATTGTCTTTGTGAAGCATTAGACCCCTAACATCCAGTTCTTGTACAATTTCTGGAAGACACTTCGTGGTATATCAGTTTGCTGTTACTGTCTTCTGTCCTTCCAACTGGATGGCTTAGACCAATCCCGTACTTCTGAAGAAAAAAACGTCATACATCACTTTTTTCAGTGCGCGTTGTTTTTTCACCATTGTCGGCGTGGGGTCATCTTCAAAGACCTATACTTTGCTTTCTTGACGTGTTGGAACATCGACAAACGGTATGTACGTTTTATCACCTGTTACAATTTTAGAAATGATGCGGTGGCCCCCATCATTTAGCAATTTAAGAGTTTCTGACACGCTCTTCTTTTTGGTGCTCAGTTAGATTATGGGGAACCCAACGGCAAACTACTTTTTTCTTATGTAATTCTTCATGAATGATTTTGTGTATGGTTGAGAATCTAATGTTTAGTTCCTTCTGTATTATTTGATAGGTACAGCGATTATCATCCATTGACATTTTTCGTATGGCAGACACGTTATTACTTCTGACGGCGGCTTTCCTGTGTGTTCTTTATCCTAAAGAAAATTGTGACCCCTTCTAAATTCTCTAAACCATCTGAATACAGTAGCACGAGCTGGAGATTCATCACTAATTGCAACCGTTGAACGCATTCTTCTTGATTTAATCCTGCTTAAAATCGTAGAATATCATAGTGCGAAAATGTTCTCGTGTCAACTCCATTTTCTCTTCTGTTTAAAATTTACGCTAAACAAGTTGAAGTAAGTCAGTAAAAAATCGTCTTCGTGTCAAAATACTTTGTGTTTTAAGATTTAACCGTTATTTTTATTTTATAAATTTTCGTCTGTGTGTATCTCAAAAATTACAGAGTTACCCTCGTATTATGTTTGGATTTACGTATAGCTTTGAGTAAAAACTGAATAAGGTGAATCTACTTTCTTCCTGCCGAAAACGTCTATCAACAATAAAATCAAACTAACAATTTGTGTTTACACACGTATTTGTATTTGATTATGTTTTTGTATTGTCATAAAATCGGGGAAATTTATATAATTCTTTTTTAAGGCATGAAAATGCTATACTTTTAAATAAATCTTATGCTGAAATATTTTTGATAAAAGATAACCAAATAATTAATATAAATGAAATACATGAATTTAGGATTAATATCTAAACTTCATTTTCTTAAAATAATTTTTTCATTTTCTGGTAATTTTTCTAGTCGTCCGAGAAAGCCTTATGTTGTTGAAAGAAAGCAAAAAATAATTGTATGAGACATTTAATGAATATTTTGAAAAAAATACTTTTTTCCAAATGTTTTTTATAAATCCTATTTTAGTTTCCTTTTCGTTCATCCGTGTTTTATCCTGCTTAGAATGATTTTATGCTTCAATTAACATCATGGACCTTCTGCTTCAAAGTTAGGGACGCGAACCCCTCTGTCATCGGTCGACACAAAAGAAATATATAATGATCAATTTTCAATTACCAAGGATACAGATGAAGACAAAGCAACATCGCTTACTATTACTTTTATCAAATAACGAAATCCTCATCTGATTTGGAGCAATTTATACCAAGTTTAACAATATTGCAATGAAGGAATATTAAATGCATGACAATGTATTTTGTATTGATTGTATCCACTCAAACATAAGAGATAAATTAATGTGTCCTGATTGAATTTGCCATCTTCCAGATATATCTATAAATACTTAAGTTCGAATGAATATTTATTGAACATTGAGCAATTGAAAAACATGATTGTAAATAAAGTTCTTTTTATAAGTTAATAATCTAAAATAGCATTATTGATCATTTTTATCTTGAAATAATCATTTAACAAGTGCAGTAATGATTCCTCTGTAAGACTATAAATTGATATGCTTTTTTATCAATTATCAGTCTCACTTAAAAATTAGAAAAATAGTGTTTCTTAAATCAGTTTAAATAAATAGGTTCACTTCGTACACATAGCAGTTATTAAACTATTATTTGCCTTTTTTGATCAATATAATGTCAAAATTTTGTTTCACTCAATTTAAAAACTTCTTAACTTTAAAGAATTTATTTTAACAAATACTTTGCACAATATTTGTAGTTATATGGTATAAAATTTTATATATTTATAAATTTTAACTTTTTGCCTATTTTTTAATTAAATTTATATTGGTATATGAATTTTTTAGATTTTTATTATATTTTTATGTATAGCAATTATTGTTGACAAGGATAAGCTTATAAACTTTATAAAGCAGCACAAGCGTGAATATAATCATTTCTCTCTAAAGCTTTAATATGTGCGTTAATAACTGTTTCACGCTTTAAAGCCTGACTTTTTTTTTAAAAAAAAAACTTAAATTTATAGGGGAAAATCAATTTTTATTATTGAATTGAAACTCTGGTTTAATTCAAACAATTTAAGAAAGTAAACTACTTTTCAAATATTAAGGAATTATTTAATTTCCAGGCTTTTTATGTGGCTCCTTCTCAGTCAACTCTAAATTAGTTTTTTTTATGTATTTGTTATTGTCTATTATATAATTTCGAAAGAATTTACTCATTAAAACTATATCCAATAGAATAAAACTTAAAAATATCTATGAGAAAATTTAAAAATAACTGCATCGTTTACCACATCTGCTAGAACTGGTGACACAAAATTTTGATATTTCTGAAAAAGTATCAAAATTTATCACAAGCAAAAATCAATCATCATTTGTAAATGACACAATCACATGATGTGTGATAACAAGCTATTATTTCTTCAGTTTAAAAATAAATTTGCACATTAAAGGAATACAATTTACTGACAGGTATAGAGTTAGGCTAATTTTCAATTTATTATGTATAAAAATCCTATATCTACAAATAAAACAACTAATCTTCTTTTTAGTAACTAGCTTTCCGCTTCGCCGAATGTAAAGGAAGCATATGAAAACAGATTTTATTAGTAATCATTTTTTACATTTTTGTTCGGTATTATTACATTCCCTTACATTAATTAAATAATTTATTTGTAATAATCTGTTTCACAAGTAAGTATGAACATAAGACAGCAAAGCATTTTTTAAAACATTATTAAGCGAAAGATTAACATATGTGCTCACATACACTTTCTTTTCTTATATTTAAAACCTCAATAAATTTGGAGCCTGAAGTTTTTTGTAAAAATATATGCAGTGGCAAATGAAACATACAATTATAAGTTTTCAAAATAATTTCCAAAATTAAAAAATCATTGGTCAGCATTCATGATATATTTGATCTTCACCTTATTCTAATTTTTATAGCTATATTATTTTCCATTTTGATATAATCAAGGAATTAAATCTATACAATGTAATCTTTCAAGCGCCTATGCAGCTTAAAATTTTCGTAGACTTCAGTGTCTAATAGGAGAATTCTATCTCAGATGTTGGTGACATCATTTAATAGAAGTTCACAATTACGAGATTTTCGAACGAATATAAGCTTTAATTGGTAGAAATAAGCAGCCGGAATCGTAGTGCAATAATAAATATTTGGTAGGATTGTAAATACTGTATATATTAAAAAATGGTGTTCTAAATTTTTGATGAGTTTTGTGAAAAAACTCAAGCTTACTCAATGCGAGCTATAAGCCTACGAGCATAAATCTCCACAACTGTTTCTGCGATACTACTACTACTACTATATATATTAAAAATATTATTTTGTTTCAATATTATAAAATAACTTCTTTAATTTTGGTTTATCTGTTCACACGTTTCGCATTAATTTGAAAAATTGATATTTGTGTAAATAAATTCTAAATTTTACTCTTATGAAACGATAGAATTGTGTAATTATTCCAAAATATACCTTTGATAACACAGAAAATGAATTTAATCTACGTGAATTTAAATTCTCAAAATGTATAAATTTTTATTTAAAATATCCAATGAAATTAAATTTATAGGAAATAAAAATCAGGAATGTTTGATACATTTAAAATGGTTTATGATAAAAAAATTCTTTTTCATTTCTTAAATACTTTAATTTCAGAGGTGAATCCTACCAACTTGTTCCTAATAAGTTTTCTCACAATTTTACTGAAAGTATGAAATACAAACATTCTAGCATTGTTGTCGGAGATGACGCAAATATTCTCCACTTGGATACGATCCCAATAAAAATAATCAAATTTCTACATTCAATTGCAAAAGTTGTACCAAAACATTTTATGAAGAAAACTAAAATATTGTTGTGGGATATCAAATTTTAATTAGTTCTTCTATCATAATCATTCTAAAAAAATGATTAAATCATGGAAAGTGTAAATTGAACATTATCAACCGAGTTTTATTTTGATAATTATTAGTATTTACAAAAATATTCGACTACTGAAATGGCAACATAAATGGATGTGGTATTGTTTGTTATTTTTCAAGAAACAACAACTTATAATTTATTGATTGGTTATTTGATAATGAATAGCCGGCCAACTTGTCTAGTGGTCAGTGTGTCTAATTACGGACAGGGAGGTCCTGAGTACGAATCCCGGTTCAGGCATGGGTGTACTTTCTCTCTCTCTATCCTGTCTTTGTCCTTTCCTTGTGTATGAATGGTTGCCTATTCTATAAACGGGTCGCTATGGAATGTGCGTGTACTGAAGAAGTCGGACTCCACTCTAAATAAGATTCTGTTGGAAAAGTGGAGCAGCGCACCCCGATTAGCCAGCCTAACTGGCACACGAGAACAACAACAACAGTTGATAATGAATGATAAAAGTGCATAGAACATTTATTCCACAATCCTACTGTTTTATATTTAAAACTTTATATAGGTTATTTAATGAATATATAAAAGATAAATGCAATAATTAGACATATATTTGATATCGTAAAACTGAACGGTGTTTTTCGCAGTTAGACTTCTATGCTTCAGCTTGATGCGTTTGGGACTTTACTGGCTTAGGATAAACTGCAGAAACATGTATTTTTAATTTTATTTTTTCACTATAAATTAATTAAAAATACGCTATTACACAACACCTATTTACTCTTTATTTCAATTATAAGTTAATTACAAATCTAATTCCATTTTGTAATTAAATTATAGATCATTCCTAATTCAGTGAAGTCAATGTCATAACGAACTTTCCACAACTGGCTACAAATATTAAAAATTAAATGGAAGCTCGTTGTTTTTTAACACTATGCAATGCATCCTTGTCTAAAATGATTTGAGGAAAACAAGTGTAACTTATTATCATTACTTTATGTCAATTCAATTTTTAACTTAAAAAGCACAATACTTAAATTAAGTCCATATTTGAAACCGTTTCTAGCCCATAAGTACACAGCTGACCAAAAATGCATGATTTTTTATGGAATAGGAAGCCGCATTTTTAAATACATTAATAAAGTTTATGAGATGGGATTTTGATAAATTTCTTGAACACATCGGAAGTGTTTTGTATGAATTCAAATTTAAGCAAGACTAAAAATATTAAGCTAAATGTATATTTTGAATTTAATGTTAATGATTTTAAAGAAGAAATGAACACAAAAATTAATAAGTCAAAGATTAATATGATCATAAACAGCACTGAATACTTTAATATATTTTAATTAATTATTCTCTGTTTATGTATGTTTATCTTTTTCTACAAAAATTCATGATATTGCGGGATGACAAATGAAAAATAGAATTTTTTATTGTTTTTGTCTATATTTTTGTATGGAAAATAATCACGTTTATATTGTATTTCACAGAATTTTTTCCATTTATCCTGCGCAAGATCTAATCTTGTTATTTTACATTTAGATTTTAAATCAATGTGAACATATTTCTCGTATTACGCTGTATGTGTGAAGAAAAATTAGAAGCACTGGTCAACTATCATTAATAGTAATAATTCTAGATAGAATTAAGAAAAGCATTTATAAGTTGTAAAATGAAAATTCGAATTATTAATTATAAATTGCTCCTTTATCAAGAAATATAGTTTCCTCTATAGTAGTTAAAATGTTTTGACAGATTTATGATTCAAATTATTTTACTCAGAAATATTGTTCTTTTATTTTCAAATCGAAAAAATGATCATTCTACTGCATCTTGAAATATCAATGTTAATTTTGTTGAAATATTAATATTAATTTTGTTTGTAGTTAATTTTAACATTGGACAGTTATCATTAATAGTAATAGTTCTTGATTGAATTAAAAAAAGTATTTAAAAGCTGTTCAACCGAAATACGAATTATAAATTGCTCTTTATCCAGAAATATAGTTTCCTCTGTTTTAATTATAATGTTTAATAAATTTATGATTCAAAATATTTTACGTATAAATAGTGTTTTTTTTTAGTTTTAAATCTAAAGATTGATCACTCTATAGGAGCATGAAATATCAATGCTAATTTTATGTACAATAAAGTAGTAAAATATTTTATCAGAATTGTGTTGTTGTAACTTATAAGAATTATAGCAAGTTTAGGAATTTTCTTTAAAAAAGTAAGCTGGTCTGGCAATACATAATTCGATATTTTTAATGCACCTGATAAATGCAACTATACATTTTGTATATCGCCAAGAAAAACTATTTAACAGTCTAACTGTTATTGCTCAGCTGCATGACACAGGTTATAATTTTCCTTACTTGCATAATCATATAATACAATGTTCTAACATAATTAAATAAAAAGAATAAAAAGTCGTGATTGTTGATATCGCAATTTCAATAATAAGCTAATGAATGTAATAGGTTTGTTTCCATCGGCTAATAATGCTGACTAGTTTTTGTTTCTTTTGAATCAATTGAAATATAAACACTTACTTTTCAGACACAATTATTTTAATAAACACAGGAGTTCTCCTACATGATTCATTTAAAATATTTGCTAGTCCACCCCAAAATACTTCCATTCATGAAATACATAAACTTATGTTGACAATTGCAATTTTTTAGTTTAATAAAGCTTAAGTTTTCATTTTTCTGAAATGAATGAAAGAAATCTAAATGTTTATTCCATGTTTCAACACCAGTTCAAATGAAAGGAAATAATATTTCAAATTAAGTGTTACCATTTATATAAAACGTAGTCAGAAACTCGATAATTTTATATTTAATTTTCAACCTGCATTAGGATTATAGTATATTAATTTCATTTTTCAAACGCGGACATTATATCTGCAATTTAGCTATTCTATCGTCCTTTTTTTCCCTTTGTTCAGTGTGAAATTAACACTTTCTAATTTTATGTTTGGTGAAAATATTAATTCTTTGATAATAATGGCATTATAATAATATATATAATTATTACTCAAAAGAGTAATAATTTCATACCTTGAAGGAAGAACTATTTAGAAAAGTTTTACTTTCTGAAAGGCTAATTGATATTTATTTTTTCTTCTCTGTTTTAAATATATTTATAAATTGAAACCTCGAACAAAAGTAGCCAACAGTTATTAAATGGTTACAATTTTAGGAGGGAAAATGCATAATTGATGCATTATGTACATATACGTTTATACGCTACTCCAGAAGATTGCAATTATGAACATTAGTTAAATGATTGGCATTATTTTATTCAGCGATTATTGAGCAAGCCTTTAAATTCGAAATGGTTAAGACTCACTTTACCAGTTTTTACCAGTTTCAGAAATTTCAATGGTTAAGACTCACTTTTACCAGTAGGTTCGGATGGCTTATCAATTCTTCAATTTAAAAACATAATATTTCATAAGTGCGAAAAAGGATTAAATTTATGAGTTCACACTGTAGATACTCGCATGAATGTATATATTTATATTTATCTAATTTTTTATCACTTTTAATAACTCTAAATTTTTTTAATGTTAATTTCTTTTGGGGTTATAACATGGTTAAAATTTGGAAAAAAAAAATGGAAATAATGAAATTTTTGCCACTAAATTGTAGTCAGATTGTAAAAAAGTATGCTTTATCGTTTTGTATGTTTAATGTATCTCTATTTGAGAACAATTTAACCTCAGACTTTGGATTCAGTTTGCCAAGTGTTTAGTAATAAAAAAGAAATCTCTTTCTTTGTTAATTAACACTTAGCAAATAAAATTATTTTTCTACAAACAATTTGGAAAGTTGTAAGCAATTAATAACCTATTAAATCATAAAATAAAAAATAAAAAATTTTTGTTGAAAGATTGTTAAATAATTTTTTGTTTCCATAAATTCTGCGCTAAAGAAATATGTATATTGTTAAATTGAAAAAATTACGTTTCACATCATTTTTAAACTACTATTAGTTGCACATCAGTGTAATCACTGTTCTTATAAACTTTCATGATCAGCTTTTGTTGTATTGGAAAATCGGTATTGAGCTATTGATTGCTTCTGGATGCATAACTACTGACTGTTATATCGTCATAAGCATTTTACTGAGCAACACTAATTTACCATGATTGGAAAAATTAAAGATTTGCAATGATAGGACACTGAGAATCTAAGAAAGTTACTTCAAATCCAAATTTCATTTCATATAAAAACGGTGCATTTTTAATTATTTTTCAAGGATTAGTTTTCCAAATGACTTATTTTTTCTCTTCAAAAAGTTTCATTGAAATGTATTGGAAATTTACAAATTTGATGGCAGTTACAAATGTGATGACCATAATCTATAAACAATTTATTTAAATGATTTTATAAAAATTTACTCTAACTTTACCTGGATTCTATGTAATTATCACAAATTACATAGCATACAGGTAATACTAAGTTTAATTTAAAAGTTGAAGTTTTGTATTAAAAATCGAAACCCCTCAAAAATGAGAAAATCATTTTACTATTTCGTCTAAAGCATAAAATATCATTTTATTCTAAATAATTTCCTCCATAACTGTTTCAGTGAAATCTATCAAGTGTAAAATAACTTTTTATTCCTAAAATATGATAAAACGCAACACACTACTTGTATCAATTACGGTCCTGTAATTTTTAAAGCAGCGTTTAGTGTAAAAAATAAAGCAATTTAAATTTTAAAGTAAAATACTGAATATTTTTTTTCCGTTATTGTAATGTTATTACTGTTCATTATTGTAAAATATCCTACAGTGTCTCATAAAAGTGATATTTTAATATTTTGATAAAATGTATGTTATGTAATAATTGTTACTAAATTTAAATATGAAACACATCCACAAAAAATTTGTACATGTATTTTGAATTCATTTTATTACAGTTTCCTTTTGTAAAGCACAAGTGTCCCATCAACTTTGTGAGACACTGTATGTTGCATTATTAATTACGAAATACATTCTTTTTTCCATTTATTGTCCGACTTAATATTTTAACTCGAAACGCGGTTCCCCTTTGTTATCAGTTTTAAATTAGTATAAAAAATCGTTATGAAAAGACAACGTTTTATCATCCCAACATTGAATACAAAGAAATGACGAAATCAGCATTTTTTTTTACTGCTTTTTATTGGCTGGTGAGAAGAATGAAGCATTAACTGCGCAAATGCGATAAAATTGTCATCTGATTGTTCACTCCACTTCTCCCGTGGACATTGTGCGTCTGAAATTGAGGTTTTCAAGCGAGAGTTGTTTCGTCAGACTGAACTTCGTAGGTAAGAACGCTGTTCCCTGTTTAAAAATTAGATATTTTTTTGTAAATCTTTTAAAGTTAATTGCGAAAACTATGGTGTATTTATTTCTTTACTAATTGTTGAAATCTTAATAATTAATAATTGAGATATATTTTCTGATAATGCTAAAATTTTAATTATAATAACATATTTATCTATTATTTAAACATCTACTAAAGCTCCTTTCTTAACTTTTAGAAAAGATAATCCTTTTTATTTTAGTGATAGTTATTGTGTAATAAAGTATGTAAAATTTTAAAAGAGTTTTTAGGGCTTTTTACTGTTTTCGTATATTATATAATGGTGTCCAGTTTACATTTTTAATAGTTTTGTTTATTTCGTTATCATCCATTTTTTTTAGTTGATAGAATTCGAATATTAAATTCCGTAAGAAACGAAATGAATAATAGACATAAAAATAAGTAAATAAATCAATTATTAATTTGAAATATTACTTTCAAGTTTGCAACATGTTTAATTCTTCATTATAATTAAAAATTGTATTAAATTTTTTTACCTAAATAAATTAAATGGAAATTTTGAGTATAATATATTAAGTTGATAGTTAAAATCTAATTCGATATAGATATTTGATGTGGACTAAGAAATAATTTAGCGGTCCATTAATTTTATCTGTGTTTTTTACTAATCATTAAATACTAAATCAATTATACATTATATGGCTTATACAATTGCAAAACAAAAAAATTCAAAATAATAAAAAATACATAGAAATAAAATAATTTTTTCGCTGTTTGCATCTATCTCAATAAGGGTAATTTCTCGGTAAATATTTCATTGTTCTTAAGTATAATCTGCTTAAAATGTTTTAAAAATTAATTTAAAGTTATATTTTGAAATTTAGGGAAAATTTCACTGTACAATTTAAAAGGCAACATATGTATTATTTTTTTTCAAAATTAAAAGTTATATATTATTTTGCATGTTTTTTTTTATTAAATTTAGGTAGTCCTTAAAAATAGTAAGATTGCTGATAATGCATATTTTTAAATTAATGCTTTGAATGCCTTTGAGCTTTTGTCATAAATAACAACATGGAATGGTTTAATTTTTTATAATCAGAATTCATCTGAATGATCACAATATAAATTTTTTGGTGTTGATTTAAAAAAAAAAATTATGTTAATTAAAGCGTGGTTTAAGCGATCAATTTTAATTATTAAAAATATGCTAAATATAAGCCATTGTATAGTTAGGAGTTAATTATTTGGTTTGAATATCATTCTTTGTAATGAAAAATTGATTTGAAAAATAAGGAAAATGTTTTAAAACTGAATATATATTTGCTTTACTTCTTTGCTCAAGTATGTGACGTTAAAAATTTAAAACTATGTGAAACTAAAAATAAAGTTACTTTTGAAATTTTATTTTGCTTAAAAATAGTAGGAAATATGCAATTTTAATGCAACTTCATTGTTTTTATATGATTTTCCACAAATGAACCTAAAAGTGCAATCCTCTGAGTTTTTAATTGTACAATAATTATTTAGTTAATTCATTGTTTCATTTTATCATAATAATGAAAAATATGAAGTTAAAAATAGTTAAAAATAGAAATTTTTTTTTTTTAAATATGTCCAAGATTCTTACTCTGAACATTTATTCTAAAAAGTATTAGATATGTTTGAATAGTCAATGATATTGTAAAAAAAAGCGTGTTTTAAAGCAACGTATATATATATATATATATATATATATATATATATATATATATATATATATATATATATATATATATATATATATAAAACATTATTTTCATACTATGTGTTCGAATGCAATTTCAATCACTAATTATTTTCATTTGTTGTAATATTGAAAAATAAATTGCTGTGTATACACACAACTAGAGACAACAGAGATGGTGACCGAATGGAGAGCTCTTGCCTTTGGTACAACTGTTCTTGGTTTCGAATCCCACCAGGTCTTAGATATTTGTAGTGGTACAGAATCCACTTTAAATGGACACAGATTAATTAATCATTGTGTGTATAAAATGACCATGAAGAGACAAACTTAACCAAATTCTTGCAGTAAAAACTTACATTGAAATTTTTTTTGTCTTACAGAAGCTCATTTATTTCAAATTGAAAACCAAACATTTATTAAAAAATAGTCATAAATGAAAAGGTAATTTAAATGTTTAATCTAGAAAAGTTGAAATTGGAAATTTTTTATTATGGCATAAATGAATAAGATGTAAATGATAATAGTTTTAGTGAAATGATGATTCTCTTATTGTTACAACATTCTTCAGGTAATTGCAGTTTTTTCTAAAGATTTCAAATTTTAGACGTTTCAATATAAGTAAGTGAAAAATAATTTGAATAATTTGTTAATAAATTTTGTTGTAGTTTACTAAAATAGTTAATAAAAAATTGCAATTTATAGTTTTAAATTTTATCTAATAACTATTTAAGTTAAAATAAATACTCTAATTGTCATTCTTTGCATCATTGGTGAAACATTCTCATATATGAGTTTATAATGAAAATTTTTAAAGTACCTATTGTCAGTGGCGTAGTGAGAATAATTGGAGCCCAAGTACGATAAGTTTTTGGCGCCCCTTGAAAAGTAAATAATACTACAATATAAATATGGACATAAAATGTATTAAGTAATAAAAGATATATAATATAACAATATATGATACATTATAATAAATAGAGTATAATTGTAATAAGAACAGAATATAAATAATAACAGAATGTTGTACCTACTATAAAATAATCGAAAATATATTAATTTTAAGTATCAAGCTCAACCTTAAATTTAAACAAAATTCAATTCTAATTAAAAAAAAAATACTTATATTGAATTCGGAAAAGTGTCATTACAATAACCGGACTTATGTAATTTAGAATTAATTATAAAAAGGCATAAGTGATTTTAAATACTAATACAATTATTTTAAAAAACATAAAAAAAAAATTTAAACGTAAAATAATGCGTTACGTATCATAGATATAAGAGCCCCCTTGAAAATGAAATAATAATACAGTATAATTATGGGAATAAAATGTATTAAGTAGTAAAAAATATAAAATAATATAACGATATATAATACATTATAATAAATAGATCATAATTGTAATAAGAATACACAATATAAATAATAACAGAGTGTTGTACCGACTATAAAATAATCGAAAATATATTACTTTAAAGAACCAAGCTCAGCTTTAAATTTAAACAAAATTCAATTCTAATTTAAAAAAAAAACACTTAACTTAAATTCGGAAAAATGTCATTAGAATAACCGTCTTTATGTAATTTAGAATTAATTATAAAAAGCTATAATTGATTTTATATACTAATACAATTATTTTAAGAAACGTAAAAAAATTTTTGAACGGGAAATAATTCGTTACGTATCATAGATATAAGCAGATGTATTTATTCGCAATCTAATATACTACTCTATTCACATTTTTCTTGCCTTTGCTGAAGCGAATTGACCAATTACTTAATCAAAGTTGATCATTTCAAATTTCTCTTTTTTTATACTTAAAAGTGTTAAATCACTTAGACAGTTTGGAATCACGGTGGATCATAAATAAATCAAAATTAATTTTACTTTGCTAAATGAACGTTCTCAGCTTGCAATTGATGCAGAAACAGTAAAAAGTATTTGAATGGCAATCTTCTATCTTCACCATTTGAGCTAAGGCATGTTGGAAGTTCTAATAGAGTTTTTGGTTTAATTTCTTTTCTACTGCAGAGTAACATCTTTCAGTCCCACATTTCTCTATAGACTTCTGTTCCATGGAAATCTGTATGACAAATTTCACCCAAACTTTTACATTTGTTCACGGTGACTTAGTGCTCCCAAGATACAGGTCCAAGGTTCGATTCTCAGGCTAGGTCAACTCAATATTTTATCCTTTCAGTCGATCGATTAACTGAGTACCAATCATGCTTGGGAACTAAACACCGAGGATTTAGCTTTAGGCTCACCACCTAACCGGGGCATATGCTTCGCACCACAGGGCCCTCGGTTAGAAAAAGGTATATGGGCATTGTAGGCCTTGTGATCCGGATATTATAGTTTTGAAGTTGGGATATATGTTTATTTATCAATTAATTTTTAACTTTTAAGAAAATTCATTTTAATGATTTAACATTTCTGTAACAATGTCTCACAATTCGTTTTGTTTTGTTTGCTAGCTTGTTAACCATTTGAAACAAACATTCCCTATTAATTTTGCATTAGCTTATATATGAAAGATTCTATAAATTGTTGATCATTTGGTGTTGAAAGTATGCTATAACTTATCTTAACACATATTTTAAAAAATTCCATAATATTACTAACTTTGCAAACTTTAGCTATTTATTGCAAAATAATAATTGGTTAAGACTTTACACTCCTAATTTAGGATCATCTCATCTGATTTTTGACAGTGATATCTTTTTAAACATTTCATTTACCACAGATAAAACATAAAATTTTATTTCATTTTTTTGATCTGAAAAATTCCTGTGAAAAACAATTTTAACTTTATGGGAAATTTCGCATTTAAAATAGCTTTTTAAATTATATCATTAAGGCAAACCAAAATTATTTTTATTGTAAAAAATTTAAATCACAAAAGGTATTATTGATAGTTTATAATATTTCATTTTTATACAATAAAACCAATTTTTCTGATTCCTAAATTAGAAGACCTTTGTTAATAAGTCTTCATATAATTTCTGTTTAGAAAACTGAATTATGTGCCATAGAACTATTAATGCAAATATCTGATGAGCACAACGGAACGTTAATACAGACAACAAAAATATTTTGTATATTTCTTAAATTAAAAATCAAAACATACGTAAATTAAAGTAAAATTATGTATATCTAATACAATCAGAAATTTTCATTCAAACAATATATATTATATTATTAAAAATATTTTTTTCTCCAAACTGATGCACTGTATATTGTTCTTTAAAGTTTTTCATTGATTAAAAATGTTATTATTAAGAAATAAAAGGGCTAAGACAAAAAAATATATTTTAATTGTTACATCGTATAATTTAATGTACAGAAATTTTCTCAATCAGTTATCATAGTACTGAAATTTTTCTTCGTATTTTAAAGGCATTTTTTAAAACTAATTTTTTAAGATATTAAAGTATATTTTATTATTAAAATAAGGACTAATTTTTATTGAAATTAAAATTTATTTCTATTAAGAATCATTTTGGAAGTGCTCTGTTCAGGCAATGGCATGAAGTTTTTTTTTTCTTTCAATAAATTTAAATCATTTAAAGACGATATTATTTTTAAATTTTTACAATGTAGAATGAGAAATATGTACGATTTCTTTATAAATTTCTTGAACGATTTTTTCAAGTTAAAAGATTTGTTATTTTTATGTAAATTGAACTAATTAATTAAGAAATATATGCTGCATGTTTAAGGAGTGCTGTACAGACAGCTAAAACCTGCAATAGGTTGTTACGCTATTAAAGAAGATTTTGTATGTTTAAACATACAGAAAAGGAAAGAAAGAAGAAAAAAAGAAAAAAAAACATTTAAAGAGGAAAAAAACATTCATAGATATTTAATTTCTACCATTTGAAAAAGAATTTTTCAATATAAGGTGCTAATGTAAACCCAACAAAATTACGAGTCAAATAAAAATTATTTCCCGAAACAAAAACATTTACATATTATAAATAAAAATTATTTCCTCAAACAAAAAAATTTAAAGATTATATAAATTACCTTTAAAGAATAGTTTTAACTAATAATTAATATTTAATTTTCAAAACTCTGCAAAAATATGTTAGTACCAGTTTTATACCCCAGCAAAAATAAGAAATAAATATTCATATTGAAAGAATACATAATAGACAGAAAATATAACTTACGGCAATAATATTTTAAAAGTCAAAACTCCACATTTTCAAAAGTTTAATTTTTTGTTTCCGATGAAGTGATGTTTGGGAAGAAATGAAATATTAACCGTGTGAACAATGAAAAGGAAAGATAGTATGTGTGTGTTTTTCTAGAATTCGGAGGTAATTAGCTCTGGATCCCCTCCATTTCTATTCCAGGAAGGCAATTCCCTATGGGGCATACTGTAGTGTTATTTTATTTAAAATTTCCTCCCTTTCTTTGAAGGTCAGTCTGGTACGGGACACAATATTTTTGACGAAGTGAACCGCTAATATGAAACACGTTTCAGCAGGAATTTTCTCACGAGTGTAACGCGTCACCAGACTGAATGGCTACAGCAGTAAACACCTAAGATAAAAAAATGTACAAGGGTTTTATTTTTATTTTGAGACAATGAATAATATTATTTAACAAAGTCTCACACACACACACACACACAATAACTACTGAAAGGGATCTTTCTGTATCGCTTCTTGATAACTTAAGTAAAATCTGACTTTTCTGTCATTAATAGTACATTTAAATTCTTACACAAGTTTTCATTAATAATATTTTAGTTATACGAAATTTTCTTTTTTTGCGCATAATAATTTATTACGCTATTATAATCAAAATGAGATTAAATTTTCACATTTTTACTATAAAAATATTAGTAAAGTTCTGCTTGTTAAATAAAATGATTTTGTTATGAGAAATTAAAAATAGCACGTCAAATAATATTTCGAAACACTGAAATTTCTACAAAAAACTTTTACGTTTTGAATTTTTGAATAATTATAACATCCAGAAGTGTCCAAAAAAATAATATTCATTAAACGTTTTTTTTTTTTTAATTTTAAATTTTTTACTTTTTTATATTGAGTAAAACAAACTTTGTTTTGTTAATATTATTGTTATGACTTCTTTTAGTATATAACTTTACTTTGATAACATGTATGACAACTTAGTCATAAAGGGCACTATGAATCTTAGTGTATTCACAAAATTAAATAGGTGTCTTTCAGAAGCTTTCTCTTCTGAAATCTCCCTAAGATAATAGATCCAAAAATTACCATATAATATTAACACAAATAATTTGGTAAATATTTTATACTAAAATGAAAACCTTTCATATTCATTAAAATGGAACTGACTAATCTAATATTTCAAAAATTTTATATGAAAAAAAGAAACCAAGATTATTTCGTTATTTACACATTTACAAGATTTTTAGTACAAAACAATAATATCACAAACTTTGAGCAAAGTATGAAACTTAAAAAGGGAAGGATTAAAAGAATGAAAATCGATAATCTAACTAGTTAAGAAGCATGGTTAAAAGAACAAAAATTTTAAAAGGAACTAAACCATGCAAAATTATTATTGATAACGAAATATAAGAGCAAGAGTTACATTTATGGCAAGCTCCTGCAGCTTTTCCTCATTTTTCATCAACAACCTTTTCTCTTTTCCAAATCTGATTCCTCCCTGGAGTTTTTTTTTTTTTTTTTTCCCTGGACATGACACAATAATTATATGTTGCAAAGTTTATTTTTGCGAATAAAATTGATATTATAATAAAACTAAGATTGAAATTTTCTAAAAATTTTGTTTAGCTTTCAAGTGATTTAGCGCCCCTCTATAAGCTGTTCCCGGGGAATGATAGCACCTTTTGCCCCCCCCCGTCACTACGCCACTGCCTATTGTATAAAGATTTTTATTAAAAAATTGTAACTTTCTTATTATCTCTTAACGGATGTTAGAAATTAGTCGTATTTTAGATTTTTTCTGAGAAAACTCATTGAGAAACAATTTGTTTTCTATTGATAATAGCTGATGGAGTAAATATCCAGATCTTTTTCTGCATTTCTATTTGTATTAAATATAAGTTTTGCATTTATCACAAATTTTTACCCGACTCCAAACTGATATCTTTAATATTCAGATTTGCATTACCATTTACAAGTTAAGAATCTAATATTTTTAAATTTTATATTATTTAATTGACCTATAATTCAGAAACTTAAGAATGTATTTCATTCATGTTTGAAAATGATATATTTTAATTAAGTTTAGGTGTAATAAGTTGTAAATAATTTATTCAAAGATAAATTATTTTTGCATATTTTTTTCCAAACGAATTCGCTGATTCTTGCAGATATTTTTCTCATTCTTAGTATATATATATAAGTAAAAAATATAATTGATTAACTCTCTCTCTCTCTTATTATAAATTTTAAACTTACTTAACTTTCCTGTTTTATAATTTATAAGCAAGACTTTCCAGTTCATTTCATTAATGATATAATATTTTAAATTTTGAACTGTAATTTCTTTTATGTTTTATGGAAATTGGAAACAACTGATTTTAAAATTAAAACCTGTAGTTACTGTGTTTAGATTTGTGGAGCATGTAAACACCATTTTACGTATATTTACATTATTTCAATTACTTTAAATGTTTCAAAAACTACCTAAATTAGTTACATTTAAACTAGTAATATTTTATCAGAAACACATTAAGATTATCTATGTATCATATACGTAACTTTTGTCCATACATACGTCCCTGATGAATTGCAACCCATGTGCTTCTGCTCCTTCAACAACTCGTGAGCTTCACTCCACGGGGCCCCTGATGTGAAATCAGACCCGAGAGTTCATGCAACAACACTTGAGCTTCCCTCCACGGGGTCCCTGATGTGAAATCAGACCCGGGAGCTCATGCAACGACACTTGAGCTTCCCTCCACGGGGTCCCTGATGTGAAATCAGACCCGGGAGCTCATGCAACGACACTTGAGCTTCCCTCCACGGGGTCCCTGATGTGAAATCAGACCCGGGAGCTCATGCAACGACACTTGAGCTTCCCTCCACGGGGTCCCTGATGTGAAATCAGACCCGGGAGCTCATGCAACGACACTTGAGCTTCCCTCCACGGGGTCCCTGATGTGAAATCAGACCCGGGAGCTCATGCAACGACACTTGAGCTTCCCTCCACGGGGTCCCTGATGTGAAATCAGACCCGGGAGCTCATGCAACGACACTTGAGCCTCCCTCCACGACGTCCCTGATGTGAAATCAGACCCGGGAGCTCATGCAACGACACTTGAGCTTCCCTCCACGGGGTCCCTGATGTGAAATCAGACCCGGGAGCTCATGCAACGACACTTGAGCTTCCCTCCACGGGGTCCCTGATGTGAAATCAGACCCGGGAGCTCATGCAACGACACTTGAGCTTCCATTCACGGGGTCCCTGATGTGAAATCAGACCCGGGAGCTCATGCAACGACACTTGAGCTTCCCTCCACGGGGTCCCTGATGTGATATCAGACCCGGGAGCTCATGCAACGACACTTGAGCTTCCCTCCACGGGGTCCCTGATGTGAAATCAGAGCCGGCAGCTCATGCAACGACACTTGAGCTTCCCTCCACGGGGTCCCTGATGTGAAATCAGACCCGGTAGCTCATGCAACGACACTTGAGCTTCCCTCCACGGGGTCCCTGATGTGAAATCAGACCCGGGAGCTCATGCAACGACACTTGAGCCTCCCTCCACGGGGTCCCTGATGTGAAATCAGACCCGGGAGCTCATGCAACGACACTTGAGCCTCCCTCCACGGGGTCCCTGATGTGAAATCAGATCCGGGAGCTCATGCAACGACACTTGAGCTTCCCTCCACGGGTTCCCTGATGTGAAATCAGACCCGGGAGCTCATGCAACGACACTTGAGCCTCCCTCCACGGGGTCCCTGATGTGAAATCAGACCCGGGAGCTCATGCAACGACACTTGAGCTTCCCTCCACGGGGTCCCTGATGTGAAATCAGACCCGGGAGCTCATGCAACGACACTTGAGCTTCCCTCCACGGGGTCCCTGATGTGAAATCAGACCCGGGAGCTCATGCAACGACACTTGAGCTTCCCTCCACGGGGTCCCTGATGTGAAATCAGACCCGGGAGCTCATGCAACGACACTTGAGCTTCCCTCCACGGGGTCCCTGATGTGAAATCAGACCCGGGAGCTCATGCAACGACACTTGAGCCTCCCTCCACGGGGTCCCTGATGTGAAATCAGACCCGGGAGCTCATGCAACGACACTTGAGCTTCCCTCCACGGGTTCCCTGGTGTGAAATCAGACCCGGGAGCTCATGCAACGACACTTGAACCTCCCTCCACGATTCCCTGATGTGAAATCAGACCCGGGAGCTCATGCAACGACACTTGAGCCTCCCTCCACGGGGTCCCTGATGTGAAATCAGACCCGGGAGCTCATGCAACGACATTTGAGCCTCCCTTCACGGGGTCCTTGATGTGAAAACAGACCCGTGAACTCATGCAACGACACTTGAACTTCACTCCACGGGGTCCCTGATGTTAAACCAAACTCGTGAGCTCATGCAACAACACTTGAACTTCATTCCACGGGGTCCCTGCTGTCAAATCAGACCTGGGACCTCATACAACGACACTTGAACTTCACTCCACGGGGTTCCAGATGTGAAATCAGACCCGTGAGCTCTTACAACGAAAATTTAGTGAAGCTCAACGAAACTTGAACTTCCCTCTAAGTGGTCCCTGATTTGAAATCAAACCTGCGAGCTCATGAAACAATATAGTTTAACTTCACTCAATAAAATTTCTGAGTAGTTCAGACCTTTACTTAAGAAAAGCTGTTATCCCCAAAAATTTTTATTTTCATTTTGATTTTTATTTGTGCATTTGGTAGTTATCGTTTTTCTGATGCATTTTTTTAGCTTTTGTAATTCTTACTTATAAATCAAATTTTCTTATTAATGTTTAATTATTTTTTCTATTTTGGTTTTACGTAATAAATTAAATTAATTAAAATTCTAAAGCATTTTCTGAAGGTAAGAAATTAAATGGGTTGCTACGATTTTGTGAAAAAAACAATTCACTTTAGACGATAATGTTCTAGATTCCATCTCAACAACCGTTGAGCTACAGGAGAATGATGTTTTGTCACTGTGTAGTAGACATTCTATAATCCCACTCTAAGGCATTTTAATACCGCTTAAATTGATTTCCACGTTGCGGTATATTATAAGTTATATAATATGGGGCCGATTGTCATGTTGCTCTTTCAGAAAACTCTCAAGTATCCACCTGGATATACTTGCATGCAGAAGATAGGAACTTAAAATCCATGCCTTGCTATTTCATTGTAGTTGAGATCGGAACCAAGAACTTTCCTTCTAAAATGCACTCTCTTTCCATTTGACCACGATGAGGCTGTATATGTTATTATTTTGCATACATCTCATCTAATTTAGCGTATAGCTAACTACTTACAACTACAAAGACTAGCGTGTAATCAACGATAAAACCTTATAGATGGCTGGCGCTCCTCTTGGGGGAACAGCACTTTTTGAAACCAATTTCCTTGGTTCGATTAATGTCACTGTTAAACAGTGGGTGTGTGTGTGGGGGGGGGTAATGTTGCACTTTTGCATGTACATCTGCGGGGCAGTTTTCAGGGTTTCCATTCTTCTGGAACTTAAATACGATGTACTTTCAATGAAAAGAATTCCCGGAAAATAATTGATGCGATGCATATTAATATGCTGATCAACGGTCTTGGGCCACTGACAACTAGACAGTGTCAAATATTTTTTTAATGTGTTTAAGTAGATGATTGTACAATTTAAGATCATCGAAACTGGGCTGCATCTTTAATTTATGCATAAATATCGTGTACCAAAATTAATACTGTACATTCAACTTATTATTATGATATGCATACTATTACATTTCTGTCTTAAAAAATAAATTGTTTTAGAATTCAGAGTCACGTAGATGATATTCAATGAGATTTCAATCATTATCATTAGTCTAATTTTCTATGGTTTGAACCTGTTAACTAGTTTCATTAAATATTAGTTTGCAAGACACATTTTTTGGATTTATGAATCACAATGTGTAGGTTGCCTTTATTGTCATATTCTTTAAAATTTTATGAAAATATTCGATAGTCCATTATCGTCTTTTCTAAGATTTTAACGAATACGAATATTGGTGGAAATATATTCATCTTTTATGAAAATTTCGTAAAACACTTAATATTTAGAGTTATTAATATTTTATCAGATTCAAGAATAAAATTCCAAGGGCGTGTTTTGTATTATTTGAATTTTGCTAAGTATTTTAATATAAAATAAATTCATGTTTAAAAATTCGCGAACAGTATAAGGAATTGAATATGTTTGATAACTCAAGAAATTCATGCCGAGTGATAATTTAATAGTAATTTCGAGCAGGTATTCTGGCTTTTAGCTTAAGACTGTCAACATTTTGATATTTATAGGAGAGAGAGAAAAAACTAAATATTTACTCGTTTTAAAAATAAAAAAACCGTCCTCTATTTCAGCAAAAAAAGCAGATTCCATCCAAATCTTTAATTTTATGTAGGAAGTAATTTCATGCATGTTACTCATGCCATTAAACATACCAGCCTAGCTTTTATTAATAAATTTAATTATTATTTTCATATGATTTTTAAAGCCTTATTATAGGTTCTCAAAGTTATATCTTAGTATGTTAACATATATCCTTAAAATTCCCCATCGTATGTTGATATAAGAACTGTGTTAAAAATCCTTCGATCACCGTTGGATTATGGAGCTGCTAATTGAAGCCAGATAATAAATCTTGGCTTGTCAATATCTTGACACAATTCATTACCCAATATCAAAAGTTTTGGAAAATAACCCATTTAAATTTTCCGTGTCATCATTGAAAATAATAAACTTAGGTTAAATTATTTTGAAATGGAATCACTCCCAAATTATCCATTACACAACTTAATTGTTAATTTCGTATACTACAAATTTTTTTGTGTCCGCTTATCATGTCCGCGTATATTTTAATCAAAATGAAAGTTCTGACTAAAATATATACGATTACATAACTTGATTTTCCTACCAGATTAACCTTAAGATGAAAATCACGTGTTTGCATCCTCAATTTATTTGACGACATTAAAAAAATACATTAGTTCAATAATTCAAATAAAAAATTCTGTCTACATTTTAAACTTCAGAGATTATTGAAAAACTATCCAAATATTTCTCCAGCAACCTATTTCCAGTGCGCAGCATTTTCACCAAAATCCCATGAATTTAATGCAATTTTTACTGCTGAAAAGACCTGCAATTTATCGCTATTAAATACTAGTAAAACAGAAATTTACCAAAAAAAATTTTTCATTTAAATTCGAAAAATTGTATTTTTGTCTTGAATAATACTTTGATATAAGACATTCAATTTTATTAAAAGTATTATTTAAAGTGTTTTCGAATAATGGCACTATGAAAACACCCCAAGTTATTGTCATACAACACTGACATTGCAACATAGACATTGCATAATAGAATTTTTAAATTCTAGCAAAATTATAGCTGACATTTCTCTAACAGTAAAAGATACAAAACTTGTCACTACAAAATTCCTTTTTATTCGTTGGTAATTTATATTAGGTTTATAAGATAACAATAAATTTGAAGTAAACATTTCACAATCTCATTGAAAACAAAACTTCACTCCATATATAACAAAATTCTTAAGAATATTTCTGTATAAAATATACTCATGTTGCTCTCAAGCTACATTTATTTTCTGACTGTAACCGTTTGTGTTCTATTGACAGTGTTCAAACTAACATGCTGTTATATTCTCATTATATTTTACAATGAAGAATTTACATTTAATAAAAATCAAATTTTTAAGTTCCCACCAAAATTGGTGCAACTACCATAAGTCAGCTAGTTTCTATTTCTGTATTTTTTTAAAAGGAAAATGGTGGTTTGTACGTAATAAAGTAAAATTCGATGAATTTTAATGCCAAAAGAACAGGCTCGGCATATCCAACAATAGTTCTTGTACCGAAATACTTAATCAACCAAACAATTTTGATTGAATGTCATGTGATGAATTAATAATGCCGAAGTATTTAAGGTTTTATTCAGTCATGAATTTGAAATATTTTCCTTCTAAAATTCCAAATACCATGTAAATATTCTTATTGATTGCTTGAGGAGCAGATATAAATTAATTTTTTTCATTTTGCTAACATACAGATAATATTTTGGTGTCATTCCTTTCGTCAAAAAATAATTACGGTGCAATTGGTTAAAATTCTTCACCATTCTTTTAAATGAATGGTTATAGTTCATCTATCAAACATCTTAAAACAAATGTGCTTCTATTTTCTGCATGTATATCGGTAATTGAGTTTCTAACATACCAATACATGAATAACACTCCATAATCCAGACAGCAAAAACTATTAAAAAGCTTATTACACAATACTTGACTGTTTCAACTTATATCTATGACGCAATAGTGAAATATATTTCTTGGAGTGAAAGGTTCGGAGTTCAATCCCAATTCCATGGGAACAACGGAAGATAATATGTTGCTAACATCTTACAGAAGAGGCTGTTTGGGTGATTTCTGGGTTTCTTTGCTAGTGAAATGTAAATGCGGTCCAATATCTATGAAAAATCTTTCTATTTATCTCAAGTATACAAAAAATGTAATAATAGAGTCATACTGTTATGAAGTGGTGTTTATTGTATCTCCTTCTTAAATATCCGGAAAATTTATTGTTATCATTTATTAAATGCACTAAAGCGAAATGTTTTCTTATCAATATTTTTGTCATAAGTGTATCACGTTTTTATTTTTTATTTTTTGAGACCTTTCTTTACCGGATGATAATCGGGAATGAAAAGTGGATTAATTAACTACGAAAACATTGTAAGGAAAGGGTATATTGTGCGGAACACTTAGCCCTTCCAAATCTAGAACAAATTTCATTCTGAATAAGAGAATGTTTTGTATATTCTGGGACATTTGAAATACATTATGAGAATTAAAAATTGATCGTAAAGCTCAATTTGTAAAAGTAACTGATAATTTATAACGAGCAGTCGAAGAAAAGTGAATGACAATATCTTAAGAAAGAGAAGTTCAAGAAATAGACCAAGAAAAGAGTTCGTCAAAAAATTGCAGAACTAGGCTGGGAAATTCTATCGCATGCATCACATTTTCGGGCTTATCACCCTCCAACTATCACTTGTTTTTGTCCTCACAGAATGCTTTGAAGGCCAAAAAATTCAAAAATGAAGATATCAATCAAGCACTGTTTCAATTTTTCTCATGAAATGATGAAACACTTTTCAAAACTTAGCTATACAAACTACCTTTTCGCTGGCAAGAAGTCATTAATAGTAATGGCAATTGTATTATTTAATAAAGTTTATTGACGAAAAAATTCTATTTCGTTTAATTCCAAAAATGAACAGAACTTTCCGGTAGACAAAATAATATCAAAATTGGTAAATTTTTTATGCATCTGCATATTTTCTTCTTACTGTGATTAAAAAAAAAAAAAGCTGAACGCTTAAAAGTAAATAAAATAATTGTTTCTTCACAGTCTCGGAGCATTAATGCTCGATTGATAAGGAAGCATTGCGGGATAATTTCCCCACAATGTAGGATAACGTCAGAAACAATCATTTCCGGCGTTAAAGTTCAGAAGCATTTGAGCTAGACATTCTTTTCCCTAGCCCTGGGATTTTACGGACATACAGTTTCAGAAAGGCAAACTGACCACATATGCAGGAAAAAACTGAGTCGAAATTTGCTTTCAGAAATTAAGAAGCTGAAAGGGGGGGGCAGAACAATCCCTATTGCTGTTAAGTTATTTCTCTTTCATACCTCACTTAAAGAAAATAAGTATTTTATATATTGTTAATTAATTGCAATAACTAGAAAAATAGAACGTAATTATAAATCTGATGCTTCCTTTATATAACCGATTAGTAAATGAGCTTCCAAGCCACGATTTCAGGGCAATCCGTCAATTCTGGCGAATGAACTAAAGCCAATTGCCCCTACCAAGGGTAAACGCAATAAATTTTTTGCCCAAATTTAGTCGAGATAGTCGGTTAAGGGTTTTAAATTCAACTCCACTGAATTGGGAATTATTTATTTTTGGGTGGTTCTGGTGTGGCTGGTCTTAAAACATCTGCTCTAGATGGCGCTGAAGCTCGTTTCTAGAGTTATTTTGAGAGGCAGAAGAAATTAAGCATGCAGAAAAATAAAATGTAGTAATTTATTATATATATATATATATATATATATATATATATATATATATATATATATATATATATATATATATATATATATATTATAAAAAAAAAGTTATGAATACACCATTTACTAGGTTTTGTTGATATGTTCAAAATTATTCTGCATCCATAGTCAACATACAAAAGATAATAATTTAGCATAAAATAAAAAAAAATTCAATAAATTTTAAGAATTTTTTTATAAAACAAAGACTTAAAATTAAGGAATTGGTGAAGTCTATGAAATATATATAAATATAAATATGTATTAAAATATCATATAGCAATATATATATATATATATATATATATATAGAGAGAGAGAGAGAGAGAGAGAGAATCGTTAGCTTCATTTTTGGAAATGATACATTTAAAGTTTAAATTGTTTCATAATGATTTTTTGATATAATAAGATAAAGCTAATTCCATATTTACAAATGAATATCAAATAATTGTTCAACATCATTACAGTGAATAATTGAAAATTTATCCAATGTCGATTAATTCGTCTTCCCGTCATTGCGGCTTTTCTCATCGTTTTTTCTCTTTGTCGTTCTTTCTTCTCTATGTATGTCCCGCGGCAGACTCAATGTAAATGGCCTTCTGGTGACGCTTTCAATCCCATATCTGTCTATCTATCTATCTATCTATGTATCTATCTATATATATATATATATACACACTCTCATGGGCAAAAAAATTAGCGAACCAAGAAGGAGTAGTCAAAATGAAACGAAATTTTACATACGTAATGATTACACATTGATATAAGTAAATGATAAGAAAATCAAAGAAAAAATATAATTTAATTCAGAGAAAAAGGCAAAAGAGCGAAGGAGTTAATACTCCATTGGAGCGCGAATGCAGGAGGCAAAAGAGCGAAGGAGTTAATACTCTAGCGCGAATGCAGGATGCGATACGATCTGACATCGAGCCATATAAGTTCTGGATGATATCTTGAGACATTTCGTTCCATAGGTGCTGTAACCTTGCTCCTAGTTTGTTCAAACTCGTGGGATGCCCAACTCGTCGTCCCAAATGATCCCAGATATGCTCGATTGCAGAAAAATCTAGGGATCGGACATGCCAAGGAAAGGTAGTAACAGTGCAGAGACCGTTTTGTGACACCCTTGCCGTATGAGACCGAGCATTGTCTTGTTGAAAAATGGCTCCGTGAGCCATTGCATAAGTGCAACACGTGTGGTTGCAGGATTTTATGAACATACCGCTGGGCTGTCATGGTGCCGCGGAATAATCCTTGGGGTGACCGTGTATTGTAGGCAATGGCACCCCATACCATCACGCTAGCTGTGGGAGCGATAAGTCACTGGACAGCAAAGGCAGGTTTGAAGCATTCACCACGAGCTCTCCACACACGAACATGATTGTCATCACTGCCGAAATGGAATCTGGATTCGTCGCTAAAGACGTCCTGCTTCCATTCCGCTGCTGTTCAGTTACCTCGTGAGCGGCAAAACTCCAGACGGAGGCGTCGATGGGTGGGCGTCAAGGGCAGCACACGTTATGGGTGCCGCGATACCAACTGTCTTTCAGCCAGGCACTTTCATATGGTTCGAGAAGACACTGAGGTCACCCTAGTGAAGGTGCTACCTGTGTTTGGATGGCGGCCGATGAAGCAGTTGGCTGTACGCGTGTATTTCTTACGATGTGGCAGTCTTCTCGGCAACTGGTCTATCAAAGACATTCTGAGCCTTCTATTCGTGTACATCACATCCCCCAGGTCCACTGGTCCCAACACCTCCTCACAACATAACCAGAGTGGCCTAACTGACGATCTATTCGCCTAACTGACCAACCATCTTCCGTCATCCCGACGATTCTCCCCCTCTCAAACTGCTTATATTGTCTTCGAACACTGCGTAATGGCATGTCTACCTCAGCTCCTCCTTTGTAAATGATTCAGCACACTCAAACAAGCTTTGGTTACCTGTTTTATACTCCACAGAGTATGATGTTCAAAGCCCTTTACGTAATGCGCAATCACGCTGCATTTCTAATCATTTGCATATCTCCCCGACATGTACCTTCATTGCAAATTTCGTCACGATCCCGTAATTATTTCTTGGTTTTTTTTCCATGAGTGTACACACACACACACACACACACACACACACACACACACACACATATATATATATATATATATACATACATACACACATTCACATATATATATGTGTGTGTGTGAGAGAGAGAGTGATATAGAGTACCTGATGACCTTAGACGCACCTCAACATCATGATATCATCAAGTGCTTGCTGCTTCAACAGCGATCCTTGTGTGTTAGAAATACAACTTTGGAAGATAACAGAAGACGGTCTAGTTAATACGTATTTTGAACCTTAACGGTTCCGAAATATAAATGTTGTATTCATAATCCTCTTTTGTAATTATAATTGAAAATAACTGTGTGTATATATATATATATATATATATATATATATATATATATATATATATATATATATATATATATATATATATATATAATGTTTAATATACTATAGTTATAAATTTCCAATTCGTTGTATTATTAGTGTTTTAAATTAATTAATTTATTCCTTAAAAGTGCATTATCCAATATTTCTGTCAACTGGTACTAAAAAGAAATTTCTTAAAGAGCAAATAGCTTTTTAATTTTGTAACAGTAATTAAAAATTATTTGCTATGTACTTTTCTAAGTTTTCTTGCTGTGCAGATGAACTTATTTATAAATTTCATTTAGTAATTTTTCACAAAGTAACTTCTTTAGATAAAAATTCTATATATTGAGCAATTGAAATAGTAAATCTTATAATTGTTTATGTTAGTTAAAAATTAGTTTGAAAAATATTATAATAGGTGCAAGATATGTGAATACATACTAAAGTCCATAACTACTCATGAGGATAGAGGTTCTTAATTATACTCTAGTATTTAAATTGGTGTTTTAATAAGATTATTTTAAATTGATAATTTTTTAAAATTTGGAAACTTATAGTTCAGAAAAATCTATTCGTTTAAACAAGATATAAATTAATCCACATGAGGACCCTGGCCACTTATTTTTTATTTCAAATACATTCTGAAGAGATTAATTTTTGATTCCTGGTGAAGTCTACCGCCGCAGAATCACATACAAATTGAAAATAACCTAGTTTCTGGTTTTGATTTATTTTCCTGTATTCAATGCATATGGATTTCTATTTTGAAGGTGAGTCACTCTTATTTTCAAGATGCTTTTAAATGATATTACTGAAATCGCACTTGAACTGAAGACTGGAAAAAGAGAAAAAAAATCAAACTACTTCACAAGCTGTTATTTGGCGAAGAAGGTGATAGATTAAATCGTTCTCTAGTAAGAAACTTTCATGGTTTTGATTTTAAAAAAGGCGATTTAAATTTTAAGTCTAAATTAGTTGGTATTATAACAACTTTTTCTTTAGTCGAATTAATTTCGATTGCATATATTTTGAAAATAGATATTAATGACACACTACCTGAATTGGAAGAAAGAATTTTATTATTCCTCATTAATTTGGAGTTTCTTCAAGAAAATGTAAAATATTATCAAATAAAAAAACAAAACAAAAAAATTGATGATGAAACTGAAGCGATTCCAAATTCTACTCAGTCGAATATGCGAAGTAATAACGTGTGTCTTAATAATAATGGACATAAAGTGCATGACCGTCATATTTCTTTTCAGACTAGATTGCCGCTTAATTTTAATGATATTGATTATTTAGTTCCTAAATATGCAGGGGAGCAAATTGAAAATGCCAAATTGTGGCTTCAGAAGTTTGAAGCATTTTTTCATTTAATTTATTAGATACTCAGAAATTTATTTTTGTACAAAGGGCATTAAGTGGAATTGCGTAGTTATTTATGGAAGTGAAAGCAATATTTCACTGCTACTCTGAATTGAAAATTGCTTTAATTTCGGAATTTGTTCACCAAATTCGTCGAAAAATTAAAGATAAAGATTCAATATTTGAATATTTTTTTTTAATTATGAGAGAAATTGCCAGTAGAGCTCAACTCGATGATTTGGCTCGAAATCATTATGTTATTCAAGGCATTAATGATTCTCCTCCAGAATAAAGCAATCTTGTATGGTGTCACTATATTTTAGTAAAATTTAAAACAAAATTAAAAATGTATGAAAAAATTCAAAAAAGTTGATAAAATCTAAAAACTAAAATTCATGTGGTAGAACAAACAACTAAACTTCAAACTCTAACCTAAATTCAGACTGTTCCTGTTCGATGTTTTAACTGTGGAAAAAATGGACATAAATCGATTATTTGTAGAGAGAAAAATAAGGGTTTAAAAGTGCTTTCGTTGTAATTCCTTTGGGCATAAAGCCAATGATAATAAAAGTTCCGCACAATTCAACAGTTGGTACTCTTAACAAACACTTCACTTTCCGACAACACATTCATAAAATAGTTAAAATCTCTGGTATTTTGATAGATGCTCTCATTGATATCGGAAGCCATGCAACTTTATTACGCGGAGATCTGTATCGTCAAACTGAATTTTCAGAGCTGAGCTGATCGATTTGCATTTAACACTAAAGGGATTTGGTAGCTCTAAATTACAGCCTCTTGATACATTACGGGCAAATATAGAAATCGATAATGATATTTTTTCTACAACAGTTTATGTTGTTTCTCAACATCAGATGAGTTTACTCTTAATGACCGGTACAGATATAATTACTTAAGGAACACTAACAGTCAATAAAGAGGATATTTCTTTACGTAAAACAGAAAATAATAATTTTTTTGTGAATTTAGTTAATGCTGTTGACAACACATCAGACATTGATTTAAACCACATACTTGACAAAAAATGTAAACAAGAAGTATACATTTTAATTAACAGAAACAAACACAAGAAGACACAGAAAACAAGGATGAAAATGTCTGTTATTTTAAAAAATGATATCCCAGTTTGCCAACGATCAAGTCGAATGTCCGTATCAGAAAAAGAATTTGTATTCATATAAATCAATGATTGGTTAAAAGAAGGAATAATTAAACCTTCTTGTATTGAATATGCGGGTCTAATTGTTTTTGTAAAAAGAAAGATAATTCTACACGTTTATGTATTTATTTTCGTAAATTAAGTAAGAAAATCATTAAAGAAAATTATCCGTTACATTTTATAGATGATATATTAGATCAGTTATAAAGTGCAAAATTGTCTGTTTCTATTCACTTAAAAATGGTTTCTTTCACGTGGATATTGACCCTAATTGTATTAAATACACTAGTTTCATTATCCTCAATGACAAACGAATTTCTTAAAGTTCCATTTGGCTTAACAATTTTCCCAGCCGCTTTCAACAGATATTTATCTTGTGCTTTCAGAGAATTAATAGCAGATGGTACTTTAATTATGTGCATGGCTGATTTTATCATACCGTCTAAAACTGGAGAAGAGGGACTTATTAAATTGAAACGTGTTCTCGAAACTGTTTCAAATTACGGACTAAATATTAATTTTAAGAAACATCAATTTTTGCAAAGAAAAGTTGAATTTTTAGACCATGCTATAGAAAATACTATTTCATCCTTTCCATCAAAAATTAAAGCAGAAATTAATTTCCCTGAACTTAAAGACGTCAAACACTTGCAATCATTTTTAGGCATGGCAAGTTACTTTCGAATACAATATTCCGAATTGTGCCACTGTTGCCAGACCTCTAAGTGACTTACTACGAAAGTCTTCTACTTTTGTATTAGGTTCCACCGAAAAGAAGACATTACTCAAATTAAAGGAATTAAATAAAACACATCCTGTTTTACATTTATTTGTGCCTGGTTTGAAATCATAATTACACACAGATGCATCTAAGCTTGGATTTGGCGCCGCTCACATACAAAAATCTGATAATGGAAACTCACCCAATTTTGTTTATGAGCTGAAAAACATCTCCCCAGGAAGAAAAATTACACAGTTATGAACTGGAAGTATTCACAGTTGTAGAAGCTCTTAAAAAATTCCGAGTATATTTAAACAAAACTAAATTTAAAATAGTAACAGACTGTATGACTTTTAAAAAACAATGGATTTTAAAAGTCATACAGTCTGTTACTATTTTAAAAACAATTTTTAAAATCATGGACTACGTTATTTCTCATAGGTTAGGATCAAATGCAACATTTTTATGCTTTAAATCGTTACCCTGTTAGGATTATTGCTCCTGATGATATTACACAGAAGATAATAAAATTGCAATTTACCGATGAATTTATTATAAATATGAGAAGAGCAGTCGAAAAATTACTTAAACCTGAAGGATTCCTCTATCCAATCCCAAAAGGTGACACTCCTCTCGATACATATCACATTGACTTTTTAGTACCTTTGCCCTCTACAACAAACATAACAAACATTTATTTTTTGTAGTGAACGCTTTTATAAAATTTATTTGGATTTATCCTGTTAAATCTACCTTTGCACAAGATGTATTAGATAAGCTAAAATTACAGCAAACAGTTTTTTGGTAACCCTTGTCAAATAATCTCAGATAAGGGATCAGTTTTTACCTCCCAAGAATTTCATTCTTATTGTAATGAAGAAAGTATTGAGCATTTACTTATCACGACTGAACACTTATCACGACTTATTACTTATCACGACCGCGCGGTACGCGCGGAAACGGACAAATTGAGAGTATGCATCAAGCAAATACTGCAGTTTCAACTAAATTATCTATAGAAAAACTCACAAAATGGTATAAACGCGTGTCCAACTCATAATGAACAATACTGCCTCACAAACAACAAAATTCTCACCATTCGAATTAATGCTTGGCATTATAATGCGAAATAAAGATGACATTCACATTAATCAACTACTGGAAGAACATCTTCAATATGCCGTACATGATAAAGAAAAAAAAAAAAAAGAAGAAAGAAAAAGAAAAACTTGCGCAATATTGCAATGTTTTACAATATCCAAATATAAAAGTAAATGTTATTATGATATATATATATATATATATATATATATATATATATATATATATATATATATATATATATATATATAAACGGAGATAACCTCTTAACCTCTTATCTTAAAATATATCATGTTGGTGATTTAGATGTTATCCAATATCCAAAGAACTGTTCGGAGCATGTTTAAAACTTAGGCTGAAATATTTTGGACCTTATAAAGTTAAAGCCGTAAAACAAAAGGTAATGATAGATACGATGTAGAAAAAGTTGGTAATCATGAAGATTACCAAGTTTAGAAGATTATGAAGATTACCAATAACATCTTCCTCAGTAGATTTAATGAAACCTCGGTCTAACATGTAAATAATTTTTATCAGACTAATACCTTATGTATAATACACATATTGCTGTAGTTTTTCTACACATATCGTTATTCCAGAAGAAATTTTCCTTTATGTATGTAACCTTTTTCCTTAGCATTATTTCAAGTATTAGTGTATGCGTTTTTATACTTTATCTTGTGCAAAATTATTTGTGTATTACATCAAGATGTTTGTGATACATTTGCATATGATAAAAGTAAGCACGATGGAAGGAAAATGTTAGCAATTGACAATTAAAAAGACGAAGAAGACTATTCATCAAACAGCATACGAGGAACATTGAAAAAGTTAAAACGAATCTTCATAACATTGAATGACGTGACTCCTTCGTTTGCTATTGAATAAGACAAAAGATGAAAATAAAAAATCTATTTTGTTAGTTATTTCTTCTCCTGGTTGCGCTTTGCTCTTTTTCTTTGTATTTTGCAGTTGCTGTTACTCTCGTCGCCAGGAGGACCTGAGCGTTTAGAATCGCCAATAGTGAGATATGGAGTATCCCATAACGCACCTCAGCATCATGACATCATCAAGTGCTTGCTGCATTAACAGCGATCCTGGTGTCAATTGTTAGAAAAGGAACTTTAGATAACGGAAGACGGTCTAGTTAAGACGTAATTTGAACCTTAACGGTTTCTAAATATAAATGTTGTATAAATCCTTTTTTGTAATTATAATTGTAAATAACTGTAAATCATGTTTAATATACTATAGTTGAAATGCCAATTCGTTGTATTATTAGTGCATTAAACTAATACACACACACACACAAGCACGCACACACACACATATATATACATGTATGTATATAATGAATATTTCATTTAAAACTTTCTCAAGTTAATGATATTTAAAAGTCTATATAACCTGGGAAAAGTCTATCGTTTCAGCATATCTAGTAGGTCCATCTACTTTTTCGTGAAAATTACAGCAGAATAAGCGGGTGTCCAGTCTGGAAAAATTTAGATTCTTCTCAGCGATTAGATTCTCCTCTGTACTCAGTAACCCACTCTTTTTTGATAAGTGTGAAATAAACGTCCCTTCTATCGCCAAGTAAGAAGCATTTTCTTAACAGGAAGATAACTCAATCAAAAGGTTAATTTCGAAAACTGAGAACACACGCTTTATTTACTGGAAACCATATCATCAAAAAAATTAAGACAATTTAAAAAATAGTTAAAAAAAAATTAGAAATAAATTTGAAATGATGTTAAATTATTCTTCAGAATTATCAAATATCTTTGATAGAATATTGATAGAATTATTGATATTCTTCAGAATATTGAAATCGACAAAAAGTGAAGGTCTAGTCACAATGTGAAATATTTTAATAAATCACTCTTTATGCTTAACCTTTCAGCTCCTTTTTAATATGGCGCAAAAATTTAAAAGTCAATAATAATATCAACGTCAGTCCTTAATGTTAATTCGTTCTTTGTCTATGATTATCGGAGTCTCCAGGACCGGTTTTCAAGGCAAGGGCACTTAAATTTCTGTGTACGATGCCACACAGTGCTAGCAACATATTTTACTTCTAAAGTAATATTTGAAAAACTTATAGTCGGATATGTATAAATGAAGTTAATACAGAGACTTTTACAATAGAAAAATGAAGCTTCTATTTGTCATTTGTGAGTTTAAAATGTTTAAGTTTCATCCATATGAATGTTTAGAAATAATCACAACGCATAGAAATGTTGATAAGTTTTACAGTGTAAACTTTTCTTGATTAAGTTGCAGACACAACAGATACAGTCATTCATGTTGTATTCTTAAAAATGAAAACAGAGAAATTTTTAAATATTTAATATTCGGTTTTCAATATTGTATAGTAGTTTATATTGTTATTATTTTTCTATTGTAAAATTTAAAAAATGTGATAGATTAAAAAATATCTTTTTATATCTATTTACTATATTTTAAATTAATTTCTTGACAAAATTAAATGGTAAATGAATGAAATATGAAACGGAAAGATTAAATAAAGAAAATCATGCAGGATGTGGTTAAATTTCGTATATTGAGCATGTAATTTCATTGACATAATGTTGAATATGTCTGCAAATTAAGAAACTTGTTTATATAAAATGAACAGAAAGAAAATACAAAGGTAATAGTAAGGGAAAACAAACGCTTATAATAATTTAACATAAGGACTATCGATTATTATTTATTAAATAATATCAATTTTATAACTTTGTCATCTAAATTATTCGAAAAAATATGAAAAGAAGAAATCATTTATTCCCTTGCAGAGAAATTTAGGGCATATTTTTTAAAATACTTTCCTCATCAATGAATGAATGAGAAAAGAATTAAGGATAAATAGCTTAGTGCAGCTTCTAACGGATGCGAAGTTCATTGTTAAAAGGGTGACTTGGCGCAAAAAAATGAATGTGAGCAGTGAGTTTTGTAAAGCTACATTTTACTTTCACTGGCAACCCTGATATTTTTGTGGCCACCTTGTAAGACGATAAACAAAGAGCTGGTGAAAGCATTCTACAATGTCGATGGTTTTCTATTCCGTCTGAAAATGGAGTCTACAAAATCAATTTGGAAACGGTAAGCATTGTATTTAAATGAAAATTTTGTTTTAAAACTACACGGTAACTGAAAAGTTGTTGTTTCTGATCTTAGATGATAGAGCTAAGCTATCTCCATAAAACCAAAAATGTGTAGAAGGTCAAAAAATAAAATCGGATCCCTTAAACTGAAATTGCTACGATTCTTTTAGAAATGCTATTTATTTAATGATATTTCGTATATTTGATGCTTATGAGAGAAGAAAATACTATTTTGTATAAAATAATGTCTTCGACGAATGAAAATAAAATATAATACTTCCAGTGTGGTTAGAATCAAAATTTTACCATTATTAGAAGCAGACATGTATATATTTTATTAAAATTGAAAAATGCTCTTTTTTGGACATTTTTGCATCAAACATCTTAATTTCGTGTTAGTTCAAAACTTCTTTTTAAATTGAAATAATATGATTCACAAATTAATTTGTAATATTTTGAATTGTGAATATTTTGCATTATACTGAATTTTCTTCTAATATTATAGTAAATATTCGTGTGCCTTGGGAAATTTATAAGAGTAATTAAAGTTTTGAATTCTCTGTATTATATCAGAATTTAGGATAACTGAGATGCTGTTATGCAGCACCAAACAACTTTCGGTTCGTTCCACTTATTGATAAATAATAGAAATTTTGAGCTTATAAAATATTGTATAAACTTAGTTATGTTTGGGTAACTAACAAAACTAAGTTTTCTTTAAATATTATTTATATAAAATGCTTACAAAATACTTTACTCCAAAAAATAATGTTCTAAAGTTTATGAAATCTCCATTTTATATTACTCTCGATTGCGTTGCAATAATGAAAGGTAAACAATTGTAATCCCTTCGGTGTATTATTTATTCTTATATAATTTAACTACTTAATATTTTATGATGATATTTGCAGTTTAGGAAAACAATTTTTTAAAAGGAATATAATTTTTGTATGTCACTCAAATTCACATTTTAAACTCAGCAAATCTGTTCATTATATCTGAAATATGTGTTCGAATTCCTAAAAATTTGAAAATTCTGTCAATTATAATTTTCAAATTTAACTCCAAAGCCGTTAAAATTATGAGGGTGTCAAATGAATTACTGACAAATAACTTAATAGAGTGAGAGAGAACTTCTCTCACTGAAGTTTTGAATCTTCTATAATTTTAAATGCATCAAATTGTTGAATTAAAATATAGTTTCCGATTCTTACTTTTTGACTACGGTTAAAATTTCGTCAAGCGGTTTATTAAAAGCGCGAACTGATTTTTTTTTTAAGAGCGCAATTTTTTGTCTAGAATTTGTTTCATACTAAACGATGATGATGGATTTGTTTCATACAGAACTTTACCAATAATAGGAGTTGCATAAATAGTAAATAGTATTTAAGGAACTTCTATTATTGGTAAAGTTCTGCAATTTTCTATTAATAAATGTTTTTCTTACTTAATGCCTCTGAATGGGTTTGGCGCTTTTGTAGATATTTTATTTTAAAAAGAGGTTATCTTCAATTATAAACGAAAGCCACATTGTTTAATCTTAGTAAAAATCTATTTATAATTTTTTTTCATCATATCGTAAGCATGATATATAAATGCTTTGTGTTGTTGAGTAGATTTTTTATCCAATAGACTCACTGAATTGTAAAAGATATGATACTGTTTTCTGTTGGATCTCAAAACGTATAGGTCTTGAAATAATGAGAGGGCTGATGCAGCCACTAAGTCTGAGTCTACTCCACTTCCGCCCTTTGTTCCATTATAGATGTAATAATTACTCACTTTGGCAGGAATTGTGGAGTGTGTGCTACGATCAGCAACAAACTAAATACCATAACTTCATCTCATTTTCAGTTATACCGCTACGAATATGAATGTAAAATTAATCCACCTTTGTATCGGACACACGTTTCACACTTGAGTATCTGATTTTAAACTGAATTGAAACCTTTGTGTGAAACCGTATACTGTTACCCATACCTCAATTTTATGTTCTGGTTTTAACCATTATTGTTTTAAGTTCGTTTAAGACTGATTATTTAACAATGCGGCATTTGCTGGATAAACATCTGCATTTAAACACACACAACACATTTTTGCAATGTTGAAAGAACTATCGGTTGTGCAGATTTTTATATAAATCCCCAAAATATTTTTAATCATATATATATATATATTTATATATTGGTTTTGCTTTTTCCTTTAGCTGTTTTAGATATAATTTTTGTTGTATGTTGGGTGTTTGTCTATATATATATTTTAATTTACGTTATCGATATACACGTGTCAACATTTTAAATGAGTTTTAATAAGTTGATTTAGTTTTGAAAAAATTAGAAATATAACATTAAAAATATATTTAGTTTTAACATAGTGTGTCCTGATATGTACCTTGCGCTGCAAAACCTAACCAACCAACTATAAATACCTATATATATTGTAATCTGTATTCATTCGTGGCAAGGACAAGAACTCTTGAGTGTCTACTTCAATAGAAATTTATAAAGAAAGTAAAAGTGCGCAACATTTGCCTCTTGTTCTTTAACTGTGGGATGGTGGAATGAATTCTTGAATGATGCTGAGTGCTTGGAAAACCTTAATATACCATCTTGTAATTTTTTAAACGGCTCCATAAGGATGATGAACGAAAAATTAACGTTTCTATGGTTTAAAAGGTGAATATTCAGATAAATCAGATGGGTTCTTTAAATCAGACTGTCAATTATGTTCAGAAGTTCTTCTTGAAACCATAATCTGAAGAATTTCAAAATACCTTATTTTTCAACAATTAACTGTTACGCTTATCCATTGCTTGTGTCAAAAGTTTTGCTTCGTGTTGAATCACTATGACATTAAGATAGGACACTTGAGAGGCATTGTGATACATACTCTGAATTCAATAGAAAATTACCTCACTTATTTTTAAACGGCAATAAAAGATAGCTGAATATGGAATGAAAATTTCTGAGTTGAGGTATGCATGTCTCCCATCATTTCATGATTGAAAATACATTTCAACAACTGCCATCTGTTAGAGTTTTATTTTCTGCGTAAAGTTAAATAAGCAATAAATAAATAAAAAGTTATGTCCCTGTTGATTAGCGGAAGGTCTTCGTCTGTGTTTTATGACTGCAGCTGATTGTTTTTACACATCCGTCCGTCTGTGTGGGGAAAGTTTTAATTTTTATCCGCCATGATATTCAATTGAGGTCCTATTTATGAATATTCTCAAAGGAAAACAGTATCGACAGATGCTAAGCATTTTGAGTTACTTTTTAGTTGCTGAGCTATCAAGTTTCGCTGAATCATGTTAACTTTTTCTCAAAGATGTAGAACGCTGAATAATGAATTTAATAATCGTTTACTAAATAATCTTTCTATATCGAAAGCATTGTTACTCATTTGTGTATGATTTTTATGAAATCGAGTTCAATAATCATCACGCTCATTAATTTTTTTTAGTTCTTATTTATGGAGATTCTGATAGGATGAAATCCGTTAATGCGTTAGTAATTTAATAGCTTCTATGAATTTTTATTGTCAAGTTCTTTGGGTTCAATGCTGTTTAATATACGAAGAAAAATATGTGGAATAAGTTTCAAAATAAATAAATTAAAAAATATCCATTCATTCTAAAATAAAGTTTTGTGGTATGCCGATGAAGATTGGCGGCAAATAGAAATGAGTGTAACTGTTAATGTGGTTTACATTTCCGCAAAATTCCACTTAACAATATGCTGACTTTCAATTCGTTTGTTTTAATAAACATGTATGTCTTTGTATTTTTCAGTCTGGACTAATGCAATATATGGTTGAAAAAGTATTTGAAATATTCATTTTAATAAAAGAGAATATGCATATAATGTGTGTGTGTGTGGGTGCGTGTATTTATAACATACTTAATTTTTTCGTCATTCTCCTTGGAATTGTGTTTTAGTTTACGTTTATGTAGCTGACATTAATATTAGTATGCTGATTTTCAATATTTTCTCATGCATTGTCGATTGTTATTGAATTATCATTGTCATTCCATGCAATTTTTATTTTATTTACATTAATAATCTGAATAATTTATTTTATAATTATTTGTAGTCTTGAAAAATATTCGAATTGCATTAAGATTTATTGATTAATATGTTGAAGCAACCTCCATAGTTTCCTAAATACACATTTTCTACTTAACTTTTTTATGATGAAATAAAGTCGTTAATGAGTAGTATTGATTAATATATTTCGATAATTTTATTGCTGTATTAATTTGTTTCAATTTTTATTACTACCATAAAACAATCCATGTAAATCGGTAATTTTTATTTAAATTCGAAATTTAGCAAATTTTTATAGCATTTTGCAGGTATAATCGATTATTCTTTATTTTTCTGGAATCCTTTAATTTTCTAGCAAAGATCATAATTTATTTAATGCTAGGCAAACTTTCAATAGTTGCGGTAACAAATAATTCAATAGCTAAATTCGTAAAAAAATATGAGTATTGAACTTTTTTGTTTCATTATAATTAATTGAATTATTTCTTTGGTAATTACTTTCATTGTAGGTTCATATTTTTAAAACCATTTAAGTCAGTCACTTTTTTAATTTTAAATAATTTAAAATTGTTTATTCTTTTAAAATGAAAGTAATATTGGAACTTATTAATGAAAAAAAAATTATATCTAAAATGAAGTGACAATTAAATACACTGCTAACTTTCCGTTTCATGTTTTTCATTTTGTATAATTTTAAACTTCTCTAAATTTTGTTTTTATTAATTTTATATGATTAACAAAGTATTTCACTTTTAAATAATTAAAATTTATAAGTATTTTCTAACAATTTCCTATATTCGTAGCTATTTATATAATATTTCATGTGTTAATTGTTTTTTTATTTACGAATGTGTAGCTTTTCATATATTTTCTCAATATGTATTATTTTCTATGTAAATGCTATTATGAAAACAAAAGTGAATGAAGCTTATACTATGAAAAATCCCGAAACCATACGTTCTAAAAATGGTAGTTGAAATATTCCGAGAAATATGAATTTTTAAGATTTTCTTTTTTGTCTGGTAATTATACTTTTTAACTAAAACACTCAAAATTCCTTAAGCTATATATTGCCTTAAAACATTAATTCCAATTTTTAATTAAAGTTAGATAAAAAATTTGTTAACTTTATATTTTATTTCTTAAAAAATTGATATCTATAAACTAAAAATGTAACAGATAAATATTAATGATATCCTAAGAACTGAAAATTTGTTATTTAAAATGCTAAATTGTTAAATAAACTCAAGTGATAAAAAACATTTTTGATTGAAGAAATTGTAAAAATTTATTTTAGGTTGTGTAGTTACATAAATATTTATTAGTTTACATGATAAGAATTTTAAAAATTCAATCGTTTGTTGCTAACTTTTTAATATTCTGCATAGAAATATATGATAAGCATAATAATGTTACCATAACTTAAACTCCATTAAGATATTAAATAATTTATTTAGAAATAAAGAAAAACGAATTATAATTGATATATATCAAGAAAAAAATTCGAAAATATTATATTTAATATCAGAAAGTTTTTATTCTTTTCTTAAAAAAAAGTAAATAGCTTATCAATATTTACATTAAAAACCAATCTCTTGCACACTCCAAAACTCCAGCTTTAAAACCAGATTTTATATGAAGGGAGAGAAATACTTACTCCCCCCCCCATGAAACACCTACACTTGGAGTTCTTTTTAGCCGCGCGTGCTTTGTAATTTTATTTTTATTCGTATGGAAGTTCAAATACTGATGTCAGAAAGAATTTAATTAAAAGAAACTTTTTTTCCAATTAAAACCTTTCTTTTTGCGTTATAGTTTTCAATTTCTTAATTGAAGGAGAAATGACAATTTGTTGAATATATAAGTTTAAAAAATGCATTATTTTTTTTTAAACTTATTTTAAGAATTATTTCATCATTTTCATATCTGATTTTGGAATTTGATTTCTTACATTAAGTGTATGTGTTTGTACATCAAGTGTATGTAAATTAAATCCTTTTTTCGCCGAAATTTTGCCAGGAGTTGAAGTGAAAACGCTGCTTAGAATAAAGTGAATCTTGTATACTGCATGTTGGCATTTAGTTAACTTAAAACATAAGCTATGGTCACTTCCATACTTTGATATTATCATCAGAAATTAATTTGAATCGTAAATAATAGTGATTTAAACTTATTGTAGAGTTCATTTTGCCATAATCCACATCGTTTCGACTTTTGTTATCTTCAGGAACATATTCATCTCAACATTCTCAATTCTTAAAAAATAAATAATAATAATAATTTACACAAACACTTGATTTTATCTAACGTTACTTCCGCACAGCTTATTCCATGTGAGGATATTGTGGTATAAATATTTTAATAAATTATGGAACTTATTATTCATATTCTGTTTATAATATCGAATTTAGTTTTTATTGAAAACATGATAATATTTCAAATTATTTTACCTAATAAATTGCACTATTTTTATACTTATTTTACATTTATATCTATCAGATCTTATTGTTTATATTAAAAAAAAAAAAAAAAAAAAAAAAAAGCAAATATTTCGTTAAGAGCTTTTACCGCGAAAAAGTTAATTGTAAATTAATCCTTGAATACTTTCCCGCAAATTTATACTTTAGTAAATTCGAGGATTTAGCCTTTAAAATAGTTCACATGCATTCGTTGAAAACAGTCATTGATGTTATCCATCAATTTTTATCATGATGAAATATATTGTTTATTACTATTCAACGTTTCATTCTTTGATATTATAGCTTCATGTTTTCATTTGTCTCGACATTCAATGTAACAATGTGGTTGTGTATCTTTTATTTCCTTCCATTCCTGCCAAAAATAATCGTTAATTCTGATAATTGATTTTTCGTACTGTTTTTCCTATTTAAAATATTGTTTTTTATTTTTATATTTACTATTTTTTATTTTTATTTATTTTTTAGAATTTTTTTATTAATTTCATTTAAACTTAATGTAAACGTAAATTTCAGAAACTCTTATTGGTACTAACAAATGCAATTGTTATGTTACTCCCTTAAATTATCATTTTTAATTTTAATGAAAATATTTGTGAATATAATGGATTTTTAAATCGAATTCCTCTATTTATTCAACCGAGAGTGAACTGATCAAATTTTAGTCATTACAAAACGATGAACGAAAGATTTACGTTAGATAAAAAAAAAGTTTTACCAATCATGGTAAGTTAATATATACCATACCGTCGCGATTTTTGATCACTTTGATATCGTAAAACTATTATTGGAAAATCCCTTCAAACTTTTTTAATTACTTTTCTTTTACTGCAGTATTAATTTTGTTTATTTTTTTTTAGAAAATATATTTGTTGCTTTTAATTAATAGTATTGTTTAAGTCATGATAAATAAATATCTATAATTCAAAAAAATTTTTAGGAAATTAAAATCATGTTAAATTTGAAGTTCTTTGAATTTACTTTTTTCATCCATGTACTGTGATTTTATTTTCTATAGACTATTTTCATGTGTTGTACCATCTTAGGTTCCTATTGCCAACTTTCGTTATATAAAAAGATATTTTAAGGCTGATTAAAAATAAATATATTAACTGATAGCCCTTATATATTAACTGATAATCCCCCCCCCTCTTAATCTATTAAGGCCTTTTTGAGCACCTGAACGTCAGTTGTATATTTCGTCTGGATGAGATGTTTTACAGAGTATAGTTACTGCATTCGTGTGTCATAAAGTCCCTGAGTACTCTCAAGCTCTCACCTGGACATAAATGAAAAAGGAGAAAAAATTAAGGAGAGAAGAAAATTAAGGAAAACAAAAAGGAGAGAAAATTTCCAAATACTTAACAGTAATTGGGATTGAAGTTTGTACATCTCACTCTGAAGAGCGCTGTATAATTACTGGGACATGGCAATCCATTTAAAAGAATTTTGGTTTTAGATTATCTTAGTAATATCGAACATCAAAAGTTTTGGAATTTTTACATTATTTATATCTGGAAAGTGGTAAGTTAGTGGAAGTGGTTTATCTGGAAAGTGGTAAATGTTATGCCATATAGTTCATATCCCAGCGGAAGCTGAAAGATGTTAGAAATTTTAAATATGCATCACAGTGTTTAGCAAGATAATTATTCTTAAACAGTCAGTCATATTTCAGGGTTATAAGGAAGATAATTTTGATAACTTTCAAGGATTCACTTCGATAAATGTATGTGTTGAAAGCTAATCAGTGATATCCATTTTTTAATGCTTTTGATTGAATTGTAATTTTTACTCCGAAATGTACGATTATGACACTTATGGGCCAGAGAAACATATATTCGACTTTACAAAGTCAAAAGCAGTCAGAGCAGAGAGAGAGAGATAATTGTAAATTACATTGTTTACCCATTGCATGTTGCCCGATATTCTTTCTTGATTGTCGATCATTTATGAATATTCTATCTTTATAGATGCTTGGGATACTTCTGAATTGCCTTTTTTGCAATTCGTGAATTTGAGTCGCAACTTATGAAAATTCATTCTGAAAATATTTGGTTTATTTGTCGCTCAACGGTCAGTTATGGCATACGTTGGCTAATTAGATCAAGATCTACTGTTTACAATTCATCTCAAATCCGTACAAACATTCTTGCCCAAGGTGGAATACGAACCCATTATCTTTTTAACTGAAAGCCAGAGCGGTAACTATTCGGCTGTCAGCTTGGCAATTTTTCTTAAAGAGGGTGTTCAGTGAATATTTAAATATGTTATGGATGACATATATATTTAAATATTCACAGTAGTTAGGAAATCAGTTACAAACCTTTGTTACTCTATTTAATATAGACAGTAGACATGAAGTGCTTCTTATAGCGTGAAGTAGTTTGACTCCAGGAAAAATGGTTATGAATTTTACATTTATAATAAATTTGTTAATATATGATTTAAATTGTATTAAATTTAATCATATATACTGCAGTCTTTTTCTTAAATATTTTCTCCACTTTTTTCTTTTTTCAGCATTTAATAATATGTTTTTATTTCACTAAATATTTTTTTTTTATTTTTAACACGGCAAGACAGATTACAATTAATGTTTGTAAAATGCATTTCTTAAATTTACGTAGTAATATCCATAATGAAATACAAATTTTAGTTAAATCCTAGAAAATGATATAAATCAAAACCTTAGATAGACTCTGTGACGCCAATGACTAGAAGTGCCCGTCAGCGACACGTATTGGCTCTGTTCTTATATTCTCTAAGATTAAAGAGTGGGCAAAAAGCTTGAGTAAAAATTACAATGCTGTGTAGATGCTCACATAGGTAAATCATGACCAGTGGGTAACTTGTAGGATACCACTGTATTGCGTTGTTAATAGTCTGGTAAATTAGAATCAATAAAAATTATATTTTTAATATTGACGCCTATTTAAAAAAAATCAAGGAATTGAAAGCACACTTTGTATACTTTAATAAATTTGTGAAATTAAGAACACAGTCCTTGCAATTATATATCTTTATATATATATATATATATATATATATATATATATATATATATATATATATATATATATATATATATATATATATAATGTGGAGGTACTTATCAAAATAAAAAATAGGTATTAATTGAACATCTTTTTAGTAATATGGTGTAGGATTGCTTTTAACATGTAATACAGCTTTTATTACTATAGGAATTGATTTACACATATGCTGACACTGGTGTTTAATTGAATATTGTACCAATCATATGGACGGACTGCTGTGGTCTGGTTAGTTAGAGTGTCGTTCTCATAATCAGAAGATAATGAGTTGGAATCCAGACTTCACCGAAGATCCGCTGTGTTCTCTAAAACACGATGAGCACACATGTTAAAATTGGGCATGGTTGTAATGTCTTCCTAGTAAAATGATACCTCTGGGGTGGCATGCCAAGTATTGGGGCTCTTCTTCTTGGTCTTTGCTTCAAATTCGGAAATATTCTACCCAGCTGCTATTATGGAACTAGTGGAGCCCAATTCAGGGCTATGTACAGGAAAGCATGCTGGTGCAACAACAACCATTTATATAGAATTATTATGAAAGTTCTGGTCCGGTTGAGGATATGGATTCTGTAATACAAAACTAAAAAAACTTGAGCATAAAACGCTTCTATAACCAAACTATAAACCAGTAATATTGATCGGGTGACAAAGAGGCCATTGATGTTAAACTTTATCCTTATGTTCATCAAACGTTGTATGGATAAGTCCCGCTGCACAGATAGGTGCATTAATCTTAGAAAATTAGGAAGCAAAATTTGTCTCATAGGAGGGATGTGTTCCGTTGTAAAATATTTCTCTCTATCCACATCTTTCCAGCATTTGATTGTTTCGGCTGAAAACCATGTCATGACAGATCCATCTCCATGCTTGATGGTTGGAAAGAGACTTTCTTGAGTAAGCATCATACATTGAGTAACCTGATGTAGGGAGAAATGTGAAAGACGATTTGTCAGTCTTCTTTGATAACCTTCCACCTTTCAATCGATCATGTTGTATGAGTGACCACGGTAGACGAGGTTTGGCATAACATCTAAAAGTGCTTTAAGAATTGCTGCTCTGCTGTATATTATTCTATAATATTAAGGTGTGCCTTCTAACTATAATCATTACCGTAGGAGAATACAGATGCTGATTGTGTTCTGCAATTATTCGTCTTTTAGACACTACAATCTGCTTCAACACTTTTTGATCTCTTATAATATAATACTCCTTCCAATTTTTAATGGATTTTTTTTTTTTTTTTTTTTTTTGCAATGAAATAGAAGGAAACGCCTTCTAAGTGTCTTAAAAATTATTTTACTTTCAGAATAAGTTTAAGAAGGTATGTTGTAATTTGGGTTTCGACATCCGCAAATATAATGAATAAAATTTGAAAGAAATAAGAATAACGAAAATAATTGAACTTTTTTTGTATTCAAATTGTTATCAGTAAATATTTTTATATTTTGGAATAAATGCATTAATTGTATCATTTCCCATTAAGTTTAAGTTTTAAAGTTATCATATTTATTCATCAATTCATTTTTAACTATTAAAATAGTTGACTTTAACTCAATTATTCGAAAAGTTGGTTTAAAATTGTTAAAGTTTTAAGGGCTCCTAATTTTATGACTGTATATATTCTAGGTTATCGCACTGACGTTTCTAAACTGTACTTCGATGCTTACAAATATAATTTCTTTAGCCGTTTCTGCATAATATGTTTAATGGGTGTCAAAGATTGTGTATAATTTTTGCATTAGGAATCTACCTTGGAGCAATGCATATGAGCGTGAAACTAAACTGTAATTGACTTGATTTCGTATCTGCATTTGATCTTGTATATTTTGCTTGATTTTGCACACATAACTTCGCATATTTTTATTTTATCATATCGAAAAAATAATTTACATTGTCATTGATTTTTGACATTTGAAAAAGCGGCAACACATTCAAAACTTATATTTTAGAGGTACCTTAATTGAGATGGAAAAGTATTTTGAAAATTTGTTCAAATGTATGCAACAGAGCATTGACTTTTATTAAGACTATTATGTAGCACTTATTTCGATCACATTCGATCGCAAACATTTATTTTATTTTCATTATGAAGCTAGAAATCGGAATGATAATTATTGAAGTGAATGTTTTTATTCCATTTTAACTTGAGTTATTTTGTTGCTGCAATAAACTCTACGAGTGTTTCATATTAGGTAGGTATTTCTAATTTAGGAGGGAGTCGTGAAACTTTTTATCTTAACATATTTTCATTACATAATATTCAGATGCAGACTAGTGTTATTTTTACAATTAACTGGTTTTGTTAGCATTCAACCGTCTATTCAGTTATTTTAAATATAATAATGCATATCTTTATTCTGCATGAACTCCAATAAATTCATACATATATAAATCTTTTCAACTGTGCTTTCTACGAGAAGATGCTCTGGTTTGACCTTGGGTATTGTTTAGCAACGACTTATGGATATTGTCATTAGTTTTCTGCATTCATCAAGTGTATTTTTATTTTTACTTTTTTGGAAACTTCATTAATTGTAATTGTTAAATGCAGTTATGGAGTTTGTCTGATTTTGTCGCGACTGTGAATATGGTTTATTGATAGAGAAGTGTTCTAAGAAAAAAAAGAAAACAACTTACGTGGAAGGTATAAAAATATATTACAACAGTTTTACGCCGTTGGGGTGTCCATTATGTGGCATTCAAGTTCTTTTGTTAATGTGTGCATCAAAATGAAATCAAGTATTAATTATTCTTAAAAGTTTTTGTTTTTTTTAAATTAATTCTCTATTTATTAAAAGAAGTGGATGTATTCCTGAGTGAGTATATTATCTTCTTGAAAATTCAGTTTTTTTCCTTTCTTTTCCAATCAAAAAAATAAATAAATAAATAAAATAAAATTATTTTAAATTATAAATTTCCTGCTGTTCGTTCTGTAATTTTAACTGTAAATTCTATTCTATCCAACTCTATAAACTCTATATGAATTATATTTTTGCCAGTAAGTGAATAATTTTGCAGAAAATATATTGTGTGTTTTGTTAATTATATTTACGAAAAAGGAGTTCATAGCAAAAATTCACAGTAATTTGTTTTGGCAAATTAGTGGTATAATGATAAAGATATAATGAGGTGCTGCTTTGTATAGTGAAATTCATGAGCAATAACTTTAGATAATTAAAAATCTGCTTTATATTGTTTAAACTTCATTTAGAAATCTGTTGAATAAGAAATAGGAAATTAAATTTAATAATTTAAATGTAAATCCTTTTAATTATAAAACTAGATTATTTAAATTATAATTGCTGATAAAAAAAACTTGTATCTTTTCCTTTTTTTTTTTTTTTTTTTTTTTGAAAAACATTAATATAGTCTGGAAAAGGAAAACGATTCTTTCAAAAGTTAATGGGTTCGAATCTCACCTTGTGCTTGGATGTTTGTAGTGGTTCGGAATCCACTTCAAAAAGTCAAGTAGTCTTATAAGCCCTGTGTGCAAAAAATGACTGTGGAGCCACAAACAACTCCAGAATTCAGCAGACTTCATGCCTTTGTATGTAAGAATGGAAGCCTCATTTTTATAATTCCATGTATGCATGTTCACCTCTAATAGGAAAAACTTTTGCACAGCTATTCTTTTAGCAGTATCTACAATCCCATATTGTAATTTTCTTTTCAAAGAAAATCATAATAATAATGATGATAATAATAATAACTATAATTATACTTTCTTCAGGCTTTTGAAAAATAAAATTATTATACACTTTGTAGCAATATATTTATGTTTATATCAATGCTCCTTATATCGAAATGCATTGGAAATGGATGAATTGAGCTCTAAATTATATTTACTAGCAGTGTAACTAAAGAAAGTTTCAAATGCTCCATAACTCATCTTTTTTTAATTAATCTATTTGTAAAACCCAATTTTTGTGATGCAAAATAATTTTAAACGAAGTAAATTGTATAGATTGTAAAAATAATATAAAATGTTATTTTACTAAATCACATTTCTCCTCGAAATATGAGTAAACTTTTTCTGGAAACTACCACCCCTCAAAGTTTGGTGCTCAGTGTTTTTGGCATTTCATATTGGTCACATCATTTCCTATTTATCTTATTCACTCTAATATGTATTGATTAGTTTGATTGCGTAAAATAACTTGAACTTTTAATAATACAAATTGTTCATGGTTGGAAATATAAAAATAACAGTAAAATCTTTCTAGGCCACCTTACACAAATCAGAAATTTCAATATTTATTCCTTTTACTTTCGATTTTAGTAAAATATATTATTTTTAATGACTCAAATTTTCCATTCTTACTTTTAGTTAGTATGATAACTATGAAGTAATTTCAGTTGAATAAATCATCTGAAAAAAATTTACTATATTTTAATTATTATTGAAATTTAATTATTCCTATTAAGACTTTTTTAGATACTAAAATGGCAAACATGCTTTGCAAATGCCGAATTTTCAGCAGTAAAAAGAATAATTTTGAAATAAAATTAAGTAGTTTAATTTAATAATGAAATCTTGAAGATGTCTTGCCTATTTTAAAACATAAATTATTCAACACTTTTATTTCTGTTTTCTTGTTTCTTGGAAAAATGCTGAATGGAGCAAAAATCTGAATGAAAGTATTTTGTTGGTTATTCCTAAGTGTAATTGAATATCATTAAAGTTTGTATTTTGAATAAAATGATACTATTTTTTGTGTACCTGTGTATTTTTCTTCTCACAAAATCACCTTATAAGGTTACACTTACTACATAGTAATGTGCATCTATATTGAATATTAAAATTGTAAGTACTATGTTTTTGTAAATGAGTATGTTCATTTATTTAAAAGTAATTTTTCATTATAAATTGGTTACTTTTCCAAGATAACTGGTAAAATATCCTACATGATTAAAATAAAAATGTAAATAATTAAAAAAGTATGTTATTCCAAAAATTAATACCTTTAATTAATAAAATTAAAAATTATAAAAATACTTATATGAATTCATAATGTAGAAAGTTATTATATGTATGTAATTTAAATATATAAGTAATATTTGAGTATTTATAAGTAATATTTAAAAAATGGTGTATTTAATGAATTTTTTGCTTGCATTTTTTTACAGATTCATGAATTTGTTTGCTTACCATTTTGCTGAAAGAATTGGGTAAGTCATTTGATTTTTTTGCATTAATTGTACATGCTTAATGAATTAAATTTGCTCTTACATAAATTAGTAAAAGCATTGAGATAATGAAATTTATTTTTTGTAATTATTCTGGTGTATCATAAATATCTTAATGTGTTTTATATGAAGTTTCTCTAAAATTTCTTTAGAAATTTAATTGCTGAATCTAATTTTCAGAACATTAATTGACTGACAACTAAATATTATTTTATACATTCTTTCAGCATATTTTGTCATAATGTATAAGAATTCTGTCCTTCTTCATACTTCTCGTCTTATTTTTCTTTCAAGTTATTGTAATTAAATTTTCTACAGTATTTTCGCCAAAAAAAAGTAATTTACAAAAATTACAAAAAGAGACCCACTACATGAGATAACATATTTAGGGAAATTTTAGGTGGGAAACTGATACTGTATCTACAAAATGTTCAAGACAATTCTCGCCAGGAAAGCCCCAGGGAAATTTATTTCTCCTACTATTCGTAAGTTACAGTTGGTACATGAAGAAACAAACTGATGTTTTACTTCTCTTAAAGTACATCAACAGATTTTGATCTTAAAATCTGAGCTTTAAAAAACTAATACTAATTTAATTTTACAAAGCATAAAATATAGGTAGTGAAAATAAAATAATTTTTCTGTGTTCTTATAGCATTGATTTTCCCTCTACTATGCTGGTTATTCCACTTATAATAAATAATCTTCGTATTACTATTGGAATTTAGTTTATTTAAATGTGCAGTTAATTTCACTGTAATAAAATTCATGAATTGTAAACAATTTAATTATAAGTCTTCAATATTTTCTTAAATGCTTTTTAAAGTTGCCATCAGGTAAAAATATCATATTATATAAATACACATTTTTTTCATTCTTAAAATCAAGTCTATTCTGAATCGGAATGAGCTATGCTTATTTAAATTATTAAATTCGAAGTTTTATTTTTCTTTTGCTCAGTTGTTTTTATTTAACTATTTGCTTTAGGGAGTCTGACAAATAAAAAGGAAAAAAAAGTAAGTAAAAAAGGAAAATGAAATATTAAGCTAAAATTAATGTTGTATTAATTTTAGAAAATAAAAAAAATTAAAAAAAGCACACTTTGTAAATTTTGAATATCAGAAACAATATTTAATAAAATTTTAAGAGAACTATGAATAGCTAAATATTCCTAAATTTAATTTTTGATACTATGTTGTAGACTACCTTAAATTTAAGGCTGTAAAGTCTACTTCGTAATATGTTTTCTTTGCTAACTTCTCAAGATAGTGAATATTGTATTCCCATATTGAGGAGGAAACCCAAAAATTTCTTTTTTATCCACTCCAACAGACAAGCATTAAAAATGCTTACACATAAAAAAGTACATAAAAATTTATCTGTTCAATCTCTAAAATCAAACTCCTAACCTTCGTACCAAAAAGCCCTAGTCCTTCATTAAACCTTATGAAATTTAATCTTAAAACTATTAAAATTGTAACAGAATGACATAGAATCTATAACAATGTCTGCATTTATAAAATTCCTATTCCCTTTCCTGCCGAACTTTTACTCAAATTTCAATTAAAAAGGACTACGTAGAATGGATAGAAAATTAAGTAAATATTTATTTCTGGCTCATTCAAAATAAAAGCTGTTTCCTTTCAAAGTTTTGATTTCAGTATTTGGAAATAATTTTGAAACAAATTTAATGGATTGAATTTCTTGTAAATTTACTTATACCGTGATATAATTCATATAAATGGAGAAAATTCTTCTCACGTCAAAAACCAAGAAATAATGCTCTTTTGAGCACTTTTAAAATTGTGTACTATGACAATCTCAGAAGTTGAGAAAAAATTATTTTCGGTCATCATATCCATTTTATTTTATGTGTTGCAAAAAACTAAAATTCAGGATTTGCAATTCCCTGATTCAAAAAGAAAATGCTATTTTTATCAATTGCAGCACATGTATTTATTGTTTTTTATTATAAATCTAACTGTCACCCTAGTGAGAAGTCCCAAATTCATTGATGGGCTCACTATATCATTCTGTTCTTTTAAACCGATCTATATTTCAAACCGGATTTCATCATGCAAAACGGTTTTTTCAACAAAACTAAATGAATCACAGGACTTATTTTGTTTAAATCAGTTTTTCTTTTTTCAAAAAAAAAAAAAAAAAATTTACACAGGAAATTACTACTCACAAAAGCAGTTGAGTTGGCAGCATAATGGGCAATACTCTTGCCTTCGGTTCAGTCTCAAGGGTTTGAATCTCACATTGAACTTGAATGTTATGTGGTTTGGAATCAACTGTAAGCTGTTAATCTTGGTCTATATAGCCCATATGGGGAAAAATGGTCATTAAGTGACAATCAAAACCAATTCCAATAAAATCAGGGAACCCTGCCTTGCTGGTTTCAAAATTAATATTTTTAACAAATATGTTTCATTTTCAGTGAATGGAATTAAAGATTCCTTTTAGAGGTCTTTAGGAAAGTTAAATCCAATAAGATGTGTAAGAATATTTTGAAAGAAAAAAGAAAAAAAAAACATTAGAAAAGTACTTTATAGGAAGCTCTTTTATTCGTACCTGCATATTTGGAGTTGTGATGTAAAGAAATTCATGTAGGGAATTTATAATCTAGGGAAGCATCTAGAAAATTTATAATACATCCACATCACTCACATTTAAAATTGTTGTATTGTTTTTTAATGATAAAATTTTCTTGTGTAAATTAAAATATTAAAGAAATGTTAATATATCACCATATGTACTCATTACTAGCACCAATGATTAAAGAATTTGCTAAAAGACTGTTCAGAGAAGTTGTTTTGAAATAAAATAAAGATTATTTTATAATAAGAAGAAGTGAACACTATATAGGTAATTATTTTATTTATAGCTGAATCTTTGGATATCTCTCTTTGATATCCCATTGTAATTTATTATGGTTGTTATCCATTTCACTATTTTTCAAAAATAATATTCCTATATGTCCCAAATTCTGAGTACTGAAACATATTAAAATCTTTAAAATCTTCATTGTGAGAACTTTTTTATACATAAAAAGTTTTTTAATAAATTATGTAAGAATATTTTGACGATATTGCATGACAAAAAGTTTATATATATATTCGCATTATACTTCACATGCTCCTTGGAGTTCACATGTATAACTCATGGGAATGTATTATGCATTTATATCTATCCCTCTTATTTCAACCTATATCTGCTCTTTTTCATATTAACAAATATATTTATTTAAGTTCAAAATTAGAGGAAATATTTCAATATTTCCGTATATTCAGAGACCTCCCTGCGATGATTAAAAGATTCACTTGGGAAGTCTTTTGGAGAATTGTTTTAAAATAATATGTAAGATTACTCTTCAAATACAAGCACTAATGAACATTTTATATTGCTAATATATATCTAATTTCTTCCTTGGAGATGAAATGTTGAACCCATGAGTATATTTACTATGCTGATGTATCTATCAATCTTATTTGTAAGGAATATTTTTTATGTGTGCTGTTTTAATTGTAAAGAATATTCTTATGCTGGTTTTAATATAAAGGAAATATCCCTATATTTCCTTATTTTCAGAGACCTCCCTGCGATGATTAAAAAATTCGCTTGGGAAGTCTTTAGGAAAATCGTTTCAAAATGATATGTAAGATTATTCTTCAAATACAAGCACAAAAGAACCTTGTATATTGCAAATATATATCTAACTGCCTCCTTGGAGGTGAAGTTTTGAACCCATGGGTATATTTATCATGCTGATGTATCTATCAATTTCATTTTTAAGAAATATTTTTACGTGTGCTGCTTTAATAGTAAAGAATATTATTATGCAAGTTTTAATATATAGGAAATATTCCTACATGGAAAAATTATTTTAAAATAATATGTAAGAATATTCTTCAAATACAAGTATTAAAGAACAGTGTATATTGCTAATATATATGTAACTTCCTCCTTGGAGAAGAAATGTTGAACCCATGGGCATATTTATTATGCTGTTGATATCAATCTTATTTCTAAGAAATATTTTTATATGTCATGTATTAATAGTAAAGAATATATTCTTATGCAAACCCGATCTTATGCCGGAATCAAACCCGTGAGCTCACGCAGAGGCACCTGAGCTTCACTCCACGGGGTCCCTGATCCGGAATCAAACTCGTGAGCTCACGCAGCGGCAATTGAGATTCACTCCACGGGGTCCCTGATCCGGAATCAAACCCGTGAGCTCACGCAACGGCAATTAAGCTTCACTCCACGGAGTCCCTGATCCGGAATCAAACCCGTGAGCTTTAGCGACGGCATCTGAGATTCACTCCACAGGGTCCCTGATCCGGAGTCAAACCCGTGAGCTTTAGCGACGGCATCTGAGATTCACTCCACGGGGTCCCTCATCCGGAATCAAACCCGTGAGCTCACGTAGCGACAATTGAGCTTCACTCCACGGGGTCCCTCATCCGGAATCAAACCCGTGATCTCATGCAGCGGCAATTGAGCTTCACTCCACGGGGTCCCTGATCCGGAATCAAACCCGTGAGCTCACGCGTCGTCTATTGAGCTTCACTCCACGGGGTCCCTGATCCGGAATCAAACCCGTGAGCTCACGCGTCGTCTATTGAGCTTCACTCCACGGGGTCCCTGATCCGGAATCAAACCCGTGAGCTCACGCGTCGTCTATTGAGCTTCACTCCACGGGGTACCTGATCCGGAATCAAACCCGTGAGCTCACGCAGCGGTAATTGAGCTACACTCCACGGGATCTCTGATCCTTAATCAAACCCGTGAGCTCATGCGACGGCACCTGAGCTACACTCCACGGGGTCCCTGATCCGGAATCAAACCCGTGAGCTCACGCAGCGGCAATTGAGCTTCACTCCACGGGGTCTCTGATCCGGAATCAAACCCGTGAGCTCACGCAGCGGCACCTGAGCTTTACGCCACGGGGTCTCTGATCCGGAATCAAACCCGTGAGGCAACGGCAATTGAACTTCACTCCACGGGGTCCCTGATCCGGAATCAAACCCCATGAGCTCACGCAGCGGCACCTGAGCTTCACTCCACGCGGTCCCTGATCCGGAGTCAAACCCGTGAGCTCACGCAGCGGCAATAGAGCTTCACTCCGCGGGGTCCCTGATCCGGAATCAAATTCGTGAGCTCACGCATCGGCACTTGAGCTATACTCCACGGGGTCCCTGATCCGGAATCAAACCCGTGAGCTCTTGCAACAACTCTTGAGTTTCATACTTCGGGTTCGGTATGAAAGCAAATCCGTGGATTATCATCAAACGATAGAGTTGAACTTCACTCAATAAAGTTCACTAGAAGTGTAGAGATATATGATTTTATCGCTATAAGTGTTAGTTGGCATTTTGATTTATATTTAGTGTATTTTGTAGCTATCTGTTTTTGTAGTTTTTGTATACTTTTTTTTAACAATTATTCATTCCTAATTATATATATATACCTAAGCTTTTCTCTCTCTCTCTCTCTTAATAACCTTATATTATCTATTAAATAAAATTAATTAAAGTTGCTAAAATAATGATTTTTTCAAGATTGGATTTGTGTACTTAAAGAATAAAATATAATTAAACTACCTGTTTCAAAATTGTGTAATATCAGATTATTGTTTAAAAGTGAGGAAACTCTCTCTCTCTTTCAGTGTAGTTTTAAAATAACTCAGGAAATTTTAAACGTTTCTACTAAACTAATTAATATTTCAGCAATAACCCCAGATTCTCCAACTCTTTACTTCTTTGTGCTGTGATAGTTTTCAAATATAATTCGGGAACTCTTATTTCATAGAACACAATGTCTATTAGCTTTGTCAAAAAATTACCTATATAATAATATAATATATTCATAAATTGTTTAATAGAAATTTCTGATTTTATTAAATATATATATTTGGATAAATTTTATTTAAATTTAAGTGTGTGTTTTGAAAGAAATTTAAGATTATTAACTGTATTAGTGTTTCTGTGCCAATCTGCATTGATAATGCTATGGCATGAATAATAGTAATGGTAATTTTGATAATGAACTTGAAAATAATTAACTGAAAATAATGAACTTGAAAATAATTGTAAAAGTTTGGGTGAATTTTATGATAGATTTCAATTAAACAGAACTCTGTACAGAAATTTGTGACTGCAAGATGTTTCTCTGCAGTAGAAAAGAGATTAAACTCCATTAGAACTTCTAACCTTCCTAATATGTTACGGAGAAGATGTTTTCCCACAAATATGAGAATCGCCCTTCAAATACTCTTAACTATTTCTACATCAATAGCAAGCTGTGAACGTTCGTTCCGCAAATGAAAATTAATTCTGACGTATTTACGATCAACTATGAGTCAAAATCGTCTAAATGATTTAACTTTTTTAAGCATAGAAAAAGAAACATTTGAATTGATCAACTTCGATGAAGTAATCAATCAATTCGCATCAGCAAAAGCAAGAAAAATGTATACAGTGTAATATATGTATTATATTATGATTGTAACTAATTATACATCTACTTATATCTATAATATAGATTAAGTTATTTCATGCTTAAAATTTTTTTATGTTTTTTAAAATAATTGTATTGGTATATAAGATAAATAATATCGCTTTAATTAAAAAATTCTAAATCATGTAAGTCCGATTATTTCTTTGACACTTTTACGAAATCAATAAATGTATTTTTTCTAGCTAGAATTGATTTTTGTTTCAAAATTAAAGCTAATCCTGAGACTTTAAATTAATATATTTCCAATTATTTTATAGAAGGTAAAGCATTCCCTTATTATTTTTGCATTGTATTCTTATTACAAGTATGTTCTATTTATTCTAATGTAATGTGTACAGTTATATAGCTTTTATAATTTAATACATTTTTTCCTATAATTATATTGTATTACTCTTTTTAATTTCGAGGGGGCGCCAAAAAATGTACTGTACCCGGGCGCCAAATATGCTCACTACGCCACTGCAGTCACTATACCCATAATTTTAAAGCCTATATCCACTAAACCCAAAACTATTTTGTTAGTTAAAGCAAATAACGCATTAGCTATAATACAATTTACTGGGAAAACGTGAATCACATCTTCAAAAGACGAGGAAATACTGCCTAGCATGAAAACGTGACCACTTGTTGCTAAATTTGTATTATCAGAAGAGTTTTCAACAATGTTTCCACCTTTATAATCTAAATTAGGTTTTATGTATATTTCGTCGAGCATTAAAAAACATTATAGTCTTTACTACTTATTTTATAAAATATCTGTTTTGCATATAAAAGGAAATATTTATCTTGTTCAAATATTGTAGTTGTTTCTATCATTGAAGTTACTTTTCTAATGGTACTTGGATCCAGCAATATCAAATTATTTGAATTTCTGATAAATTTGTAAGCTTGGGGGGATAAGTGAAATAAAAGAGAAGTGAAAATTAACATGCTAGAAGAATAACGATATTTTACTGGTGCTAATTTTAAAAGATTAAGCTGTTCAATTAAAAATTACATTTATCTTCAAGACAGCTATATCCAAATTATCAATTACATTATTATTGCTTACAGATTTTGATTCAAAATGATTTAAAATACTAAGTATTTCATTAAAATTACCTACTTTTAGCGGTAACTTTGTTTCCTTGTACTTCTTCACCTTGTACACCTTCAACGAAATTCTTTGTTTGTGCATCAATGTACTTTCCTGCATACAAACGTTTTCTTACTCAAACGTTTATTAGTAATCCAGTTGTAAACACTGACAAGTCACCCCGAGCGTCTCCCCAAATGTGCATGCAACCCATTTCCTTCAGTAAGCAGGCCTGTAGTCTCAAAGGTGACGGTAGTACGTATAGTGGAATGTATCCCCACTTGTGCCATGCGGAAATTGGGGTTCGATAACCCATTACTGAGACTTGGAAAACGGAATCTATGGTTCTGTTATTCTGGTTAAAACTGTGCATTTATGAACTTATCACATTGATGCTCAGTGTAGACGATCATTAGTTTTATTAGGAAATCTTGATTTAAATATTCATTAAAGATAATATTCGCTTTAATATAATTAATATAATATTGGTTATATATCACAGATGCTGCTGCTTGGCGCAATAAATTAGAACGTTTTTCTATCAACCAAAAATTTGTTGGTTCGAGCCCTTTTTTTCAAAATCCATATAACCGAATTTCCGATTATCCGAAAGCGGGCCAGTTCCATTTGATTTGGATAATTGGAATTCTACTGTATTTTGTTTAATTAACAATTTCTGTATTTCAGATCTCTATTTATTATGATTCTCATTCCTTATTTATAATCCCTTTTCTCATGGTGACTGTTTTATTCATCACTTATTTTATCATTATTTTCCAAAATATTATCATTTTCCCCAGCATACATTTTTGATGTATTATTATTTTCCTACCCAGGATAAACTATATCTGCGTTTATAAATTTCCTATTCAGATTCTTTTTTTCATTTTCCCTAGGAAATTTTTCTTAGCTCAGCTATTTTCAAGGTTTTAAAATTGATTTTAAAAAAAGTACTTGAAAAGCAAAAATGTGAAATATGTACAAAAGAGCAATAATATTATAAAAATAAATTTAAAAAAATCCTAACGTTAAGTGTTAAAAAACGTAAAGTGAACTGGAAAAATCTCTGGAATTAGAGAGTAGAAAACAGTGGCGTTGATGAGGACCGTTATGCAAGAGATTAATTGCAAGAGAAATGAAAAGCGCTCGAGAAATCCGAAAGGCAATTTAAGATCAAATTTTCTCCCTATTAAAGATTATCATTATATTTAATTGAATTTGCTTCAGTCACAAATTTGAACACTATAAATTTTTTTCAACTGTTTTGTTAGAGTTCAAGTAAATTTACTGCATTTCGGAGTTAAACTTGTAAATATATATTTTAATAGAGAATACAGACGTTTTAAAACAATGAATAGACATTTGTATTTGCTATTTTTTATATTTCTAATCATTTTCTAAATTTGAGGATTTATGGCTATTATTTACATTACATATAATGTGATTCGAAACAAATTCAAATAAAATGAGTTAAACAATATTTCAACTTTAATCGTAAAATTTTTGCGAATTTGTATAATGTGATATTACTGTTCCGATTATAAGAAATTTCTAATTTAAAATAAGGGATTGTAGATCAGGATTAATACTCTTATCCCCACATTCACACACGTGAACATTATTAAACTCTACTTCAGGTGATTCTAAAATCTAATGAATAGTTTTCATAAGAAAATTACAAGACAAAGAGTCATGAATAAAATAAGTAAAAATATTTCAATGAACGAGAGAAAAAGAAATATTGAATGATTGTTCATTACGATGAGAGAAGGGGGTGGCTATTAATAAACAACAGCTGATTTTTTAACATTATTTATTCCAGTCCAAATCGGTAATTTAGTTACCTTTAAAAATCATAACTCTTTAATTGTGGTTACAGGAAATTAAAATGGAAATATAAACTTCAAATCAAAATTTTTATTTATTTAAAACATTTAATATTAAATGTTTACATTTTTATATTATTTTTAGTTTTTGTTTTCATATTTATTTGACAATGTGTAGCAAACAACCTTTCATTCCAGATGGCTTTTTTATTGAGTCGGAATTCATAGTTTCCAAGGAAAATCTTCTACTTACCATAATCTACTTCCGATTGTACCTAAAATCGAACTCGTAACCTCCCATTCCAAAGAGCAGGTTACAATGCATATATATTTTCTATATCATTTTGAAACCCCGTAGAGGAGTAAGGCTGTTGTAGCGCATTTTAAATACGACAGTTGAAATAACATTCTTAGAGAACTTTTCATAGACAGAGGGCCGTACTCTCTTGTCACAAGGGTAGAATAAAATCACTCATCTCGAGGCCGTGCATGCAGAAATGCGATTTCTACCATTTCCCAGCAGTGGTTGTTATCGATCATGGGACTTTTCGCTCGGGAGAGAGTTGTTTGACCACTGGAAAACGGTAGGCTAACTATTTATTGAAATTATTTGAATTAGCTTAACTTATGTTTCATTAAAGCTACACATTTTGACAGATTGGTAACAATTTAAATTAAATCCTGAGATTAGCTAGTTGATAAATGAATGTAGGTTTCAACTGTTGTTAAATGGGACAACTAAGTTAATTATAACCACATTCTCATATTTTCATACAATAATAACAGAAACGTTATCTACTTTTGATTAATTCAGTGCTATCTTTCAAAAGCGATATATACTGTTGATAATTAAATTTCACTCAAGGGCTATGTCTGCTCTTGAATGAAATTTAGCTTCTGATTGCTGTTACAACAGCTATAAGTAATTTATGCATCATTGTAACAGCACAAAGCTATATATATAATTACACATTGTATAATTACATCACATCCTCACAACTTCTTTAAACAAAAACAGTGATGTGCGTTATCAAAATTAAAATATAAGAAATTTTTGAAATTTAACATTTAGCAAAAACATTTCAATTTGAATCTAAAACTGCTCTTTTTTTGTTAAGGCATATTACATACATAGGCATTGGGCAAAATAGAAATGCCGAAGGTTTTATTTGTTTGCCGCTCAAAATAACAGCTTATTAGACCAGTACATATGACTTAAAGTTGATTCTGAGCTAATACAAGCATCTGCAATCCATAAGGGGTTCGAGCCTACGTACAATTGAACAGAACATAAGAACGCTAAACATTCGGATGTCGCTTTGTTAAGACTTTTTGTTTGTTTGTCGCTCAATGATCATATTATTCACTCGAAAACTAATTAGTCTAGGCAATTTAAAGTGAAATTGTTATCGCTATACGCATTCAAATCTAATGTGGGATTCGAACCTACGAACGGTTGAAGTCAATGGCTAGAGAGATAATCATGTGGCTGCCAGTTCATCTGACAGGACGTGAGAGGGAGGGAAAAAGCTCACTTTATATAAGTGAAAGCTGAATCTCAAATACTTTTTATTTCCCTTTCAAATTTCGTATCCATTTTTTTCCCCTCTCTCTCTCAATGCCGACCTGATCGTAGAGTTAATCCATTCTTCACTACAAGGGGCGAAAATGATGGCAACTTGTACAGTGGTGCACAAAGTGGGTGTGCTATCTTTGCTCCGAAAGTGAAAGGATAAAGAAATACACAGAAAGAAAGGAATATCCCTACCCGAACCAGATTTGAACCCTGGACTAACTGCTTCGAAGCTAAGGACGCTAACCACTCCGCCATCGGTTAGTTAGACTCATATACAAATGTTATTAGTATTAAAAAATACTATAAAATTTGATGGTTGAAAACAGTTTAAAAAAGTTTCCAAACACAAAATAAGATCTGCAATACAATGCATTGATGAATATTTTTTAAAATACGTAGAACTTCGTTGTCATAGCACCAATAGTTTTTAAGTCTCAAAATTAATCGACGATTTGGCTTGGAGAATTAAAATTTTAGAATGCGCGAAAATAAAATAGCATCTCAATCTATATTCTTTACACAATGTATCCTCTCTATATACAGAGTGTCGTTTCCAAATACATTTTTTGCTGAAACAAAATAAATTTATTATGCGGAATATTCGAAATAGGAAAATTTATATAATATTGTCCCATAATCCCACATGTTATTTGCTTGTCCCCCGAAATTTTGCCATGTTTTAAATTAAGAATCACGAACGAAATGGAATCAAATTATACTTGTTAATAATATACCCTTTTAGTAATCTTTTTTTTAAGCATTCAATTCTTTAAAACTCTTTCATTTGTAAGCATCTTTTTTAAATATAGTTATAGAAACATAGCAACAAAAACGTTCCAAGTTTTTTTTTTTATTTATTATAAAATTTAAAGTAACGTTATGAAATAAAATTAGATATTGAGATGCTATACTGCTAATATCTTCCATTTTCTTTCAAAAATTCTAAGCATGGGAAAGTTTTTATAAATATCCCTTTTTTTCAACCACCTGCAACCATTGGAGACCAAAGTTATTCTTGGTTTACAGTTTACACCCTAGCATCTTGGCCAAAAAGAACCCAAGCACTTCCTGCGCTTAATTGCTTTACGGCATTCAGGATAATAAAACTTACCCCTAGAATCTCGCTCCTCGGATAACTAAACAACCCTTGGGAGAATTGTTGACAATGCTATCTTTAAGTCGTCCATCCATCATGTTTAAGAAGACAGTTTTGAAAATCAACAGCAATCCCTTTTCCACACTTCGGGGAATCTGGTGATTTTTTGACAACAAGATGTGAATTATTGTCCATCTGCAGTGCTCCACCCTCTTTCCTATACAAAAAAGGAGAACTTCTTATGTTTAATTACTCTACTTTATTCAGTTCCATTTTCCTCAACTTATCTCTGATATCAGGCTTCTGATCTTCCCAATAACCCTCGTTGAGGAAAAATGCTTCCTTTGGGTCATCCGTCGCGCAATCCCCTATTTCTACAAAGAGAAGCGCCATGAAATTCGACACCGATCCCAGTATCCTACAAGTGGAACTTCAGTTTTCAAACAAAAACATGAGATGCCCACCCTCCACACCCATCAATCTTCAGATTTTCTGGGCTAGTTGCCTTACAGCACCTGCATCGTGCAATCTTCAATGCCGGAGAACTATTCTTGTTTACGGCCTGTTCCTCCATTGTTTACTCAGGTGCTGAGTTGCAGAGGGCCTTGCAACACAGCCGTAGCCTATGGAAGGACTGCCTAAGGAGGGGTCTATCATGCCGTTAGGAGAAAGATTCTAAATAATAAGACAAAATTCTTCCAAAAATTTAAATTTTGATCCAAATACCAATTTTATTTAGGAAATGCATTTTAAATATGTAATAGTTATAGAGCCATGTTTGAAAATTATACTGCAAAGCCCAAGGAGAAGCAAACGTGGATGAGGCCAGCAGTTGTTGGTAAAAAACGAGAGGGAGAAACTGATAGAAATTACAAACAACTATTGTCCTAAAGATCAACTTTTCAGAACAGGACAATTTTAAACATTTATTACTTTTCCACTTTCCGAATACTTTTTTATTAAGTTATTGAAGAAAAAAGAATGTTGACACTCGATGAAAGTAAGAATTTTAATTACTATTTTAGGAATTTTAATGTTTAAAATATATATTAATGATTGTATTTTATTGTGATTATCTTTATCACAAACAGTATTCTCCACTGTTCCTTCTAGTCAGAAACATCATTGTATGATGGTATTTTTCAAATATATAATTTCTTATATCAAAAATGAGTACTTCAAATATTAACAGAGACAATTATATTTCTTTGTATTCTATATTCAAATTGTATTCATATTCATGTCTTATGTCATTCCATGTAAGCAAAATTGTCCCATTTTTAAAATAATTTTCTTGATACAATAAGTTTGTATTTTTTAAGATACTTACATAACAAAATGTTTGTTAAATTGGGGAAGTTTATGTCAATTAAATAAGAAAGTGTTCTTAATTATTTTGTTTAACCAAGTGCATGTTATATGTAAATGAATCTGATTAATAGCATAGCGTAAAAGAGTAGTATCGTAATTTTATACGTAATAGCATAGGACAATGTAAAAAAATAGTCAAATAGAACCAAAATCATTTCAAAAACCTTTAGTTTTATATAAATTTGAGCAAAAATTAATAATTGCAGTGTGGAGGTGTACCTTTTTATTACAATACACACACCCTGCCTCTCTATAAAGTTGCAACTTCTTGAGATATGTTTTCAGACATTTATTCGACGGGCGCAAGTTTCCTTCGCTAAAAACGTGTTTTAGATTAGACCGATAGGTTTAACTGTATGGAAGATTTTCGATTTTGTACCACGTAAATTAAAAGTAAAGCATATAGCCAGAAAGTTTAATTTAATGAAGTTATCTAATTCTACTTAACAATATTTTTAATTATTTTTTCATAATATTAAAGAGATCTTCGAATTCTAGAGATTTTGTGAATATTTCTATGGAGCATATAAAAATAATAAGGAGCAAGTGAACAATGGATAGCCTAATTTTAGTAAGTGACGGTGATGAAAAGCGAAGACTCGTAAGTGAAATAAATAATAAATCTCATAAGTGAAATAAATAAAATCAACTATTTATTAAAGGTTCAAAAAAACATATTCAGATAATTCCCACAAAAGCGATATGAGTACTATGACATTAAAAAATGAGCGGGCTCTGGTAATCCCAGTGATTAGGGTATCCATCCGGAAGGCGAGATTCGATTCCCAATGCCGCCAAAAACTCACCGAGTACATGCGATATACGTGCTCGTTGAATCTGTGGAATCTAAAAAAGTCCTGTGTCATTGAGCAGTTACTATGGGTGCAACGGTCTGCAGGAAATCTCTTCCCCCCTCAGATCAAAGTCAAAATTGAGGGAGTGGATTGAAGGAATCCTCTGGTATTAATATATTCTAAATTGAGATTTGATATTCCATAAGTAATTTAGAGTTCCTTGCTTAACTTTAGCCACTGAAAATGTTCACACATTTTTGCAACGATTTTGATTTTCTCCCTGAAATTAAATATTAATTTAAAAATTAAAATGTGGTTGGCATCAGTTTCTAATAAGCTCAGTCATTGTCTGCAAACCTAAAAATATTCTTTCTTTGAAAATTTAGCTGAATAATAACCAGTGGATCAAACATATTTTTGCTGTATCCGAAAAGAAATACTCAATTTTAGAAAGGAAAAAACGTGAAAATCATGGTTTTAATTTTTCTACACGTAAAATAAGTGACGTAATTAATATAATAGGAAAGAAACGCCTAAATTTACATCTGGCTAGAAAAAAGGCAAAAGTTGAATACTCAACAAAGGTACGTACCTATAAGATTCAATATACCTTTTCTTTATAACAAACAAAATATTCAAGAATATGGACTGAACTTACATGTGTTACGAATACGTATTTCCAAAGTTTGTTCTGGATTAAAGAACTATTATTGTCTGTAGTTATGAGGGACAAAGGATATTCATATTTATATATTTTGTAACTGTAATCAATGAAACAAAATGAATAAAATCTTTTTACTATATAACAATTCTTTCAACCCATTGGGACAGTGGCGTAGTGAGCATAATTGGCGCCCGGGTACGATACCTGTTTTGGAGCCCCCTTGAAAATGAAATAATAATACAGTATAATTATGGGAATAAAATGTATTAAGTAGTAAAAAATATAAAATAATATAACGATATATAATACATTATAATAAATAGATCATAATTGTAATAAGAATACACAATATAAATAATAACAGAGTGTTGTACCGACTATAAAATAATCGAAAATATATTACTTTAAAGAACCAAGCTCAGCTTTAAATTTAAACAAAATTCAATTCTAATTTTAAAAAAAAACACTTAAATTAAATTCGGAAAAATGTCATTAGAATAACCGTCTTTATGTAATTTAGAATTAATTATAAAAAGCTATAATTGATTTTATATACTAATACAATTATTTTAAGAAACGTAAAAAAATTTTTGAACGGGAAATAATTCGTTACGTATCATAGATATAAGCAGATGTAATTATTCGCAATCTAATATACTACACTATTCACATTTTTCTTACCTTTGCTAAAGCGAATTGATCAATTACTTTATCAAAGTTGATCATTTCAAATTTTTTCTTTTTCTATAGTTAAAATTATTAAATCACTTAGATGGTTTTGACTCATGGTGAATCATAAAAAAGTCAAAATTAATTTTATTTTGCTGAATGAACGCTCACAGCTTGCAATTGATGTAAAAATAGTAAAAAGTATTTGAATGGCAACCTCTTCATACTATCTTCACCGCTTGGGATAAGGCAGGTTGGAAGTTCTAGTGAACTTTTAATTTCTTTTCTACTCAAGAGTAACATCTTTCAATCCCACATTTCTCTAAAGAGTTCTGTGTTCCATGGAAATCTGTATGACAAAATTCACCCAAACTTTTATATTTGTTAATCACGGTGACTTAGCGCTCCCAAGCTACAGCTATTTAATCTAATCAGAAAATTTCAGCCAAGCAATATATATTATATTATTAAAAATACTCTTTTTCCTCAAAACTGATTAACTCTATACTGTTTTTCCCAAGTTTTTCATTGATTCAAAATATTATCAAGAATTTCAATTGCTGGGATAAAAAATATAGTTTAACTGTTATATCACTTAATTTTATTTAAAGAAATTACAAATTCAACAAAATTACGAGTCAAATAAAAATTATTTCCCCAAATAAAAACATTTAAGCACTAAATAAACTACTTTTAAACGAATAGTTATAACTAAAATAAGTAATTTAATATTTAATTTTCAAAACTCTTCAAGAATATGCTAGTAAATATTTATACCAGCAAAAATATTAAATAAATATTCAAAATGAAAGAATACATAGTAGACAGAAAGTATAGCATACGATGAAAATATTTTAAATGTCAGAACTCCAGATTTTCAAAAGTTTACATTTTTGTTCCCATGAAGCGATATTTTGGAAGAAACGAAATACTAACCGTGTGAACAATAAAAAGGAAAGAAAGTTTATGTGTTTTCTTAGAAATTGGAGATAATTAGCTCTCGATCCCCTCCATTTCTATTCCAGGAAGACAATTCCCCTATGCTGCATACTGTAGTGCTATTTCATGAAAAATTTTCATTTCTTTGAAGGTCAGTCTGGTGCCGGAAACAGTATTTTGACAAAGGGAACCGCTAATATGAAACACGTTTCAGCAGGAATTTTCCCACGAGTGTAACGCGACACTAGAATGAATGGCTACAACAGTAAAAGTCTGAGATAAAAAATATAAGGGTTTTATTTTTATTTTGGGACAATGAGTAATAAAATTACACTAAGTCTCAATAACTTCTAAAACTCATCTTTCTATATCGCTTCTTGATAACTTAAGTAAAATCGGTATTTTCTGTTATTAATCGTACATTTAAATTCTTACAAGTTTCCAATAATAATATTTCAGTTAATATGAAATTTTCTATTTTTGCGCATAATTATTTATTACGTTATTATAATCAAAATAAAATTGTATTTTCACATTTTTATCATAAACGTATATCAAACATGTTAGTGAAGTACTGCTTGTTAAATAAAATTATTTTAATATGTTATGAGAAATTAAATATATAGCACGACAAATAATATTTCATTACACTGAAATTTCTACAAAAAAACTTTAAGTTTTGAATAATTATAACACCCAGAAGGGTCCAGAGAAAATAATATTCATTGAACTTTGTTTTACTAAATATAAAAAAATTAAAAAACTTATTTGTTTTGTTAATATTTTTATGACTTTTTTAGTGTACATGTATATGTGAGATATGGAGTACCTGATGACGCACCTCTACATATGACATCATCAAGTGCTTGCTACTTCCACAGCGATCCTTGTGTTAATGAAAAGGAACAAGAGTTGATAAGAGAAGACGGTCATGTTAAGACGTACTTTGAACCTTAACGGTTCCGAAATATAAACGTTGTATTCATAACCCCATTTTGTAATTATAATTGTAAATGACTGTAAATAATGTTTAATATATAGTTAAAATGCAAATTCGTTGCATTATTAGTGTATTAAACTAATCCACATGGGGGCCCTGGCCAATTTACTTTTTTATTTCAAATATATTCCGAAGAGATTTGTTTATCATTTCCGCTGAAATTCTTCTACCGCCGCCGAGTCGCTGACAAGTTGAAGAGGGCCTGTTTCTGGTTTCGATTTATGTATTTTCCTGCCTTCTCTGCTTTGGATTTCTACTTTGAAGAAGGGTGAGTCACTCCTATTTTCAAGATGTTTCTAAGTGATATAACTGAAATCGCACTTGCACTGCAGACTGAAAAAAGAGAAAAATCAAACTTCTTCACAAGCTATTATTTGGCGAAGAAAGTGATTGATTAATCGTTCTCGAATAAGAAACTTTCATGTATATTATTTAAAAAAAAGTGATGCAAATTTTAAGTCTAAATTAGTTGATATTACAGCAACTTTTTCTTTAATCGAACTAATTTCGATTGCTAATATTTTGAAAATCGATATTAATGGAACACTACCTGTGTGTGTGAATTGGCAGAAAGAATTTTATTATTTCTTATTGATTTGGAGTTTCTTTAAGAAAATTTTTACAAAAATTGTGAGATAACTAATAATGAAATTGAAGCTATTCCAAATTCTACTCAGTCGAATGTGCAAAGCGATAGCGTTTCTCTTAATAATAATAGACATAAAGGGTATGATAATCATATTTCTGATGCTAATTCTTTTCATTCAAGATTGCCATTTAATTTCAATGATACTGATTATTTAGTTCCTAAGTATACTGGGGAGAAAAATGAAAATGTCAAATTGTGGCTTCAGAAATTTGAAGCATTTTCTATTTCATTTAATTTGTCAGATATTCACACACAAAATTTTATTATTGAACAAAGAGCCTTAAGTGGAATTGCGTTGTTATTTATCAAAAGCGAAATCGTTATTCATTGCTACTCTGAATTGAAATCGCTCTAATTTTGGAATTTGGTTGAACAAATTAATTAAGCAAAAATTCATGACTCATTAAATTTTCGAAAAATTAAAGATAAAGAATCAATATTTGAATATTATTTAATTATGAGAGAAATTGCCAGTTGAACTAAACTCGATGATATGGCTCTAATTCTTAATGTAATTCAAGGCATTAATGATCCTCCCCAGAATAAAGCTATCTTGTATGGTGCCACTAATTTTGTAGGATTTAAAATAAAATTATAAAAATTTATGGAGAAATTCAAAAAAGTTGTCAAAAGGTTAAAACTAATATTCCTGTAGTAGAACAAACAAATAAGAATCAAACACAAACCAAAATTCAGACTACTCCTATTCGTTGTTTTAACTGTGGAAAAAATGAACATAAATCGATTAATTGTAGGTGTAAAAAATAAGTGCTTTCGTTGTAATTCTTTTGAGTATAAAGCGAGTGATAATAAATGTTTCACATTAATAGATAACCACAATTGAACAGAGTTCGTACCTTTAACAATCGCATCACTTTTCGACAAGACACGCATAAAGTAGTTAAAATTTCAGGTATTTTGATAGATGCTCTCATTGATACCAGAAGCCATGCAACTTTAATACGCGAAGATCTGTATCGTCAAACTGAATTTTATAAACTGACCGATTCTCAATTAACACTAAATGGATTTGTTAGTTCTAAAGTACAGCCACTTGGTTCATTTCAGGAAAATATAGAAATCGATAATGATATTTTCTCTACAACAGTTTATGTTATTTCTCAACATCAGATGAGTTTACCCTTAATTATCGGTACACATATAATTATTCAAGGAGCACTAACATTCAATAAAGAGGGTATTTCTTTACGCAAAACAGAAAATAATAATTTTTTAGTGAATTTAGTTAATATTGTTCACAACACATCAGACATTGATTTAAATCACATACTTGATAAAAAAAATGTAAACAAGAAGTATACAATTTAATTAACAATTACAAGCCCAATAAGAGACGAAAAACAGAAATGAAAATATCTATTATTTTAAAAGATGATATCCAAGTTTGCCAACGAGCACGTCGAATGTCCATACCAGAAAAAGAATTTGTATCCAAACAAATCAATGATTGGTTAAGAGAAGGAATAATTAAAACTTCTTGTAGTGAATATGCTAGTCCAATTGTGTTTTGGTAAAAAAGAAAGATAAATACGCTTAAGTATTGATTTTCGTAAATTAAATAAGAAAATTATTAAAGATCATTATCCATTATTTCTTATTGATGATATATTAGATCAGTTACAAAATGCAAAAATATTAACATCTATTGACTTAAAAAATGGTTTCTTTCATGTGGATATTGACCCTAATTGTACCAAATACACTAGTTTCATTACCCATAACGGACAATACGAGTTCCTTAAAGCTCCATTTGGTTTAACAATTAGTCCAGCACTTTCACTAGATATTTATCTTGTGTTTTCAGAGAATTAATAGCAAATGGTACTTTAATTATGCATATGGATGATTTTATTATACCGTCTAACACTGAAGAAGAGGGACTTTAATTGAAACGTGTTCTCGAAACTGCTTCAAATTATGGACTAAATATTAATTTTGAGAAATGCCAATTTTTGCAAAGAAAAGTTGAATTTTTAGGTCGTATTGTGGAAAACAATACTATTTCATCCTCTCCATCAAAAATAAAAGCAGTAATTAATTTTCCTGAACCCAAAGACGTCAAACACTTCCAATCATTTCTGGTATTAGCATGCTACCTTCGAAAATATATTCCAAATTATGCCACTGTTGCAAGACCTCTTAGAGATCTACTAAGAAAGACCTCTACTTTTGTATTCGGTTCCACCGAAAATACGGCATTTCTCAAATTAACGGAATTGCTCACAACACATCCTGTTTTGCATTTATTTGTGCCAGGTTCGGAATTAGAAGTACACACAAATGCATCTTAACTTGGATTTGGCGCAGCTCTTCTTCAAAAATCTGAACAAAACATTTTTTCCTAGTTAAACGTAGAAACAAAACCCGCGCCATTAAATATTTTTAGCATTCCATTTCAATTTCACTGGTTGCATTATAAAATTGAATTTACGTAGATTTCAGTTTTTCAAGTTTATTTTTCATTTATTTAGTTTTATAATGTATTAGAATTGAAAGGTGTAGAGTTCCTTTTGTTGCTATTAATTTTCTAATTATTTTCAAAATATTTTAATGGTTTTTATGTTTAGTTATATAATTGAACTCTATGTATTAATTTTTATACGAGTATGAATTTCAATTATATGCTGAAACTATCCTTTCGTGGGTGTTTATTCCATGTGGATTAAAATATTTCATTGTTTTATCGTTTTGGAAATGGGTTGTAATTATGGATACTCTTTTGAGGTGAAATTTTTCGATTATATTAATTTAGTTTTCTCTTTATTTGATCCATTTTTTTATTGTTTTGCCTTTTTACATATTGCTGCTGTAATTATCCATTTTTCCTATGCTTTTAATTGAGAAAAGGATTACCTCACTGAAAATCAAAGTTAGCACTCATACTCAGTGAGCAATGCGACTAGCACATGAAATCAATTTGGGAAAGAATCAGGGATAAAATGAAACAACGATTATCTGTTTCAAAATACGCGCCGAAAACAATAGCGGAGTTAAGTGTAGCTGGAATTAGGTCAGAAGGCAACCAGTATGACTTCAACTTCCCCATCCTTACTCCTACTTCGTTTCCAAAGGAATAAACTCGATGAGCTAAGTGGGAGGGAAGATGCCAACGGGAAACCGCATACCAGTATCATTCACGATTCAACCTTTTCTTGTAGTGTAAAGAAAGGCTTGGGTAAAAATAAATATTTAAAATAAAACAATGTAAAATTTTGATAATGTGAGATAAGAGATATTTATTTTTAATGTACAAGGATCACAACTGGTAAAATATTATTTAAGAGAATGATACTGGCAGCAATTGGTGTCAAAGTTGATTTCTCTTTTCATCTCTCTGCTTCTATGACATTTTGAATAAAAACTATTTCGAATTTCAAATAGCCTTTAAGCAAGAAATTCATTGAAGCGTCCTCTTACAAAATTTAAAGCACATCCAACCTAAGAAAAGTTGTGCAGAAATTCAAACATTATTTGAGATGAATGCAGAATGGAGTATAAAATAAAATCGCTCCAGAACTCGACGGATATTCTTGAGATTCATACGCAAACATCTGATCATTTTGTTATGTTACTTGCAGAAGAGTTAAAAGCAAAACTAATTGAAATTTCTTGATAGGTCTAAGTTCACACACACACAAGATATACATGCTTAATTGAATAGTTTATTGGATTGTAAAAACGTTGAGTCTAGGAAAATAATATCAATTCTTTTGTATCTTAGAATCATTTTCACGTATTTTTTATATATTCTACAAATGATAATTAAATATTCATACTTTTCTAAGTACACATAAACACAGCACCATTAACATCGTTATATACATACATTTAAACATAGGAATGTGGTAGCCTAGTTGGTTGGTATGCGGTCTCATCATTGGAAATTAGTGAATTTGTACCCAGATTCAATGGAATAATCATCAAGTTCACTAAAGGTGGATGAAGAACACACACTAGGCAGAGGTAACAGTGCCTTCTTATTAACCTATGGGAGTGATGAAATATTGGGGTTTTCTGCTTCTAAATGAAAAATAATCCCATTCTGCAGTTTCCACCTAACTGGTACTGCCGAAGTGTTGACTAAATGCAGCGAAATGTGATCTTATTTGATTAAATATCCCTTATTTTGTAAATTAAATTTCTAATCAGTCAAGTTTTGAAACCAGTGCAAAATCTGCCACAATGTGTGTCGCTTGTAAATAACAGCCAAGTGCAACTGTCCTTGTGGTGCACAACGGATTATCTAAAAATACACTTTCTTGCGGATGGGTCCTCACGATAGAAATTGTTGTGGCCTGGTTTCTGAAGAATGCTCTTCTAAGTCTTGGGTTCAATTGAAACTGCTTTTAATAACGTAAGGCTTATTTTCAAATTCTTCAATCATGCCTGTTTAATGGTTGCTATAGAGATTTGTTTTCTGTTTTTCTTAGCGACACATAAATACGGCTCATCATCTGTTAAAATTTCTCCCGGAAGGCAATTTACGGTAGTGGACGTTAAAATGAATTTCAAATGATTTCGCTAGTTTGGCTGTCTATAACGCGGTGTCAAAAGTCCATAAATTTGATTAAAATGCATGATAGGGATTTATATTTTATTCAGGTGAAAATGTTATTTAATAATGAATAATATCCCAAACATTTAAAAACATTTACGACTTCTATACTTGAATATAATCAAAATTCCACAAAATATTTTAAAAATTAAAATTTTTTTCAAATGGTGGATATTTAGTTTTTAGTAATACTTGATGCGATTTGCAGAAGCTTCTACTGAGAAAACTATTTTACAAAGTATTTCATAATATCGGTGATATTTGTTTTCATTTTGTTTGCTCTTTTTTCCAGGTTGCAGAAACATTTTAAACAAACTGACTTGGAAAAATATGCTTTCATGTTTTGAAGTTTTAATTATAAATTATTTGACGCATCATACCAAACAAATTTCTTATTAAACACAATAAGATGGAAGACCCATTTGAGATATATTTTTGCGCAATTATTTTGTAAATATTTCCTTAAGTATGTTATTTTAAAGAAAAAAAAGCCTGCAGGTTGCAATTGAAATTAAAATCTTTTACAATAGATACGTGAGATTTATCAAACGAAAAATTTTCTATAAGGTTTTCAACACGCTTGGTATACGCAAATGATCCCAATTTTTACGCATCACATAAAAGCAAGTGAGAAGAATCACGTTTATAACTAGCATAGATAAAAACTTCCTAAAACAAGCATTTTAAAACTAAATATAATTTATTTTCAAGCTGCTTGTGTCAATGGCTCTTATGAGAAAGCTCCATTTCTTTCCCGATCGCAAAATGCCAGAGTATGGGAATAATATGCAGTGGCTTCAATGATTTGCTGGGACAATTGCCCCTAGTGACACAGGAGTGATTCTCGTAGAAATAGTTTACAAGGAAAATTTAATTTTCTTTCAACCATTAGTTTTTATTTTCAATAAATCTTCTCGTATTTTTTTTTTTTATCTCAGTAGATGCCTATGCGAGCACAAGGCTGACAAATCCTACACATATTGCAACGGTTTATGAGATCGGACACAGAAACTTCTATGCTATAAATTAAAGTGTAACCAACATAATACGACAAATCTTACTGTGGGACGCGTGTAATAAAGATTATAGTGAAATCCAAGAAGATTTAGCAAAGAGGCAAACGATGCTTATTAAATATCAAGAGTGCGACTTCTGGTGACCATTTTGAAAGGTATTCATTTACATCAAATCACGAAAAACTCAAAAGAAAATCATCATAAATGCTATTTAAAAGCGTAACAAATTCTGTGAAAAATGTATGCGAAAGGGCAAAATTGCCCAATCTCCACCGAAACGGTATAGGGGATCAAACCCAGAAATTACTACTTAACGTATTAATGTTTTGCAGCCGTAATATGTCGAATCTAATTGTGAAACACTTTTAATCAATCACCGTATTGAAATCAAACAAAATACAGTAATGAGGCCTATGATACTTTAAAAATGCATGCGATTCATTTAAATAGAATTTACCTACATGTAAAAAAGCAAATATCAAAGGAATTTTAAAAACGATATATATTGTTGAAGTAAATTGTATAAAAGATGCACGCACGAACGGTAAACTTTTTATGAATGCTGCAACAGCAGATGGCATTGAACCCATAAACATCTACATTATAATATAACAACTCACTGTATTAATTAATCATAAAATTTTATTACTTTGTACTTACGCAGACGGACACCGATGCTATTGCTAACAGTTTCCGGCAGAAATAAAGATTGACGTTTAAATAAGTTTGTCAATAATTGATAATTACTTAGTTTATAAAATGTAAATGTATTATTCTTTAGTAGTTTCTAAAAACGTAAATCTTTTGAAATATTTCACGTTTTGAAACAATCCATCATTTGGAAAAGCAACCTTTTGCGAATAATAGAAGCTACAAATTTTTTTCAAGAAGTCAAATAAGTGTTTATACACTAATGAAAAGAGAGTGCTACCAAGATATTCTATTAATAAAAATAATAAAAAATATCTGTACTGTTATGTCACGATCGATGCGTTTAACCTATGGCAGTTGGATAGAAACCAGTCCTAACTTTGCCTGCTAAAGTATAATGTTGCTGTTCCCTCAGCCAAATGTGATAAATTGGTTTTGGCAGTGTAAATATTTACTAGCATGCTTGTAGAGTTTTGAAAATTTAATATCAAATTACTTACTACTTAAAACTATTCATTTAAAATTAATGTTTAAGTATTTTTATTTGAGAAAATATTTTTTTTTAACTTGTAGTTTTGTTGGCTTTACATTAGCACCTTATATTGAAAAATTATTTTTTCAAATTATAAAAATTAAAAATCTATAATTGTTTATTTATTTTTCGTTTTTGAATACTTAAGTATGCAGAATATATTTTTTTAACTAATATGTACTATTTATATAAAAATATAACTTTTAAACTGAAAAAATCCTATAAAAAATTTGTAAAGTAATCGGGCATACTTCTCATTCTGCCTTATAAAATTTTAAAAATTAGGATGATCTTTTAATGATATAAATTTATTGAAAGAAAAAAAAATTCTGCCATTGGAAGAACTGTACTTCCAAAACGATTCTTAATAGAAATATATTTGGACTTTAATAAAAAATTAAACTTTATGTTAATTATAAAATGTATCTCAATATCTTAAGAAATATGTAATAAAAGTTGATAATTTGTTGACTTGAAAATCACTATTATTCTTCCAACTATACTTAAATGTCTTTATGTACTGTTAATAGAGGTCGCCACTAAATCTTCACTAGTAGGCATAAATTTCGTGTAAGAAGCATATGTTGTTCGATGTTAGTTTATTAATCTACAAATACAAAATTAGACACTTTTTATCCCTATTCAGTGTTCCTAACTAGAGTTTTTATTTAAAAAAAAGAATTCAGATTTAAATAACAGCTTAAGAAGTTTAAAATTTAAAACTTCAAAAAATAGTTTTATTAAATATATTAAAAATAAGGAGGAAGTTTTCATTATTAAGTTAACCGATTGGGGAGGGGAAAACTTTTCTAAATAAAATTATGTAACAGTTAAAATATATTTTTTCCACATAATCCTTTGAATCAATAAAAAATTTGAAAAAACAACATACAGAGTATCTGTTTCGGTAGAAAAAATGAATTTTTATTAATACTATATAATTGTATATTTTTTAACTAAAAATTCCTGATTTTCTTAAATATACACTGCTGGCCACTGTAAACGCAACACCCTGAACGAAGCATGCAAATTACTCGAAATTTACAACATGCATTAACGGAGGTGAGGTAAACAAATAATTAAAATTTCAGCGAAGACGCATATCACGCGCGCCTGTGGCGCCACTACAAAGCACTATTTAAGGCATGACGATTTCGATTATTTCAAGTTAGGCAACTGTGTTTTTCGTGTGTGTGTGTGTGTTTTTTAAATGATCAATTATGTCTCGTAGAAAACAGCAATCGATTTTTGATAAAATATCTGAATTCGACAGAGGAAGGATTGTGGCCTACCGAGATTGTGGATTACCTTTCAGGGAAATCGGTAGTTGTATATGACGAAACCAAACAACTGTAATGCGGATATGTGACCGTTGGAAACAGGAGAGTTCGACGGACCGACGTGTTCGATCGCATCCGCTTCAGTGTACCACTTCACGTGAAGACAGGTAAATTGTGCGCATGGTATTGACGGTTCACTCAGACAAACCATGGTAGAACACAGTTAATCTGTGCATCATCCACTGCCTGAGCGTACCATTCGATGCCCTTTACAGCAGAGTGGTCTGTTCGCAAGAGTTCTATTGCTTCGTCTACCCTTGACGCAGATGTCTCAGATCAGTTACAGGGATGAAGCAGAATGAGGGCCGCAGATGATGAAAGAGGGATGAGGGCCGCAGAATGGAATGAAATTTTCTTTACTGACGAGTCACGCTTCTGTCTGTAACACCAAGATGGTCGCATTCAAGTCTGAAGACATCATGGAGAGGAACAGCTGTGTCATGCGCCGGTCCCGCACCAGGTATTATGGTATGAGGGAGTATTGGATATCACTTTCTAACTCCTCTCGTACGCATAGCCGTTATTTAGACAGCCAGCGCTACATCTCTGAGTCCTTCCTTATCTTCAGGGATTGCCCACAGCCAAGATAATGCACGACCACACGCCGGCAGGCTTTGTCCAAGGGTTCTTCGTCAATAGCCGGATTGAATTGCTTCCCAAGCCGGCTCGCTCCCCGGATCTTTCGCCGATAGAAAACATGTGGTCCACGGTTGCTCAACGATTCACCGATATTATATACCCAACTGACACATGAGATCAACTTGGGCAACGTGTGGAAACTGCTTGATCTGCTATATATACTCCAAGAAAACATACAAAGTCTCTTTAAATCAATGCTGAGGCGTGTGGCAGCGGTGATCTCAACAATGGCGGCTATTCTGAGTACTGATTTTGGCAGGAACCACTCTTCACAGAAGTCTATAAATTTAATCATTTGGTACTTGGCCAACATGATATCTATAAAATAAATTTTGTTGTGATATCTCTTGTGTTTTATGGTGTTGCAGTTCGGGCGGCCAGCAGAGTATACATTTTTATTTGAGTTTATGTGTGTTTTGAAAAAAATTTGTTTTTATTTTTGATTTAAGAGATTAGCAAAATGCTTTTGCTGTCTGTATTAGTGTTTCGTTGCTCATCTGTATTTTACATTGATAATACTATGACAAAATTTTTCTATCGAAACCGAAATCAGATGAAGACATATTAACAAAAGTCTTCCAGTTTGGGAATCAGAAAAAAAATTTTTTTATTGTATAAAAATGAAATATTCTTAAATTATCAATATCATATTTTGTGATTTCAATATTTTGCAATAAAATTATTTCGATTTTCATTAATGATCTAATTTAAGAAGCTCTTTTAAATACTAAATTTAACATAAAATTATTTTTCAGTGGAATTTTTCAAAAGAAAAATGAAATAAAATATTTTGCTTAATATGTGGTAACTGTATATTTGAAAATATATCCTTGTGTAAAACCATGTGAGTATCCTAAATTATGGATGCAAAGACTTACTCAACTAATTTTTGCAATAAATAGCCAAAGTTTGTGAAATGAGTAATATTAAATATTATAGAATTTTTAAAATTTGTTAAGATATAGTATGTGTTCAACACCTAATGATCAACAATTTGTAGCTCAATAATATCATGCACAATTAATAGGGAATAAATTTTTTTATAATAGTTTCAGTGCATTAACAAACTAGAAAAATACATTAAAAATTATTTACTCATTGCTATGGATGTCAATAAAATCATTTTTCTTGAAAGTTAAAAATTAAAATTCAATAACAATCAATTAAAATTGTCTGCTTATCACTGCCAGCAGCTAGGTGCTCACCTGGTAGAAGAGAGTATCATCTCGTTTTCCTACAGTTGGGAAAAGCTCCTTACTCTCCCCACGCTCTTCCTTAATAAATATTTAGACCTACACACCAAGCAATAGTTCTTGTAACGTCGCTTGAAAAGAAATCATTAAAATCTAAAAATTCTAATTTCTTTCGTTGCCAATGACAGATTTTTTTTAACAACCACACATAATCTTAGTGAAAGTTTTATTTCACCCGTAAATATTTCACGTTTCTGAACATTGACAATGAAAAAAAAAAAATGAGCTCCTTTAGATTTTTTTTTGCAACTGCCGATGATGTAATTAAATTAAATCAGTATAATAAAGTCATGATGCTTATAAATCAGATTACAATTCTTTTTCTATCTTTTGCACAATATCAATACAAATTAAGTTTAGAGTCCATTTTTTAATTTTAAAAATACGATCATATAATATAAAAATTCTTAAAAAAAGGATGCAATATCGATAAAAGCGATATTTTTCCCAGTGATATTTGAATTTATTGCTGCGAGATTACCACTCTGCCTCGACCACTGAGCCAGATCGGTGGTAGTTTTCTTTGCTGTGGAAAGAGTTTCATTGGATTTAAAAAAATAATCACGTGATTCCAGATGACAAAAGTTTATATAAGACCATACTTCGACGCAAAACTTATATTGCTTTTTTGTATGGTAAGTTTATTTTTACGTATTTGTATTTCAGAATTAATTTGTTAAATTCTTTATTTTGTAAAATCAATAAGTAATTTAAGTTTCAAAAGTTGTATAGTTTTTTTTAAATATTGCCATATTAAATATAAGTTTAACTCAGAGCTATGAATAACTTATTTTCAATTATATGAATTGAAATAAGCATTTATTACTCTAAATCTTTTATTCTTTCGAGGTTTGTAAAATGCCAGTTTCTTATGCATACGACTATTTAATGTAATAGGATCTGTCAATATTATCTTAATCATATATACTTTTTGACAAAAAATAACTTAATATTTCAGTAATAAATGATATTGCGATATTTAAAGCTAAATGTTTAAATTTGTTACGAACTATAATTTTAAAATCGAAAACAATTTTAAAATTTCGTGGGCTAAATTGTGATTTATAGCTTTAGTAAAACTCTTAATGTAATTTTCTGAGTGTAATATTAAATTTTTTCTAAACTAGTTCGGATTAACCTTGACATAACTCATAAATTTCAATCGTAGAAATGTTCAATAATATATACTAACATATTCCAATTGTTTTTATGTTTACACCTTTATCACAAGCGATATAATTCGTGCAACAAATGAGAAATTGAGTTTGTTTCTTTTCTTAAAACCCAATAAGAATTTCAGAGCTCTGAGCTTTCGTACCATATTGCATATCTTCCCTCATAAATAGTGGTATGGAAAAAACTTCGATTATAACTTGATTAGAATTAGACTTAGATTGAAAATATCAATGCAAAATGAAGAGAAGTTCCTTCTGATATCTGGGCGAAGCCTTTTGTAAGAAATCGACGCAGATTTATTAAAATGTAGGCCCAACGAAATATTATCCTCCAAATAGTTTTTCGTCTAAAATCTTAAACAGTTAAAATATAAGTCTAGTAATAAGTTATGAACTATATTTCTAGGCAATGGGTTATACATGAAATGTATGAATGTTAAATTAAAAACATTCATACTGACAACTATAAGAATTTAACTGCTTCACTCATCAGCATTCGGTATTCAATTGAACTACGGGTCTTGTTCAAATTTATATTTAATTGCTTTAATGAAGTCGAGTTTTATTCAATATTGTCTCACTAAAGTTCAATTGGTTTGACATTTCGTTCTTTTGAATTCTATTTTGGACTTGCATGTGTTGTGGTTTGGAATAAGTTTTGAGAACTTCAAATCCCAATCTAATTAGCCTTTGTGTGCAAAAATAACCCCTAAATGGTCATCCAATACATTACTGAACTTACTTTCCTAATACAGGATTAAGGAATAATAAATTAAGAATCAATAAACTTTTGAACTTAAGATAATACCTCAAAAAATTGAAATTAATAAGATGTATTACTGCACATTTCTTATAAACATTTATCAATGAATCATGTTATCATATAGCGACAATGCGTTAGAACATGTTTTCGCAACACTTTCACATATTTAAGCATGCAATTAAAATTTAATTTCTATTAAATGCGTAACATTCTAGAGTTTTTATATTAGAAAATATTTAAGTGTTTTACCTACATATTTATTCCAAACAATCATAATAGTGTATCACCAGTTAATAACCTTTCCTTTATTTATGCAAAAGTGTGGTAAATGAAAATGAGTCAGCTTATTTATGAAAATTCAGAAAAAAGTATTTTTTAGCAACTTTTGATAAATTATTTGTTAAGTGTTGAGCTTCATCCACTGTAACATACTTACATACTTCTGCGTATTTTAGTGTATTGTAATAAACCGACAAATTTCAAACTTATGAAGCAAATTAAAATTTATGTGTATGAAATGCTTTTTCTAACTGAAAATAGTTTATTCGTTACTAAAATAAAATACTGAAGAAAAGTAAAAGATATTTTAAAAAGTTGAAACTTTACAAGTACTTGTGAATCGCGTTAATGTATTTATTTATTAAAACTTTAATCATCTTAAAGTTTTAAAACTAGATATTATCAAAAATTTAAAAAATTATGATTCTAAGCAGTTAAATATCTTATTAATATTAGAAATTAAAAATCCCTTTTAAAGTTTTGATAAATTACGAACAAAGCTTTCACTTTTGAAAACTCAATGCTATTTTGAAAAGTACAGATCTATATATTTGACGGACAGTAATTTTAGTAGTGAACCCTAATTCAATTTTCAGAAATAAACCTATAGATTTCGCATTTATAACTGCTGAATTTCTAACATGAAATTCTACCGTAATGTTTCTAAACAAGAATGCATGAACAGAGTTTTGCCGATGTGGCATTTTACGCAGTCTTCAACAAGTTTACTCATAATACTAAATTTTAAGTTCTTCTAAATAGTATTCTAAAATAATCAAACTACCAGATTGAATTTTCGACTTATTAAAGATTAATAGAAAATTTTATTCTCCCGTAAAACTTATCATTGTTGAAATTGAGACCGACGTTTACTTCAAACAGCTGAAAACAATACGAGGAATGTAATTGACTACCAATAAAATGCTTTCATTTGGATAGTAAAAAATTTCTGACTTTAGTTTTTATAAACTGCGTTAAAATTTTCTACTTAGTTATTCGCGATTTTTTTCGTTTTGGTTAAAATAAAAATCTTAAGCTTGTAAGGAATATAGAAATGGTTATTCCATTCAATAAAAAAACTTAATTTAATGTCTAATAAGAATAAATAGAAATCTAACGGAATAGTTCTTTGAAAATACTATTAAGTTTGACAAAATGTTTCTCCTATTTATCTTTGACAACTCTTTTGTAAATTTAATTTTCAAATAAAAACCAGTTATGTTATGGAAATAATTTAGATAACGAGTTTCTCTTTTATTAAGAAAGGTAAGTTTCATTAAAAAATTAGTTTACTTTAATAAAAAAGTGTAAAAAAAAAAAAAAACTCGCGATGTGTGACTAATGCCTTAGAAACTCGGGATGTTTGTGTTTAAATTTTACAACACTTAATTTTAAGCTGTTCTTTGCAGTTTTTTTTTTAAATATTATGCAACAGTTACTTTAATTTTAAGGTCGTGGTTCTTGATATATTTAAATATAAACTATAATGGGATTCTGAGAATATGCTGCAATGTATGTTTATAAGATGAGTAGCTAAAGTTAATTATATTCTGTCCAAGTGCCCATTTCTACCTCTATAAAATACAAAAACGAATTTTAACATTTGAATAAGGCGATTTGAAAAATATTGCTTTTATTCGAACGTTTCCTCTGAAAAAATTGTTGAAGATTAAGGGGTTTAATACTAGATAAAAGAAAACTTGTAATCAGTAGGAAAAAATGAGGGAAGACATTGGTATGTTCATCGTTAAAATTAAGTTTCATTTGATTAGATTTTAATGTGTATATATTTTAACGAATTGTTAAATTTTTTGGAAGAAAAACTCAGTTTTGTTAAATAGGCTACTTATTTGATTATAAAAAGCATTGCATTCATGAAGTATTAAAAGTAAAGTTGGGCTTAAGCAAGCCTGCTAATAAATAATAGATAAAATTGAAGGTAAGTTTGGTAGATAAGAATAAAGTTTACCAATTTTGGATTACTAGAAGGGCTTTTAATCCGTTATAATTTCTGAGAATATTCGTTAAATTAGCAGGTAAATGCAGTTAGTGCTTTGCCTTTCAAATCTTCAGTTCTTGGATTCGTATTTCTTTTCGGTCAGTGGCGTAGCTTTCCGCAGCATGTCCGTTTTCGGAACTTGCGCCACAAAAATAACCCACCCACCCAACTAACCTCTTCGGTCAGGGATGTTTGCGGTTTGTACTCCACCTTAAACTAGGTGCCTATTTGATTCGCCCACGTGCAAAAAATTACCACCTAGTGCTAAAATTGTGCAAAAAAGTCTCTTAAATTTAACATGTGATTTGTTTCAATTTTCAGTAATGTGAAATCTTAAAATAATTGAATCGGTGCAAATGAATAGTTCAGAGAAGCAAGCAGAGACGGTTAAAGCCCTTATTTAGAAGCTTATGCGATGCCTGTTAATCGAGTGCAGAATGCAATATGTAAAAAAGCATTTAAGAGTAATATGGAGTAAAACTTACCATGGATTTACTTTCCCGCTAATTTTCTATACAAAAGTCTTCACCTTATCGCTGAACTAATTACAAGTAATTTTCTAATTTTATAATGGAAGTTCTTAAATTTACTCGGATGTATTTACTATTATTAAATAAAGCCTTATATTAACTTTTGAAACGTCTATGGTTAAGCAAAATATAGTTTGAAAATTGTGTCGAATGTCAAGTACAAATGTTACAACAAATGTGTGCGTGTAGTGGATATCGAAAACAAAAATTGTCATAAACATTCATATCATCCTTAAGTGATGCATGGAAAACATTTCCATTCATTAGAAAAGTGCAAAAAATATCATTAAAAATGTAGATATTCAAATAGTTCTCAAAAGGGAAAAGTTTTTCAAATTGAAGGCAACAGAAACATATAATAAAATGCTATTTCTCAGATCTTGGCTGTTAAAATACAAAGTAAACTAGTATTTTAATATTAACTTTTTAAGGCAATACTTCTTAAAACCGAAACTAAATTCAGTATAAAAACTTCATTTTAATATTCAATGAAACTTGGATGCGAAATAACAAATGCAAAGAACATTTTTTACTAATCCACAACTTTATTATTGAACTGTAAATTGATGGTTTTCTTACAAAATATCGTAATATTAGAATAAAGAGAAGTTTCTTTTGCTTTATATACGTAACATCTTCAGTATTTTAAAAATAATTACTAAACAATGAATGTTTCATAAGTAGTCAAGTACTTTTTTGTTTTGTGCCAGCTGGGCTTAGGCATTATAGGGTGCGCTGCTTCACTTTTCCTGCTGAACAGTATTATGTAATGGAATCAGACTTCCTCAGTACACACATGCCATAGGAACCCGTCTATAGGCTAGGCAACCATTCACACCTCATTCATACACAGAAAGGACAGACAGGATGGATAAAGTACATCCATGGCCGAACAGGGATTCGAACCAATGACCTCCCTATCCGCAGTCAGGCACTCTGACCACTAGACAGGGCGGTCGGCAGTCAGGTATTAGTGATCTTGTATGTAGAAATCGTACGAATTCTGATCAGGAAACTAATGCTTGTACTTTAAAACTTTCGAGTTTTTTAACTACTGCTGATTGACATGCTGAATTTTCCAAATCTTGTCCTGTATGGATCTTGGAGATAAAAATAACTACAATGAAGATACAGCAAAATATCACTCCCTAAATAATCTATGAATCAAATATTTAATATTTTCTTATTAGAGAAAAAAATTAAATACATGTATCACACAACAAATTTGTTTGCGTTTTCCACGTTTTCTTACATTATTCTAACCGCCCTACTAGTTAACGTCATTGTCCACACCTCTTTTTAGACAACCCCTTTTAGAACCCTCTTTTAGATTTGTATTAAATAAAAACCCTCGCCAAAATATACCAAGCACGGTTACAGTTTACCTTGACAACACGAATTTGGTAAAACTTTCCAGCTCTGCACATACATTTAGATGCAAGTAGTGATATAAATATTTGAATAGAATTGGAATTTCGCTGTAATTATATTTTGCATATGGAATCGGAATGATTTGAAGAAAACTTTCTTTTCATTAATATTTATTTATACTTGAGACTTAAATTATTTTCAATCTTTGGATTAATAATGAGGTAAAAATTAAAATTTCTTAATTTTAATTGATACTTGAATGGGAATAAATTTAAAGAAGTTTGCAAATATGAGTAATGTCTTAATTATGGCTCATTAATTTTGCAATTGAATTAATCTTCCTCATTCAGGGATGGGTGTTAATGATCCATGTCAAATCACTTGGCTGAAAGGGCAAATCACTTTCTGGGAAGCTGCTCCACGAGCATTGAATTTAAATTTATAGAATAAGAAAGATATAAAATAAAGATTAAAAAATCTATTTTTAGGAATAGCTTTCAGACCTTCGCCAGTTTTTTCAGGTTTGTTATAGTTGTATTGTTAGTAATTATACTTATATGATGTGAGAGTATTTGGAATTTGGTTTAATTATAAAAATTTTACATTAACTTTATGTGCTCTGTAAAGTTTTCACTGTTAAATTTTCAGAATGGGTTTTCGTTTCTGAAATACGCTGGAGTCATTCTAATGACTTTGTTCTCATGGTATTGGAGTTTGCAAATCAAAATTTCTAAAGAAAGCGTGGGAAAATCTCTTGTAAAAATTCTTTATGTACAAAAATAAACCTACAAGGTGCACAGCTATTAGTAATAAGAGCTGAAGACTAGTATCAATTATTAATGTATATATATAATAGTTTTTTATAAATATACTTAGTTGCTACAACCCTTTAGTTTCTTTTACATATTTGTAAATACTTATTTAATCATTAACTTACAAAAAAACTATATAAATGAAATAATTAAAAATCAGTTAAGGTAATATATACTTATATGTCGAGTGAGCTGAGCAAAAAAATTTGGGGATTAAATTAAGCTCTGCAAATGTTGCAAAATAAGGTTTTATTGCATTAACAAGAAATAATATCTTAAATATGAATGATTTGGAGTTTGAGTAATGCGTAATGTTGAAAACATTTATGCCATTGCAAAAAATCTGTGATAAGTAACTTCAACGTGCACATATTCACAATATATTTAGTTCACAGGTTTAATTCAAAAAATATTCCCTTATTACATACATTCGATTTTGGTAATTAGGAGAATACATATCTAAATTTTAGTATTTAATACTTATGTAATATATACTCAGATAAAAGCTATAAAGTATAAATATGGTAATTTTTATTAATATGATTTCCATGATTATCAGATATATTATAGCAAAAACAATTTTAAATTGAATTGCGGAAAAAATACGGAAAATCATCAGTAATTACTTAAAGTACCATGCAAAATTCAATTTAAATGATCTGATTTCTCTTTTCCTTGCTTTTATAAAAGCACACGAGTTTTGATGAAATAATTTTAAAGAAGACACTCAATAATATTGGTTATGTTATATTTAACTTTTTCTTTTAAAGGTACCAAAGAGCATTAATATTGAAATATCATAACCACTGATGCCACATACATTACTAAAATCATTGTTTTAAAAAATGAGCTAAACCAATAAGAAAAGTACTTAAGTTCTTAAAATCAAGTACGCTTGGATGCAAGTTGTCTGTTTATGTTGTATTATGTTATTTACAAATATAAAAATCAATAACTTTAATTTTTATTAACAATAAATGATTTCCATTTTTATATTTGTGAACGTCCATTAATGCCGATGAAATACTTTAAATATTTGAAGTGCAAAAAGGCAAAGAATTATTCTTGAACCTTTTTCCACTATATAGTAAGACAATATTATCAGTATAACAAATATTAGAACTGTACATTGTTGAGATTTCTTCAGAAATATTTATCTCTTATCTGGTTTTCTTTTGCAGTCAAATAGATTGTGAATATCCTAATACTAATTTATTTTTATACTGTCACATAAATATTCATGTACATCATAATTAAATGTACATGAAGCAGCAAATATTAGAAACTATATTATGCAAGGCGATCTTTTTTTAAAGGGACAGTGTTTGGAGCACCCTGCAGTGCGATCTAGTAGCCGAAATGACACCAAACTTGGTATTTAGACCAATCAAAACATAGAAAAGATTTCCGTGATTAAAAGTTTAGTTCCAAAAGTTGCCGTTAGGTTATTTTGTGGAGCTGCTTTAAGTTACAATAGAAGTTAGCATAAAATACGGGTTTCAAAGAAAAATGCAAATGTTGTACAATGACAGTGTCAGCAATTGAGGATGTAAAAACACAGCTCCGATAAGTAATCAGAGCTGAAGTAAATGAGCTCCAGTGGCCATGCGTCTCACGTTACTGGAACGTGCTTTTATGTTGGAGTATCAATTTTGTCTATGCTAAAGGAAAACATTCCAAAGACAGTGCGGGATATTCCTCGTAATAAGTGGCTGTGGAGAACGTCGTGCACAGAATGCCCGGTGTTATTTCTGAGAACCATATTGAATGTGATCTAATTCCTCTCCGGGCAAGTTAATGTTGTAAATAAACATTAATAATTTAACTGTGCGATGTATGAGTTCGTATTTACTTTTTCTTGCATCTTATACATTCTAAAGCGCCACAATGCCCTAATGGCAATTTTTAGAAATAATTTCTTTTACGAAATTTTTTCCCCCGTGTCTTGATTAATCTAAATGCCAAGTTTGGCGCTATTTCGGTTGTTAGATCGCGCTCCAAACACTGTCACTTTAAAAAGAAATCACCCTGTTCATTACTGTATTAGAAGAGTCACTTTTTAACTTCTTAAGTTTTCGTAAAAATAGTTTTGAGTTTCATATAATACCATCAAGTACTGAAACTCACTCGAGTTTACAATTGTAAATAAGGTCTATTGTGTAAATTTATTGAAAATCACTATTTTATTTCTCTGAACTCAATAAATTAAATAAAATTTCTATTTTTATAAGGTATAAAGAGGATAAAATTTGTTTTCTGTAAAAGAATTATTCTAAAAGTGACGTATACATACAAGTTATTTTTATAATAATTTTTTCAATGGTAACATATTAACTGAATTTAGGATTGAAAACAGAAACTATATTGGACAATGTGAAAACTAAATATGGCATTCACTTACACGGAAAATGTTATTGTATTTAATTATATATGTATAATGATTTCATTCACATTTATATGAAAACCGTTTTTGATCCCCATTTCGGACATAAAGGAGCAATATCATCCCGCTTTGGTGAAATACCTAAATATTGTGCATCAATTGCTTAACTTTGTCTTCAATTCCAATAACTAGATATAAAGTTAGAAACGACAAGTTCTTGAGTAAGGGATGCATTTTTAAAATAATCACCCTATCAAATTATCAGAAAAATTCTAATTAAGAACAATATCTTAAAACAAGGAAAAACGCTGCTAAATATACTACATCCAATCACATTTTATAATGATGTCCAGAACTCTGCTTATATTAACCCAATCACAATTTACCCATGCATCAATGGCTCCGCCTACAACGCATCGTCACATAGCGCGATAATCACCTGTCCAGTTCGCATGGTCATCATGCTATGACTCTTATCGCTTAGATTTGGCGAAGGCGATAAAATGCGTCATTTGGCGGCGCAAACACGAATACCATAATATCCCTAAGAGGTGTACTGGCCATTACTGTAAATGTTGTTCAATATGTGTGTATAAGAGTATTATATTACTAATCTAATCTAGAAAATGTGTGAACAAATATATGGAAACAAAATTTTTACCTATACCAGTTTATGAAATACCAACTGTTAGTGTATACATTATAACTAAAAGATAGAAATATTTTCTGCAAATAAACTACTAAATCCATTAATTCAAGAATATGCATTCAAGATATTGGACCTTGTAAATAGTCCCTTTTATTTTTATTTATAAATAAAGAATATGAAAGTGTGATGTCACGCGGCTTGGCCATACCAGATGAAAATGCAAGCTTCTACGATTAACTAAATGATAGGTAAATGAAAATAATTGCTATATCTTCATTAAAATCACTAGTAATTACACCCCCATTCAATGCAAATTGTTGGTTGTGCTGGAACTCGGTCATCCAAAATAGCAACCTTGAGAAACTTGCATGCTAGATTATGCAAGTTAAAAGCTTAAATGAAGTTTAAGATTCGATTTCCATGAAGCATTGAATTATATATTTTTTATAATATCATAAATATTCTCAGCCAAAAAAACGTAACTTTGTAATATTTTTATTTCTCCAAAACTGATACATTCAGTATTTAAGTTTTCTATTGACTAAAATTCTTATTGGGAATTAGACTTTTAATTGTGTTCCCGATCTTTTATTAAAGATTGTTGTTCCCGATCTTTTATTCAAAAGATTTTTCCTTATCATTTATTCAAAAGATCTTCGTTTTATTTTAAATTATTTTCATATTGTTTTATACAAGGGTATATTTTCTTTTTTATTCAATAATTTATATATTCAAAGATAATTTTAAATTTTTTACAGTGCAGAATAATATGTCCGATTTCATTATATTCCTCCAGAATGATTTCTCTCAAGTTAAAACATGTTTTTGTTATAAATGGTAAAAATTAAAAATAGGTATTTTAACCAAGTAAATGTAATAAATACTAGGTAGACAGAAAATAAAATTCGATAAATTTTTTGTTCTTTAATTCAAGATTTTTAAATGACAAAATTTTCGAACCAAGTTCATTTTAAGCAAAACCGTGTTGCATAGGAATATTTAACCCTTGTGGTATATATATATACATATCTTAGGTTTTAATTTTACATTAAATCTAATTTTAATTTAAAAATTGATTAATTTCCTGATAAAATTATCATTTTAAATACTTATATAATTTTATAAATGATCGGCAAAAAATGGAAAAGCTTAATTTTAAAAAATGTTCTTATGCAAATAAAATAATAAATCTTACATCTTTTTTGTTAAACGTTAAAAAATAACTTTGTAAAATTAATTTAATTCTATCTAAATTGATTTTAAAATGAATATTAAAACTTTGAAGAATATTAATACTCATAACTAATATTAATATATTTAAATTTCTCTTAATGAAATTCTCATTGAAAAATTATATTTATGTCCGTATCATGCTAATACCTAAGCTTTGTTTCCTTTTTCTGATAAATGTATATCTAAGGACAAGATTAGATTTATCAGAAAATGAAAACAAAGCTTGGGTATTAGCATGATGTATGCATATACTGAAGGCGCAAATATTTTAAATGAAAATATTTGAAAGTTAATGTTAAAATTATACTTTATTATTATATTTATAAGAAGTCACTAAAAATATGACAATAGATTGGGAGATGTAAAATAATAAAAACATAAATCTTAACATGATGAAATCATTTATCTAATAAATTAGGGACGCTATAATTTTACTCTCATTGTAGTGTAATCGAAATTGCTGTGAGTAAAAAAAATACGTAGCTCACATATTCATTCATTTTATTCGAAACGAAAATTTTCTCAGTTTATATGCTTTTCTTATAGATTATTAGCTGCTAATTTTAAGGACATCTTACAAAACTTTTTTTATTTGTAATTTAATTTTATTCTGAGAAGTTTTAATTAATCGTATTTCAATTTTATGGAATTTCCTCTTTTGGGAGCTATATTTGATTTTTTGTTAAAATAAGATTAAAAGTTAACATTTTATATTTATAAAAGAAAATATAAAATTTTAACAAAATATTGTTTTTTAAGTAAAAGATTTAATTGCCTATAAAAAACTCGTAGAATATTTAATATTTCAGAAAATTAAAATCTAAAAAATTTTCATTTTGATTTTTTTAAATAGTAAATATTCACTTCCAGAGAGAAGTGCTGATATATTTATCAGTCGAAGCAATATTAGATATTCTTTATTTTGAATAGAAATGATTTGATTAATTAGTATTTGTTTCACATAGAATTTAACTTGACTTAAACAGCTTGTAGAAAGAAAAAAAAAAAAAAAAAAAAAACTAGGACTCGCGTAAAAAGAGCAATGAATCTTGCTGGATATCTCATGAGAAGGCAATAAGTTATGTCATGAGCTTACTTTTGAAAATTTCCCTGGATTATTGATCCATAAATCAAGATATTCATCATCAATAATTTGCTATACATCTTTAAATTAAATTGCAAGACATTTCAAATGCATAAAGATGTTTAAATTTATAACTGCAAAATGTAAAAAATAGTTTCTTTTCATCAACTTTCCTCCTTTTAAGTAATCATTTACATATTTTTTCGTATAGCTTTTATTTTTGGAGGTATTTTGTAAATTACTAATGACTGATTTAAGTGGATAAATCTCCTAAATGAATAGTTTTTAAATTCCAATAAAAGAATTAGGAATTTATGGAAGTGGGTAATTTTATCACATAAATTTCAATAAACCAGTTTTATAATAGTAAATGTTTCAAATTAGCTAATGAAGTTAACTGTTGATAAACAACTTAAAAAATATGAGAGATAGTGCTTTAACTAAGGATGCTTAGTTTTTTAAGAAAAAGCAATTTGGACAGTACATATCGAGGATAATATGTTTAAGTAATACTTCATTTTTTATATAAAATTTTAACTATAGGTAAAAAGTGTATCACGTTTAGATTTTCTGATAAAGAAATGCTTCTTTATCAGAAAAACTGTAAATGCGATCTACTCTTTTACCAATAGTTAAAATTTGGAAAAAGAATTACTATATATCAATAAATTGCAATTTATATTTAGGTTGTTGAAATTCATTTAATTAAATAAATTATATAAATTCTGTTCTAGGGTAAGTATTGAAAATTACAACATTAATGAATCTTGAAAATTAATTTTTAAGTTAAATTTATATGAGTAATTTTTAAAGTGAAATAAAGGAAAAAATTAGATTTGATATATAAGTGTCAACTATTGAATAATAGAATATTTTTCCAACCATCGTATGATTAGTTAAGATGCTTAGTTCCGAAAATCAGAAAATTCATTATTGTAATATAGTATGAAAAGCATTTATAATTTTAGGAAATAAAGAATACTTGTTAAATTCTAAACGATAAATCTACTAAAACAAAAAAAATAATTTTAATTTGTTTAGTATTTGTGATTAGAGTTCGGTTCATATTTTATTTATTATCTGAAAATAATTGAAAAATTTATGTTTAACGGCTGAAGGTAAATAAATTGAACATTTTTAACACAGGTTTTTAATAATTTATATCACTGAGAATTTCTTCCTGAATGTATATTTCCTGAGATAAATTATTTTCTTTCGAAGGAAAAATTTAATGCAAAAATATTGCTTATTCAAAAGTAAATTTTGATTTTCATATTTAAGAAAGTTACAGTTAATCTTATAATACTTTATAAAGGTATAAATAGAATAAACAAAAAAAATTAAATTATTAAATATGACTATCAGATCCGATTAAATTCATTCAAAATATTTTTTTTATCAGACTAAGCACATCAACAGTTTTTAAATATTGAAGTCAAAATTTCATCCAATATCTGCTTTACTCTTGCTAAAACTTGCCGAGCTGGCAGCCGAATGGTTAGCGCTCTTGCCTTCGGTTTAACAGTTCGTGGGGTCGAATCCCACCTTGGGCATGGATGTTTGTAGTGGTTCAGAATCCACTTTAAGCCGTAGGTCCCGGTCTAATTAGCCCCGTGTGCAAAAAATGACCGTTGAGCGAAAAACAAACTTGCTAAAACTTATGCGTAAAAGATACGATATTAAAAACAAAGACACATGAAACTGTTTTCTAGAATGATTATTGATAATATATCATTTTTGTGATAGATGGAGTAATAAAGTAAAAAAAACAGTACTCGTTTCTAATCAGTAATGGATGATAATCAAAAAAATAATTTTCCATGCTTTGGAGGAGTACAATTCTTTAAACATACATTCCAATTATAAGTTGTATCTTACTTCATAGTTAATTCCACGCTTTTTAAGTGTTTGGAAATAAGTGTTGAATTTAAATTCTTTTTATCAACTGAAACTTTATAAATTATTGAAATATATGAAGCCACAAATAAAATGTAAATTAATAAAATAAAAAACTATTAACATGATAAATTAGATAAGTTAAATTGATGGAAGATTACAAATTTTATTTTAAAAGTAGTTAGATAAATGATCTATTTTGATTACAGAATTTATTCCATACAAGTTTCATGCAGTTTAAAAGAAAAATTTTAGTCATCCTGTCATAAATAACTTATGAATCAAATATTTTATCTTTTTTATTAGAGAGAAAAAAAATTAATATAAGTATTATAGTAAGTGATTTTAAATATTGCATTAACTAGCTTTTGGTTTCAACAAATTTCTCTTTGCGTTTTCCACGTTTTCTTACATTATTCCAATCGCCCTACTAGTTAACGACATTGGTCACACCCCTTTTCAGCGAACCCGTTTAGGTTTGTATTACATAAGAAGCCTCGAAAAATATACCAAGTACGGTTACAGTTTATCTTGGCAACACGAATTCGGTAAAACTATGTTCAAGGCATTTTTTTTTTAATTTAACTATTATATTTAATGTCTTTTATTGCACGTATGAGTTTCAATTTTCTTTCTTAATTTAGACTGCGATTGTAATACTTGCTATTTTATTGTACATAAGAATCATAATTAAATAAATTTATGCGGTTATACACAAAAATTTTGAAATAATTCTTTTTTTTTTTTTTTACAGATTTAATGCTTATGATAAAACAATGCTCTTAAGATCTGGATTAGTAAAACCAGATACAGTACCGCCACCACGCCGAAGACGTAAGAATCTATTTAAACATATTAAAAGACTTCATTCTGTTGCACTGAGTTATATAGTTCATAAAGACTTTTTACGTATTGAAAATGCAAATATTGCAAGTTATAAATTTGGCACATTCATGACTTACAATCAAATTAGTTAATGGTTTATTTAATTAAAAGTTGCCCGATTATTTTACTAAACATTCTATACTAAGATATATTTAAATTTAAAAAATATTTCTTAATATATTGGAAACAGTGGACCAGAAAAAGAAGCATCGTATTAAATTGAAATCTAATGATACAGATGGGATTCATTTAATCTCTCGAAATTAATACAATTAAACTAATACCATGCACACAATTAAACAAAATAACGGAACATCAATAGCCCCTTTCCTGGTTGAATGGTTAGCGCTCTTGCCTCAGTTTCCAGTTTGTGGTTTCAAATCCCACCTCAAGTTTGGATGCTTAAAGTAAATAGAATTATGAGTTCAGAAAGTAAGCACTGAAACTTTGATATGGCACATACGATAATTAAAGTGAACCGGCTATCGTAGTCTATGACCCCAGACCACGAAGCCCGCTGGCTTGAGCAGCGCATCGTGCGATAGTTAGGATTTTGCAGTTCTACAATGAGTATTCCCACATCCCGTTTTCAAAACGAACCATCATTTATCACTAAACGTTTGGCTTTCCTGGAATTCCACGTATAACTTTGCATTATTGTAGACAGTGACACGAGTGTTCTAGTGTGAAATGCAGCATAAGAATAGAGAATTTAAATCATACCTACCCTCCTTGTTTTCAATTGTATCGTAACGTGTCACAGGGTTCCACGATTGCTTGCCGTAAAATCCTTTAATCCTCTCGGCTAGTCTCTTGGATAGCCCCCACGGGAAATTTTACGTGGACACAATCTAGTTTCCACTGCTCCTAATCTGATTCAACGGTGTTCATAACTATGCACTTGGTTATAAATATATATATGGACTAGTATAGTTTTCAGACTATAACGAAGCCACTTAATAGTGAGAAGAACCAACCAACCGAATACCTGCCATTCATCTGAGTCAGAATTGTAATTATCACGTCTAAAATTCTTCAATTCACCGAAAATAGGGAATAACTTCCTAATTGCCGATAATGCAATTTTTTCAATAGTCAAGGCAATTTCTAATTGTACCACTGCAGGATGAGTGATCTTGCGCATTTGCATCAAGCTAGTATCATTGGCATAAGGGTTCTCGCTAAATTATGCGAAGTTTAGTGGTCGTACCTCTCTTCCTTGGTGCGGTATTTTCAATGTTAAATGTAAGTTAAGGAGTTATCCTTAGGATAGTTGGGCTCTGGCGTTCAGCAAGTTTTAACCAATATTAGATCTAGCAAACTTTTGCTATTAATAACAGTTAAACTTCTAACTTTATACAAGAAAGTATAACAGTTAAATTTTTATTTTTGTAAGTAAGCCAGTCTAATAAAGCCTAATTTAGAATTTATGAGTTTATTTTTGATTACATGCGTAACTTTAATGTAAGAATCTTGTATTCAGAACTTGTGTATGGCGCAGTTTGTTCAGAATTGAACCTTGCCCCCATCAAACTCCAAGAATCAATCAAAAGTACTCAGAAATGTTCAGTTTCCAAAGTAGTTTTTCGTTTTACTGTATGTCAAAAAATACAAGATTTTAAAGTAAGTAGTTTTTTTGAAAAATGAAACAGGAAGTTGTCAAACCGAAAGAAAAAATGTGTTTCACTTTTTACTATATTTTTCTATGTGTTAATTTAGAGCCATAAGTATCAGGCCAGTATTTGGTTTATACAATCGGAAAAGAATGGCAAACTATCAGAAGCGAAACTCTCAATTTAAATACAATTGCCTCAAAAGTTTATTTTTTACGAATTCTCCAAACCGTTAACATGATATTTTAAGAAATATTTGTATAAAACTTTTCCTACGTGTTTGCTGGGCTATTGTATATGAAATGAAGAGAAAGTTTGATATAGATTTATAACTTAGTAACTTTTCTACTTAGTTATTTTTAAAGGAAATGATCAATAAAATATTGCCATATTGCTGTTTATTTTAAACCATATTTTCTATACATCTCAGTACTTAGATTTTGTTTCATTCCAAAACGCATTGAGACAAACTTCCTGACCGAATTCAGAATATTCAGCTGTCTTTACACTTTCAGATTTGTTAAAATTCCCCCCCCCCTCAAAAAAAACCTATTTAAGCAAAACATTTACAGCACGTAATTAAAATGTTAAATAATTTAATATTTTTAAATGTATCTAGAAACTAAAGATGAAAGGAATTTAAAATTTATTTTTAAGAATTGGCTCACGGATATAATCTGATATTAAATGACTTGCAAAGGTTCCATCTGTGGATTCTTTCTGTTTATGTTGTACAATTTTATTTGTATAACCTACACTTAATTTGGCAACCATCTTTGCCTTGGTATGAATGACCTTTAAGAAACTAAATCAAATGACATTTATTCAAATTCATTTTGCTCAAATTGAGCAAATACTTATAGTTATAAAAAATTGTAGCTTCACATACGAAAGATTTAAAGCAAGGTGCTTATACGAAAATTTACGATCAAGAGGTCAAATGCTCGTTTCATTTTTATAAAAATATTTACCGTTAGTGACTTGACACTGCTGCAAAATCGCCACAGTCTTTATGAAAAAAGTTTGATCCGCAAAACATACCTAAAAAATACAAATATTTATTGCAATTTCCTAGTATAGAAATGAATGTCCTCTGCTGTTTAAAATTGAATTCCATAAAGAAGCGATTTTAAATGATCCAGTACACAATTGTGCTCTACTACAGCAACAGATAATTACTTTCAATTACAACTAAAGCAATGAATATTTATCTAGGTGAGGGAAAGACTATATAATAATCTAAGGAACAATTTTTAAAAGTTATGCTTTCAGTCCCTGGACAAATTTTACTGAGTTGAAACTTCAAAAATTTGAGAAAAATAGCTTTTTTTTTTTTCCAAAATATTTTTTTAATAAAAGAGCAGTCTTTTACCAAATGTACAACAATGCTTAATTTCAATTTTGATGGGGTAAACATGCAAATAAAAGATAAAAACTATTTTGTAATTAGTTTTGCTTTTATTTCCCTACTCAATTTTACAATCCTGATTTTAAAGGTTCTCTTCTCAGGTCAAGACTAATATTGTTCGTTTTATAATACTAAATTTTCTCATTAGTTTTTTCATCAAGATGTTGCTAAATGTGTTATGCTAATTATCTAAGTAGGTTTCTATTTACATTAACTCATTATATTTTTGATTCTAAAAATTGCAATCCGATTCTCAAAAATCCTTAACTGCTTAATAAGATTGCAGAGAGATCAGGTACCTCCAGTTTGAATAAAAATATTTCTGATTGTCGATTCTCTTGGTAAAAATGTGTTAATTTCTTCCTTCTATTTTACAAAATATTAACTAAAGACATCTGAAACTGATGAAAATATATTAGAGGTGGAAAAATTATTCATCAATATGAAGTATTTGCTTAATTAAAAGAACTGAAGTTAATGTGTAAGTTACATAATATATGAACTTTCACGGTAACTTTAGATGAATGTATATTCTTGTATTTGGAGGTGGAAAAACTAAGCATATATACGAAATCATTGCAAAGTAAGAAGTAATGAAGTTAATATGCAAGTGAGACATAATATATGAAATTGCACAATAACTTTAGATAAAAGTATATTCTTTGTGGAGGGGGAAATACTAAACATCCATACAAAACCTTTACATAGTAAGAACTAAAGTTAATGTGCAACTGAGAGACATAATATATGAACTTGCAGAATGACTTCAGATAAAAGTATATTCTTGTATTTGGAGGTGGAAAAATTATTCATCAATATGAAGCATTTGCTTAATTAAAAGAACTGAAGTTAATGTGCAAGTTATATAATATATGAACTTGCACAGTAACTTTAGATGAAAGTATATTCTTGTATTTGGAGGTGGAGGTGGAAAAACTAAGCATATATACGAAATCATTGCAAAGTAAGAAGTAATGAAGTTAATATGCAAGTGAGAGACATAATGTATGAAATTGCACAATAACTTTAGATAAAAGTATATTCTTTGTGGAGGGGGAAATACTAAACGTCCATACAAAACCTTTACATAGTAAGAACTAAAGTTAATGTGCAACTGAGAGACATAATATATGAACTTGCACAATGACTTCAGATAAAAGTATATTGTATTTGGAGGTTGAAAAATTATTCATCAATTATGAAGTATTTGCTTAATTAAAAGAACTGAAGTTAATGTGCAAGTTATATAATATATGAACTTGCACAGTAACTTTAGATGAAAGTATATTCTTGTATTTGGAGGTGGAAAAATTATTTATCAATTATGAAGTATTTGCTTAATTAAAAGAACTGAAGTTAATGTGTAAGTTATATAATATATGAACTTGCACAGTAACTTTAGATGAAAGTATATTCTTGTATTTGGAGGTGGAAAAATTATTCATCAATATGAAGTATTTGCTTAATTAAAAGAACTGAAGTTAATGTGCAAGTTATATAATATATGAACTTGCACAATAACTTTAGATGAAAGTATATTCTTGTATTTGGAGGTGGAAAAATTATTCATCAATATGAAGTATTTGCTTAATTAAAAGAACTGAAGTTAATGTGCAAGTTATATAATATATGAACTTGCACAGTAACTTTAGATGAAAGTATATTCTTGTATTTGGAGGTGGAGGTGGAAAAACTAAGCATATATACGAAATCTTTGCAAAGTAAGAACTAAAGTTAATGTGTAAGTGAGAGGCATGATATTTAAACTTACACGATAACTTTAGAAAAATTATATTCTTGGATGTAGAGGTGGAAAAATTAAGCATGTATACGAAATGTTTGTAATGTAAAAACTGAAGTTAATGTGGGAGTTAATATATGAATATTTCATAAATATTAAAGATATTTAATCATGAGAATCCGTGGTAACTTATGAAAGTTTAAAAAAACTATTTTCTGGTGTACATTGTAAAAATAGTTTGCGTATTTCAACGTAATTTTGCAATCCTTTAATTATGTATGTAGAAATGTTAAATGATTGCGAACACACTTTTCTTAACTAATTAAATGGTTAGAACTAAACACACCTAAAAAAAAAAAAAAAAAAAAGTCAAATTTTAAGACTTGAGTTGTGCTTATGATTTCTATTGCTCTAGAATTCCCTATAAAAATTTTGGAGTATATATTTCATGAATAGTTGATCCTGCAGTGTGGAACAGTCTACTTTTGAAAGAAAAAATTGGTTTTTCTAATGTTAACTAATGAAATCTCGAGCAAATTTCCTTTTATAAACATCAAACATTGCAGCAGTCAACCAAAAAAGGGTTTCCTTTTTTTTTTTCTACCAAATAATACATACAAAAAAGACTAGGATTAAAAGTAAATTTGATTTTAAGAACACAGTGGTGATGGCCTCTAAGACAATATTTCAGCTTGAAATGTAAATGTTACAAGCTGTTACGGATGCCATACATAAGGAAATTATAATGCTGTGTGCTACAAGATATTAAATTTCAAAATTACAAGAAACTTCACTAATTTGGTTAGTCTAAGTATAAAAATTGTATTCAAATATTTCTAATAATATGCAAGAATAATTAGCCTTACAAGCATTTTAGTAAATATTGTAAATTTGAAATATTTATATTATATGAAAACTAAATGCTTCTCTTTGGATTTAATAAATTTATAATTTGTTAATTGTGTGAAAAAAATTCAATGTATAATATAATGCATTATTATGAATTATTTTAGTCACGGGGATGAAATGTTTAACTGACCCAAATTCATACAAGGGATTACCATAAATGAACATTCGTTTTGAAAAAGCTGTATTTCAAAAATTTATCATGAACGCATATCAAGAATATAAGAAAAGACAGTGTTCATACCCCTACAAATTTTTATCATGAACGCCTATTGAAATAAGTTCAATCATAGCCTGGATGTATCGTATTTCATACATTTTGTATAGATCAACTCAATTAAACTTATCTAAAGTTCTTGCTAGCAACATTATTTTAGACTTTTCATTACCTAACATTATTTTAAATTTTATTTAACGCGTGCTTGCCGTATTTTGTCTTAACCAGTATCTTGTGCAATTAAATTTCACACAATCGTTTCTGGCCACCAATGAGTTTCTTGAAACTGTGGATAAAACTACCAAATGCTTAATATAAACAGGCGTTTCTTTTCCATAATCTCTTCTGAAAGTGTATTGCAGAGCTAGAATATGTAAACATATTCAAGAAAAAAATTTTTTTTTGCCTACCCTCATATTCAATCGGTTACAACCCTTTCATTCCTCAATCACTGAAAGACAGTGTAGCCTTCTATTCTCTTTTCACAAATGTCACGTGTACGAGTAATTGTTCTGAAAATGTAGCCCTTCCAAAACGAATGAATCATTTACGTAATCCCTGTCTATTTCAATTTTGTGAGAACTTTAGATGTAGTACAGGATTAATTTTCATTTGAGAAATTGCAACTCTTGGCATATTAAAACTGGAATACTAAATTTATATACATTTAAACAGGGCGAAGACTCCTCCCGGCCCAGATCCAGGCCATTCTGAATAATCAGCCAAGGATAGTATTGAGAAGGTACCAACCTTCTCCTCCCCAATTGCCACCCGCGCTCCCACTTGCTCCTCCATTGCCTCCATCACCACCTCCCGTGCAAATTCCACCACCTCCCGCACACATTCCACCACCACCTCCCGCAAATTACAGTCCACCACCTCCAGCAGATCATCCACCAGTTTTTCCGCCCCCTAGGAGGTTTGTTTTCCCTTCACCACCATCGCCCTCACCACCACCGCCCTCACCACCATCGCCCTCACCACCACCCTCACCTCCAATAATTCCACCTCCACCTCCTCCAATAAATCCACCTCCACCTCCTCCAATAAATCCACCTCCACCTCCTCCAATAATTCCACCTCCACCTCCTCCAATAATTCCACCTCCACCTCCTCCAATGAATCCACCTCCACCTCCTCCAATATATCGACCCCCACCACCTCCAATGAATCCACCTCCACCACCTCCAATGAATCCACCTCCAGCTGGTTCTGCCCAGCTGCCACTCAGGCGAAGTGGGAGGAGAAGGTTCCACCCATTCCGCTTCTGGGTAGGCGAACGGCTCAGGTACGAAAGAGATAGTTTGGGAAATATACAACTGAAACATTATTCGAGTTACTTTGTGGAAGCTCCTTAAGTTTTTTAATTCCACACCTGAGCCGTCTAATGCACCTCCATACTATAAGAAGTGTTAATTTACCACCAAGAAAACTTCAACTAGTGAAGCTGAATCTCATACTCAATCTTCAGGCCAACAAGGCAGGCTTTCCTTTAAGCCAATTAAAGCCATTTTGTGGGCTTTTCCATCAACCGTAAACTGGACCTTGCCAAACTCTGGTGGCTCACGTCTTCCCACGAGCAGGGACTCTGGTGGCTCACGTCTTCCCACGAGCAGGGACTCTGGTGGCTCACGTCTTCGCAGGAGCAGGGACTCTGGTGGCTCACTTATTCGCACGAGCAGGGACTCTGGTGGCTCACGTCTTCCCACGAGCAGGGACTCTGGTGGCTCACGTCTTCCCACGAGCAGGGACTCTGGTGGCTCACGTCTTCCCACGAGCAGGGACTCTGGTGGCTCACGTCTTCCCGAGCAGGGACTCTGGTGGCTCACGACTTCGCCCGATCAGGGAGTCTGGTGGCTCACGTCTTCGCACGAGCAGGGACTCTGGTGGCTCACGTCAGCAGGGACTCTGGTGGCTCACGAGCAGGGACTCTGGTGGCTCACGTCTTCGCACGAGCAGGGACTCTGGTGGCTCACGTCTTCACGAGCAGGGACTCTGGTGGCTCACGTCTTCCACGAGCAGGGACTCTGGTGGCTCACGTCTTCCACGAGCAGGGACTCTGGTGGCTCACGTCTTCCACGAGCAGGGACTCTGGTGGCTCACGTCTTCCCACGAGCAGGGACTCTGGTGGCTCACGTCTTCCCACGAGCAGGGACTCTGGTGGCTCACGTCTTCCCACGAGCAGGGACTCTGGTGGCTCACGTCTTCCCACGAGCAGGGACTCTGGTGGCTCACGTCTTCCCACGAGCAGGGACTCTGGTGGCTCACGTCTTCCCACGAGCAGGGACTCTGGTGGCTCACGTCTTCCCACGAGCAGGGACTCTGGTGGCTCACGTCTTCCCACGAGCAGGGACTCTGGTGGCTCACGTCTTCCCACGAGCAGGGACTCTGGTGGCTCACGTCTTCCCACGAGCAGGGACTCTGGTGGCTCACGTCTTCCCACGAGCAGGGACTCTGGTGGCTCACGTCTTCCCACGAGCAGGGACTCTGGTGGCTCACGTCTTCCCACGAGCAGGGACTCTGGTGGCTCACGTCTTCCCACGAGCAGGGACTCTGGTGGCTCACGTCTTCCCACGAGCAGGGACTCTGGTGGCTCACGTCTTCCCACGAGCAGGGACTCTGGTGGCTCACGTCTTCCCACGAGCAGGGACTCTGGTGGCTCACGTCTTCCCACGAGCAGGGACTCTGGTGGCTCACGTCTTCCCACGAGCAGGGACTCTGGTGGCTCACGTCTTCCCACGAGCAGGGACTCTGGTGGCTCACGTCTTCCCACGAGCAGGGACTCTGGTGGCTCACGTCTTCCCACGAGCAGGGACTCTGGGTACTGTTTTATGTGAAATCTGAAAATTCTTCCATTAAGTAGGTTTTAACAGATATTGCCCTTTTGTTATTCATAAATAAAATTATATCAGATAAATGAAAGTACTACTTTGTGAATAGTTCTTATAAAGTCAGTTTGTATTTTAAAATATTTTTTGAGACGCATTTCGAAAACCACTATTTTTTAATATTTTATGTCTAAATATATTTTGTATTTTCCATTTACCAAGTTTAATATTTTATCTTAAAGCACTTTATAGCATATTAGTTTCATGAATGAAAATTTTGTTTTCCAAATTTCTTTTACGATTTCTAAAATTTAATTTTCGATTACTAAGTTTTCATTGTAAATATGAAATATTAGTCGTTATAGCAAGTAAACTTTGAATGTTTTTACAGAGTTTTGACTACAATTTTAAATGAGACTTGTAAATGTATTCTTTAGCAAATTTAGATTAAATTGTGCTGTTAACCACAATGCAGATAAAATGATTGTGAAAAGTTTAATGTTGCATGTATTAAGTGATACCTACATATAAATCAAATTCTAAAGAAACTTTAATAATTCTAGATAATAAACTATTTTTCATATCTTCAGATTATGATAATTTGATAAAATCAAATATTTTTTGGACGTAAATGACTTAAAATTCGGGTCTGTCAGCATGAATGAGAGATTCTTTAATTTTAGTGTTTAAATGGGTTTATAATTTGTCATAAGTTAAATTGTGATTTCTAAAACATTTGGAAGTTTTGAAATGCATCTCAATATGCATAAATGTGCACGCTTCCAAATCCGTGTTTAAAAAGCACTGTTATTTGCAGTTTTAGATTTATATATTAAATGATAATTTGAATACAAATTTATGTTTTGTATGCAAGAATATTAGCCATCAAAAACGTAATTTATTATGTAAGAAAAAATTAAGATCATTCCTATCTTGATCAATTTTATGCGTTAAAGATTTATGCAATATAATCAATGCAGTAGTTTGTAAAAATTTATTATGGAAATTTTGCAGAATTCAAAAGATTTAAGTAAATAAGGTTCACAAATTTCTTGTAAATAAGAATGCAAATTTTAATGAAGGACTTTGGGAAATAACATCAAGAATTTAATTATTGTTAAAATGTAATGCTTTTTACACAAGACGCGTTTAGGAATTTAAATTCATACGCTTTTCGTAGTTAATTATCAGTTTTTTTTTCCTTAATTCTCAGTCACAACATCAGCTTTAATTCTTATTTTAAAAATATTCTTTTTAAAAATGCAAATCGTGAAATAGTGCAAATGTATGTTTTCCGGCACCACAATTTCAATCTTGTCCTAAATAGTTAATGTTTGAGTGAAGTACTGTTTTAATTCAGGGAACTGTCTTAAAATATTTTTCTCACTAAATTCTGCAATTTTAGTGTTTCATTCAAAATTACAAATTATATATAAACATCCTCTCGCTTTACAAAATCTATTAATTGAAATTATAAATCGAGAAATCTTGTTTAGAAGAGACTTAGATCTCCTTAGTTCTTAAATATATAGCTTTTAAAAAGTTTTGTATCATTAACAATTATTTATGCTTTTGCTGAAAATGTGATTATCAATTAACAACCTTTAAAAACAAACTTCTGCAGAAGTGCTTTTAAGTGCCCTCTAAAACTTACAAAAAAGAATCGTTAACACATTTTTATTTGCTGGTGTATAACATACTGACAGAAATAATTTTAGATATAACCTATTAACCATTACAGTTAAAGCATAAATAATCAAATCTTGAGAACAGAATAAGTTGAGATTAAACTGAACGTTAGTAATATCTGAAATATCGGCTTAAAATTAAGTAATTTAAATATATTATACGATAATTTTATTAAATTTTAAATACGAAGTAAAAACAAAAGTTAGAAAGTTAGAACATTCTAAATTTTTTATTTTATTACAGAGGATTGATAATTGTGGTGTTATATATTGACTTGATTAATAACTTTGCCATTATACATAAAGCAGTCACAAAAACCTTAGTAATTCTGTTTTAAACTTTCGTAAAAATTTCATCATCGTTAAACTTTTATTTTGAAATGTCTTAATTATTATAAATTAAGATTCTCAGAATGAAGTTCCTGATAAAACTAGTTCCCAAAATCCTAAGAATTGAGTAATATTTAAAGTGAACTTAACTTTTCTGGCAAAAATCGTGTTGTGTTCACAGTGTAAAAATCATAATTATTTCAGAAAGTATTTACTCAGATTAATGAAAACCCTAATTTTTGCCGTCAGTGTTTGAATAAGTATATATAAAAATGTCTTATATAGAACTACCAAGTACATTGATTGTATTAATTTTTACATAAAAAATCTCTATTTTCAACTAAATTGTACGGATGTAGTTATATTTCCAGACATTGCTATCTAGAACCAGGAGTCTAGAGGGATCGTGAGTTAAGAATTTGAGTAAGTGGAATGATTTTTCTGGAATTATTTGAATATATTTACATGTATTTGTTATACTGGTTGGCACTTTGCGAAGGTTTCTATGTAGTCTTAAAATAAGGATAGTTTGTACGTTATCGAAAAGTGGTAATACAGTAATTTAATAATGCATTTATGGCTCTAAATTATCGTAGTTAACTACAAAGAAATATCGGAATTATAAAGTCATATTTCCGGATTTGATGTAATTGCTCATCCAGAAAATAGCTTTCTTGTGAGAATGTCCATGAAACAAGTTGAATTCTATTCATTCAACTATTTTAAGCTTAACTTTGTTTAAAGCTTATACAATAAAATAATGAAGGTACAACAAAAATTTTTATTATAACACAATTATTTAGTTCTTATTTTAAATACATGATACATTTAAAATAACTAATATATCTAATTATAAAATATATTTATAAAACGCACATTCTTAAGTTCAAAGCATAAAAACGAATTAATCTTAAAAAGAAAATCCAGAGCCTTCTGATTCAAGTGTTTCTAATAAAGAATCTTAAATTTTATTAAACGGTATGTTTTATTGGATATACAGTAAAGGGTTGATAAATTTGCTTAAGAGAACTCTGTAAAGGGAAGCATTTAAACATGAATGTTGGAAACATCTTTAAATTCTTTTGTGTTTACTGTGTTTTTGTTACATAAAATATTTCCTTGTGAAAAGAGCAATGTAGTAAAATTCAAACTTATTTATTTTAAATTTCTGTCTGTAGGAGAAACGCTATTTGATAATTCAACAGAACTAACTATGTAGTTAATCAATAAATCTTTGATTTTCAGACAAAGCATTAAACGGAATTGAATTAAGGAAGTTACACAAAAGGATTTTAGCTTCTATCGGTATTTCGGCATCTGTGCTTAAAATAAAAATTGCACAATTGAGATTAAGTCTTAATGTTGTTACTAATCTCAGGTTGACCAGATAGGCTAGACAACCCGCATATAACCAAAAATATCTAAAATGCTTAAAAGATGAGTCCCAAAGGACAGTCTTTTTTCAAATTTAAGCATGTTAAGGTATGTCCAGGAGGCCATATTGATGGAGTACGAAGAACAGTCTAAAATGTCCTCTGCCCCTGCTGAAAGGTGATTCCTCTCGTGTGCCCACTCAGATAGCGGGAAAAGGCAGTTTGATAAGATCTTGGTCTAACTTTGAAGGTCACACCCGGTCTCTTATCGAAATACCATGGACGGTTAGGAGGAATTTTCATAAGCTTATTGAATTCAGTTTTTGCCAGGGAAGAAATCTCACTAACATTCTCAATACAACTGTGAATTGTTTTTAGTAATTTTGAATACAACGTTTTTAATTAAGTTTAAATCACGAGTGGCATCGATTTCAATTCCTTGCAGAGTTACTTATGGCATGATGTGGTTTAAGCAATGTAACATTCATTCTAATACGGAAATTCTCGCTTTAAAAAGCTTTTACTTTTATTCACACCGTTTAAAATCCTGTACGCCTTTAATCATTAAAAATAGAGAAAAGTATTCATTTTATCAGACTTATCCTTTCTAATTTCCCGAGCAATAAAAGTATATTTTCTTGGAAAAGTCCTAACGTCTTCAGTGAATAAACTATCTTCTTTCAAAATACGCAACAGGTCGGAAATGGATTTCAACGCAGAGTTTACAATTTAACTTCGTAATAAAAGACAACAATATGAAGCATTACAAACATCTTACGTTTTTTCTGTTGATTCCTACAAAACTTTTTTCGTGATGCAAAGCATCATTTTAAGTTACTAAAACTATTTTGTGTAACTTGCGCACTTGTGTTAATCTGAATATTTTTGTTTTCAAGCAGAAATTTAAATCAGGATTTTTACAATTCTCATTTCTGTATGTGAGCTAGACAACTAGACTGTCGTTTCATAACATGACGAGTTCCTCGAAAACTAGGTACGTTTACCCTTGATGAAATGAACACCCTACTTGCAGGCCGAGCTGGCAGCCGAATGGTTAGCGCTCTTGCCTTCGGTTCAACAGTTCGTGGGTTCGAATCCCACCTAGGACATGGGTGTTTGTAGTGGTTCGGAATCCAATTTAAACTGTAGATCCCGGTCTAATTAGCCCTCGTGTGCATAAAATGGCCGTTGAGCGACAAACAAATCAAACCATCCTACTTGCCGCTAAATGGTGAGCGCTCTACTTCATTTCAATAATTCATGGATTTAAATTACACTTTAACAAGAATGTTTGTAATAATTCGGAATTCAATTGAAATTTTCGGTCTCTGTATGGATAACCCCGGGTAAGGAAAGCGATCGTTGAACCAAATGAGTCTAATTAAATGCGTTATGTCATTCGTAAATTATAAATACATCTAACTATATGTAAAACTAAGCGAAACGCGGGGTACACTTATATTTAAATATATAGATATACCTCTTTTTTAATAGATCGTTAAAATAAGGACCCGTAAATCTAAGTACAAATGTTTTCTAGATAACTATGGTGTCACAATTAGCTGCTTGCAAGTCGTTGTTAAATTCACCTGCATTGCACACTTTCATTTAAATATTTGTAAGAATCTGATCAGGAGCTTATTTTTAGCATGCTGTAAAATTGTTTGTACAATCTCTAGTCTTGTCTGGAAACGTGTATTACATTGCAGCCATTTATTTTAGGACGATGGCACAATGGGTTTTAAATGCAAACAATACGAATGCAGTTGCTGTTTTTGCGTGGCTCGAAAGCACTGTCAGTCTTTTGCTGAGAGATTAAATTGTTCGGTAAAATTATATGGTTTTGAACTTAAAATTAATTGTTGCATCGTGTTTCGCTCTGAAAATCTAAGGCAACTGAAAGTTTAAAAATTGACTACAATATTTAAGCGGTTTTAAGGTCTAGGTTTCATGCAGTGAAAATAAAAATATATTCAACTAACTTGCTTTTTTTCACTTTTAAAATCAGAAAACTCAATAGAATGTTGAGAGAAAAATAATTAAATATTCACGTTTTGAATTTTTTCTTGGTCTACCATTCAATACAAAAGTATTTATATTTATGTTTAAAAATGTGATTTGAAATTTCTACTTTAGTTGTAATTGGCATTCTGAGTCTTACAAAGTTACGTAAATGGGGCCCCTCGTTTAGGTGATTCACTGTATTGAATGTCGAAACAACGAATAGAAAATTTCGTAATCGCATTTTTAACTCACAGCCATGGCATACATCTACACATCATACATCTAACAGTACTTAATACATTAACACACAATCCAATATCGTATAAATACTTTTGATTAAATGGTAGATTATTCGTATGCCAATTTCCATTTACAGCAATTAATATTTAAAACAATTCGCTTAAAAGACTCTCCACTTCATGGATTCCTTTATTTTAAAATATAAAAAGCAACTTAGTTCAGATTTGCAATTAAAATGAGTTAAAATTTCTATTTAACACAATCAACAGCTTTTGCCACTAGTGCGTTCGAAAGTTTTTCATCAGCGTAAATGCTTCTAGAAATGTTTGGTAATTTGTGCAAAACGCTTTCTGTCGAGAATTTAAAATTTTAATTATGCTAAAGAATTGACAATAACTTGCAGCAGTAGAAATATTTTAAAATTAGCGCGATAATCTAATTTCTTCTATAAATTTAATCGGATCACTTTATAAACAATACCGCTGTAGTTAGATTTTATGGGGATTTTAAATAATGTTCATTTTTCATTTAGAAAAATCAAGTAGAATGATACAATTTTGAATTCTTAGGCAAATCCTTAACTTTTCGATGTGAGAATTTAGCTATTTGCGTCATAAGCCATAGAACTCTTTATACATTTGTAATCGACGCTTTAAAAAAGTATACATGTTTCAGTTATCACGCAAGAAGAAATTTTAAAACTTTTAGATTCGTAACAATATTCATTTAAAAGACAATAAAAACCATGTTGAATATTTGGTTTGATTTCTGTCGGTTCAATTCAAGAAACTACCCGGAAAAGAGATGCGGAAAAAATAGAGTATTTCCGTTTTAAGATATAACAATGTTCCAGCTTCCCTGTGTGACAGGCTGAATATGGAATGGTTAGCGCTTTTAACTTCTATTCCTCAGTTTGTTTACCCAATTGAGCTCGTGTGCTTACAAAGGTTCGAAATCCGTTTTAAACACTAGATTTTTAGTTAAAGTACCCCTTTCATTCAAATGAACATCGCGTCTGCAGTTCAAGCGTTGGAAACTCCAAGACTGGCAACGGGCGTGCCGAGAATATTAACTGTTGCCGGTTAACGTCTTGTCCGAGCGAAAGCTGTCCAGTCAGTTCGTCACATCGCCTCCCTCTCACTCGGTTTCATACTTGCTGTTCCATTGGTAATAGTATATTCTTTACACCGCATGCTAGCTGATAATTCTGACGTTAAATATTCACGTTTTATAAGCCTCTCTTGTTTTATTCAAGCTGTGACACCCTTCTTCAGCGAGTTACCTTCAGGACAGAAACTTTCGCTTGATTTATTTGAAATCAACTGATTCAAAGAACACTTAGTTTACATCTGACTCAGCATATGCGTATTCAATTTGATTTCATTACGGAAAAACGTACCTAGCTTTCGAGGTTTCTATCTAGTTATTAAACACGGAGCTGGTTGTCCAATGGGTTTTTATGTTCAGTTCAACAGTTCGTGTTTTCCAATCCCGCCTTTAATACTTGTGATATTTCGGAATTATCTTTAAGCTATGGCTTCTGTTTAATTTTGACTCTCGTGGGCGAAAAGGATTAGCTGAGATTATTTACTAATTGAAAACACCTATTCTAGTGTAAACAGAACATATACTAGATATTTATGGCATACGAGCTACAGAAACAAAATCATAAAAATCCATTCTGACAGAAGTTTGGTTTAAAAATAAAAATTAGATTCTACATTTACACCCATTTAAGCTTACATTAAGACAAATGTCCAAAAGATATTTCACGATATGAAATGTCTTTGTCTCAGCATTTGGCCAAAAGCAAATCAAATCACGTGTGAAAAAATCTTTAGTTACAAATCCATTAAATATTGAAGTCATCACAATCATTGTCAGCTTTCCAATCGGTGATATTTTGAAAGGAGAAAGCATATTTTTCTGAAGAGTTAATGATCAGTATTTCGCCAATAACTATACCAAATTAGAAAAATTACGCTAATAAATTTTAAAATGAATCCCAGAAGCCGTAAGTTGGTCCCAAGTTTACAGGGGAAAAGCAGGGGCTTCGGGGGTTCTTTCTTGAAGCGAGAATTCCAAATTGAAATGTGACCCACTTAAACACATATGGACATACTACCTGGCGTTCAGATTAAGATTAATTTGTATTTTTAATTGGTATTACTGTTAACTTCAGAAACTATTAATTCGAGATATTAACTAAAGACTAATAATTTCATGTAAACATAATTTCATAAAAATTTTCAGTGCAATAATAGACAAAAATTCGTTGAGGAGTACAATAATGCTTTTATTTATGACCTCAATATAAGTTTGAGGTGGTATTTCACTTTATAATCTAATATATCAATAATAATTATAAACTGAAAGTTTTATTCGAGTAAAATTCCTCACATTCTTTTTCAGATTAAATCCATTTTCGTTTAAGGATTTACTTCAACAAAAGTGAAGAGCTACTTTTATCGATGAGCAATTACATGTTAGTGTAATTTTAATGTGCAATTGACCAAGTGACTGAGAACTCGTTCAAATCGCAGCACATTAGTTCAGTACATATGGTTGAGTTAATAAAACTTGTTCCATTTTCTTTTTCTGGTGTAAGCAGTAGAAAAGCAACTCGGGTCCGATCAGCCCTTGTGCAGAAAGTGTCAGGCAAACAACCGAAAAAGGGTGATTAGAAATTTTTAAATGGATTTGGAATGGATTATAACTTAAAATGGATTTTAAGGAAACGTCAATATTTCTAAGAGTTCATTGTTAATATTAGCTGTTACGATTAAACTTTTGTACCAATTTATTGAAGAGAGCAATTCAATCACGATTAATGAAAGCGTTACATTGACAGCTATAGAAATTTCAAAACTTAGGTGATTTTGTGCAATTCCCTGAATTTTAGCATTAAAATAAATGGCGTGAGTTTAGCCATGCAATTAATTGTAATTATACTTAGAGTGGACAACATGTAACATAATCCTGTTATAGTGACACGAAACAATTTACATGGTATAAAGCAACTTTAGATCTTTTGTTTACTACATGTAATTAAAATATTAAGAAAAACTTGAGGCTTTATATAAATTCACACGTAACGTGGAAAACTATAGTTCTGTTTTTAACTTTTTGTCCATTGTTTAAGTCTTAGCAAATGAGTTCTTGAGGGTTAGTTTCGAAATCATAAATTATGTGATACGCATTCAATTGAACTCGCTGAGATGGAATTCCACAACTTTTAGGCAGTATTTATAAATATTCGAACTCTGTCATCTCCTTACACAGTAACTAAATTTTATCTTGGTCTTTTCAAAAATTTAACTTGCCTTGCATAATAAAGTTAAATCTCGATGGAAAATATTCACTCGCATAGAAGTTTTTGAGGGTTAGTAGAAATCTAAATCACACTCTGAAATTGTTAATTTTAAAATAAATGATCAAACGTCATGAATTACACAGAGGTTACTACATTCGGCAAGTTTTGGTTTGTGTTATATAATATTGGTTGTTCCATCACCCCCCCCCCGGAACACTCAACCGCAAAGGTTAATACCTAATATACATATATATTAATGTATACGGTAGAATTAAAATTGAATACGTTAAGAATTATGTAAATAGTTAAATTCCATGTATTTTAAAATAGTTGGGTTATAATAAATAGTTGGGTTATAATATTTTATGTAATAAGTCTCTTATATATAAGTAATTAAAATAAAAATGTTTAATTTCTAAAATTAAATAATAGTTTTAATAGATTTCAGGACCCAATAAAATTTTAACTAAACCGAGAAATTTATAAATTTTGAGCTCAACTTATTAGATATGTATTACGGAAGTTGCGATGTACATCCGTGATACACTTCTCGGGGAAAGTTGAAATTTATTTGCTGCCGTTAGGTAATTCCGGATACATTAATGTCCCAATTTGGAAGGAAAGGCTCAGAATTACTGAGATCATAATATCTCCCATGTTTAGTCTTCAACCTCCATGAAACAGCTGGCAGCTGAACATCCTTTCAACAACTTTCGACGAAGTTGTTGAAAGTGGAATCCCAACTACAATGAACAGTAGATCGCGGTCCAATTATCCCTAATCGGTTGAAAGGTGGTGGCAATATGACAAGCCAACAAACTACATCAAAACTTGCTGAACACGAAGTAATTTCTGTAATAAATTGTACACTCGTTTATCGGAAAGTGTTATTTGCTAAACATTTACCAATCATCGTGTTATTCTTTTCAGAGTAAAGTTTCTAGTACAGGGCAATTAATGCGAGAAATTTACGCCTCGTATTCGATTTTTGTGAAGACAACCGTCTAAGCGAAATCTGCTTCACCAAAAACTGAAATTAGATTCTCATTCATGCTGTATGAATTAAAATTAATGTATCAAACTAAATTAAACTATTGATGTGGAAAGTAAGCTTACAATCTTATAAATTGGTTAGTGAGAAATATTTGAACAAAATATTGTTGAAGCCAATATTTGCATGAGAATTGTAACATTGCTAACTTCTGTAGTGAATGTAAAAAAATTAAATTAGAATTAAGATTGAGATTATATAGAATTGAAATTATCTATAAAAGAATTCTTAGTAGTATGAAACTTATTTTGTGTAAACTTAAGTTATTATTGAACATAGAAAAATACCAAAGATAATTAGCTTACGGAAAATATTAATAAAATTCCCTAGATATGTGAATGATTTCTTTTATGAAAAAAAAATATTTGATTTTAAGTAATATATTTATGATGATAGGATCAGATAAGTTTTTAAAATATGGCAATATGTTTCATACTAGTTTATAAAGTGGGACTAGGATAGGATAGGTTAGGAGTCTGAAAACCGATAAAAGTGGCGTCGGTATTGCACATTTCTCTATATAAGAATCATTAAGAAATATTACTTTCGTTTTTAAAAAATAGCCATGAAGCTAATTTCTGAAGAAAGGACTTCATGTGTACGGAATAAAAAAAAAACCATTTAGCATAGAAATTTAAGAAACAAAAGTAATAAAAGTATTAAAATATTTGATTTTTAAACATTGAATTGATAAAGTGCTTTAAGATAAAATCTCCATTTTAGACTGCTTAATGATTTATGTGCTCAAATGAATGCAATGTATTAAGAGTATGACAGTGCGTTTTGCAAAATAAAATGTCTTGATAAAAGTTGGTGTACAGAACACTATTTAAATTTCTTTTAGAATGTATGTATGAAATATCAAGAAAGTAATTATTGAAAGAATTTACATATGTTCATTATCTAGTAAAATTTTAAGGAAGATTTGAAAATAAATTGCATTTAATTTAAAATGATATTCGATATCAATTATGAAAATATATTCTGCACAGCTCAAATAAATGTGACGTACAGATGACTTGTTTTACTAAATACACTATTCTCTAAAAGTGTTAATACATGTGTGTGTGCATTAATTCTGTTTGAATTCCATAAATCTGTTACTGAGTTTCTGTACATGTGACGTGTTGTGGTTTTCGAACTGAAATTGCTCCATTGAGATTATGTAGGTTGAAAGAACACCATCTTGATGTTAGAGATACAATTAGAATTAGCTTGAATTTGTTCTGAAGATTTTTATTGAGTTATTTCTATGTGAGAATGCTGAATTTACAGAAGCTGCATGTTTATACCCAATACCTTTTGTTTCTATGTAGTTTCTCTTGAAAAAGGCCCTTATCCGCGGGGTGTGCTACTTTGACATAGATGTGGCCCACACAAAACTCCTTGTCTTTAGATTTTATTTCATTCAAAGATATGTTTATGGGGCAATTTTTCTTCTGAAATATTTAACGAAAGACACTGATTTGAGGTTAGTTCATTTACGGTGGACTCTTTGGTTTGGAATAGCTGAATTGTTGTCTTAAACATTGTGGAGTGTGAAGTAATATTTTTTTATTATGAATGCTTCTTAAATTCAAAAGTGAGGCTGTTTGGAAGAACACTATAAAGGTGTTATAGTTAAACTTGTGTTTTACATTAAAGGGAGGTGAAAATGTATTTAGGGAGAGGCTATATTAGTTTCGATACTCAGGTTCCAATGCTTCTAAATTAAATCGAGGGTGATGCGTCGCCTTAGATTGTATGTGAGCATGCTTGACTTCATGGGCTGTAAATTTAGAATTATCGAATACAAGTTACAACGGCCATAAGCCTGACGAAATTGTAGTTTGAGAGTATCTCTCAATTTCACGAGAGTGCTGAATTCCTTTAGTTGGTTTACCATTATTGGTCGACCAGAATCGTATCAACAAAATGAGTAAATTTGCGAAGGTACAGAGTTTTCGATCCAATGTGGGATTTATTCTTAGCTGATGTTAAGACTTGACTTTATTATTCAGAAGAGGTACCATGTGTAATTTAATATTCATTATACGGAGGTGGAAGTAGGTTATTACTGACTCGCAGTTTTTTGAAATTATTTATATAATGTACTCTGTGTGGTCCCCTTGAGGGATTGTTTTTAGTCAATGTGCTTTTAAATATTCAGACTGTACTAATCTGCTCAATGTGTGTTGGCATTATTTCTTAAGCATCTGTCATATGGAGGTGGAATTATACTCTTTTATGAACAGGTTTAATTAAAGCTCATGTGCTGAGGAGAAATTTTCTTCAAAAATTTTATTTGAAGGAAATGTTACATTCGACGAATTTTATTCAAACAAGCTCGAAATTTATATAAATATGCTGTGTTTCTATAGTGGACTTTTAATAGTGGAATAGACTATTAAATGTTTTTGAACTCGGATATACTCATATGCATAATTTACGAAAATAAACATTACCATGTTGATGAGGTGGTGTTAAAATGAAGTGGAAGTGTCGTTAGAGTATAGTACGTACGTCAGATTGTAGATCACAATATAGATTTGTAGGGGCAAAAAAGTAAATGTGGTGGTGATATTATAATATGTATACTAAAGGAGATTTTAGATTAAAAATCAGTGGTGGAATTATTAAAAGGATGCGCAGATACATTATACATTCTAAGTTAGAACTTCTTTTATTCCTTTCGTTGAAGTTCTGAGGCAGAACTTCTCTTTTATTCCTTTTGTTAAAGTTCTAAAGCAGAACTTCGCTTTTTGTTCCTTTTGTTAATGTTCTAAGTAAGAACTTTGCTTTTAATTCCTTTTGTTGAAGTTCTAAGGCAGAACTTCGCTTTTAATTCCTTTTGTTAAAGTTCTAAAGCAGAACTTCGCTTTTTGTTCCTTTTGTTAATGTTCTAAGGCAGAACTTCGCTCTTAATTCCTTTCGTTGAAGTTCTAAGTCAGAACTTCGCTTTTCATTCCTCTTTTGAATTTCTAAGTGAAAGGTGGCACTAGAATTTAAGAAATAAGACATTACCATGTTGATGATGAGGTGGACTTAAAATGAAGTGGAGGTGTCATTCGATTATAATACGTACGTCAGATTGTAGATTACAATATAGATTTGGAGGGGTCAAAAATCGTAAATGTGGTGGTGATATTATAATACATATTGTAAAGGTGGTTTTGATTAAAAAATTTGGTGGAATTATTATGAGGATGCGCAGATAGAATATACATTCTAAGTAAGAACTTCTCTTTTATTCCTTTCGTTGAAGTTCTGAGGCAGAACTTCTCTTTTAATTCCTTTTGTTAAAGTTCTAAAGCAGAACTTCGCTTTTTGTTCCTTTTGTTAATGTTCTAAGGCAGAACTTTGCTTTTAATTCCTTTTGTTGAAGTTCTAAGGCAGAACTTCGCTTTTAATTCCTCTTTTGAATTTTTAAGTGAAAGGTGGCACTAGAATTTAAGAAATAAAACATTACCATGTTGATGATGAGGTGGACTTAAAATGAAATGGAGGTGTCATTCGATTATAATACGTACGTCAGATTGTAGATTACAATATAGATTTGGAGGGGTCAAAAATCGTAAATGTGGTGGTGATATTATAATACATATTCTAAAGGTGGTTTTTGATTAAAAAATTTGGTGGAATTATTATGAGGATGCGCAGATAGAATATACATTCTAAGTAAGAACTTCTCTTTTATTCCTTTTGTTAAAGTTCTAAAGCAGAACTTCGCTTTTTGTTTCTTTTGTTGAAGTTCTAAAGCAGAACTTCGCTTTTTGTTCCTTTTGTTAATGTTCTAAGGCAGAACTTTGCTTTTAATTCCTTTTGTTGAAGTTCTAAGGCAGAACTTCGCTTTTAATTCCTCTTTTGAATTTTTAAGTGAAAGGTGGCACTAGAATTTAAGAAATAAGACATTACCATGTTGATGATGAGGTGGACTTAAAATGAAGTGGAGGTGTCATTCGATTATAATACGTACGTCAGATTGTAGATTACAATATAGATTTGGAGGGGTCAAAAATCGTAAATGTGGTGGTGATATTATAATACATATTCTAAAGGTGGTTTTTGATTAAAAAATTTGGTGGAATTATTATGAGGATGCGCAGATAGAATATACATTCTAAGTAAGAACTTCTCTTTTATTCCTTTCGTTGAAGTTCTGAGGCAGAACTTCTCTTTTAATTCCTTTTGTTAAAGTTCTAAAGCAGAACTTCGCTTTTTGTTCCTTTTGTTAATGTTCTAAGGCAGAACTTTGCTTTTAATTACTTTTGTTGAAGTTCTAAGGCAGAACTTCGCTTTTAATTCCTTTTGTTAACGTTCTAAAGCAGAACTTCGCTTTTTGTTCCTTTTGTTAACGTTCTAAGGCAGAACTTTGCTTTTAATTCCTTTTGTTAATGTTCTAAGGCAGAACTATGCTTTTAATTCCTTTTGTTGAAGTTCTAAGGCAGAACTTCGCTCTTAATTCCTTTCGTTGAAGTTCTAAGTCAGAACTTCGCTTTTAATTCCTCTTTTGAATTTTTAAGTGAAAGGTGGCACTAGAATTTAAGAAATAAAACATTACCATGTTGATGATGAGGTGGACTTAAAATGAAATGGAGGTGTCATTCGATTATAATACGTACGTCAGATTGTAGATTACAATATAGATTTGGAGGGTCAAAAATCGTAAATGTGGTGGTGATATTATAATACATATTGTAAAGGTGGTTTTTGATTAAAAAATTTGGAATTATTATGAGGATGCACAGATAGAATATACATTCTAAGTAAGAACTTCTCTTTTATTCCTTTCGTTGAAGTTCTGAGGCAGAACTTCGCTTTTAATTCCTTTTGTTAAAGTTCTAAAGCAGAACTTCGCTTTTTGTTCCTTTTGTTAAAGTTCTAAGGCAGAACTTCGCTTTTAATTCCTTTTGTTGAAGTTCTAAGGCAGAACTTCGCTTTTAATTCCTTTTGTTGAAGTTCTAAGGCAGAACTTCGCTTTTAATTCCTTTTGTTGAAGTTCTAAGGCAGAACTTCGCTTTTAATTCCTTTTGTTAAAGTTCTAAGGCAGAACTTCACTTTTTGTTCCTTTTGTTAATGTTCTAAGGCAGAACTTCGCTCTTAATTCCTCTTTTGAATTTTTAAGTGAAAGGTGGCACTAGAATTTAAGAAATAAAACATTACCATGTTGATGATGAGGTGGACTTAAAATGAAATGGAGGTGTCATTCGATTATAATACGTACGTCAGTTTGTAGATTACAATATAGATTTGGAGGGGTCAAAAATCGTAAATGTGGTGGTGATATTATAATACATATTGTAAAGGTGGTTTTTGATTAAAAAATTTGGAATTATTATGAGGATGCACAGATAGAATATACATTCTAAGTAAGAACTTCTCTTTTATTCCTTTCGTTGAAGTTTTGAGGCAGAACTTCGCTTTTAATTCCTTTTGTTAAAGTTCTAAAGCAGAACTTCGCTTTTTGTTCCTTTTGTTAATGTTCTAAGGCAGAACTTTGCTTTTAATTCCTTTTGTTGAAGTTCTAAGGCAGAACTTCGCTTTTTGTTCCTTTTGTTAATGTTCTAAGGCAGAACTTTGCTTTTAATTCCTTTTGTTGAAGTTCTAAGGCAGAACTTCGCTTTTAATTCCTTTTGTTAAAGTTCTAAGGCAGAACTTCGCTTTTAATTCCTTTTGTTTAAGTTCTAAATAGAAATTCGCTATTAATTCCTCTTTTGAATTTTTAAGTGAAAGGTGGCACTAGAATTTAAGAAATAAGACATTACCATGTTGATGATGAGGTGGACTTAAAATGAAGTGGAGGTGTCATTCGATTATAATACGTACGTCAGATTGTAGATTACAATATAGATTTGGAGGGGTCAAAAATCGTAAATGTGGTGGTGATATTATAATACATATTCTAAAGGTGGTTTTTGATTAAAAAATTGGTGGAATTATTATGAGGATGCACAGATAGAATATACATTCTAAGTAAGAACTTCACTTTTATTCCTTTCGTTGAAGTTTTGAGGCAGAACTTCGCTTTTAATTCCTTTTGTTAAAGTTCTAAAGCAGAACTTCGCTTTTTGTTCCTTTTGTTAATGTTCTAAGTAAGAACTTTGCTTTTAATTCCTTTTGTTGAAGTTCTAAGGCAGAACTTCGCTTTTAATTCCTTTTGTTAAAGTTCTAAAGCAGAACTTCGCTTTTTGTTCCTTTTGTTGAAGTTCTAGAACTTCACTTTTTGTTCCTTTTGTTAAAGTTCTGAACTTGCTTTTTATTCCTTTTGTTGAAGTTCTTATGCAGAACTTCGCTTTTATTCCTCTTTTGAATTTTTAAGTGAAAGGTGGAAATTAAAATGAAAATAAATATCATTATAATACGTTGATTAAAATATAGATTTGGAGGGTCAAAATCGTAAATGTGGTAGTGATTATAATATATTGTAGTTTTGATTAAAAAATTTGGAATTATTATGAGATATAAAATTTGTTGAAGTTTTGTGGTAAAATTCCGTTAAAGTTCTAGCAGAAGTTCTAAGTAAGGCAGAACTTTGCTTTTAATTCCTTTTGTTGAAGTTCTAAGGCAGAACTTCGCTTTTAATTCCTTTTGTTAAAGTTCTAAAGTAGAACTTCACTTTTTGTTCCTTTTGTTAAAGTTCTAAGGCAGAACTTCGCTTTTAATTCCTTTTGTTTAAGTTCTAAATAGAACTTCGCTATTAATTCCTCTTTTGAATTTTTAAGTGAAAGGTGTTATTAGAATTTAGGAAAATAAATATTACCATGTTGATGATGAGGTGGTCTTAAAATGAAGTGGAGGTGTCATTCGATTATAATACGTACGTCAGATTGTTGATTACAATATAGATTTGGAGGGGTCAAAAATCGTAAATGTGGTGGTGATATTATAATACATATTCTAAAGGTGGTTTTTGATTAAAACATTTGGTGGAATTATTATGAGGATGCGCAGATAGAATATACATTCTAAGTAAGAACTTCTCTTTTATTCCTTTTGTTGAAGTTCTAAAGCAGAACTTCGCTTTTAATTCCTTTTGTTGAAGTTCTAAGGCAGAACTTCGCTTTTAATTCCTTTTGTTGAAGTTCTAAGGCAGAACTTTGCTTTTAATTCCTTTTGTTGAAGTTCTAAGGCAGAACTTCGCTTTTAATTCCTTTTGTTAAAGTTCTAAAGCAGAACTTCGCTTTTTGTTCCTTTTGTTAATGTTCTAAGGCAGAACTTTGCTTTTAATTCCTTTTGTTGAAGTTCTAAGGCAGAACTTCGCTTTTAATTCCTTTTGTTAAAGTTCTAAGGCAGAACTTCGCTTTTAATTCCTTTTGTTGAAGTTCTAAGGCAGAACTTTGCTTTTAATTCCTTTTGTTGAAGTTCTAAGGCTGAACTTTGCTTTTAATTCCTTTTGTTGAAGTTCTAAGGCGGAACGTCGCTTTTTATTCCTTTTGTTGAAGTTCTTAGGCAGAACTTCGCTTTTAATTCCTTTAGTTGTAGTTCAAAAGCAGAACTTCGCTATTAATTCCTTTAGATGTAGTTCAAAAGCAGAACTCGCTATTAATTCCTCTTTTGAATTTTTAAGTGAAAGGTGTTATTAGAATTTAGGAAAATAAATATTACCATGTATGATGAGGTGGTCTTAAAATAAAGTGGAGGTGTGATTCGATTATAATACGT
>CM057813.1:15992550-16119600 GCA_030067965.1 Latrodectus elegans | reverse complement strand
ATATTAAATTACAATGCTGCTTGACGCAATCAGGCTGGAATAATGTTGACTGAGAACTTGTGACAAATCTCACTTCCAACTAAGTTTAGAGGAGCATCAAAAATGTATCTTGAGATGCCCAGGGCAGCATGCTAATCCTGCTTTTACTATTACATGCCATACAGGTTCTCAACCAGGAATTATGGCCAAGGGTGCAATTTTTTTAACTGCAGAATCCATTTTGGTCCACATAAGGAGTACATAGCAGAGCCTTAAATTGACAACATTTTGAGACCTGTTTCGCTATTGTTCTTTTTGCAGTGCATTGCCTAATTTTTCAACAAGATAATGCCAGATCACAAATGGCATGAGCTGCTGCTATGAACTAACTGTCCTACAGCATATCAAACATTTCTTTAGACAGCAATATGTGCAGATCTCACTTGAATGGAACATGTCTGGGATATGATAGGAAGACAATTGCATTAATTAGGGAATGTTGATAAGATAGAACAACAATTGGAGCAAATTAGGTTAGAAATATTCCACATCATTCTGGAATTTATCAGCTGTCACTCCATGTAATATCAACACTGTATTGATCTCATTACTGTGTTTGTGTGAGAGAAACTCTGAAGCAACTACTTCAATCGTTTTGAAATTTTAGTCGTATTTCATTTTGTACATAATCTTTCTAATAACCAGTATTTTCCTTCCACGTGAAGATTCTTTGTCGGTGCATTGATTTTTAGTTATAGAATGCCGTATTAACCTTGGGTAACTATAATCATTCAGCTGCTCATATGCAAAGATTAACCTCCCATTTGAGCAAATGATTGGTTAGTTCTCTGACGTCTTTCTTTCTGACTTCAGTAATTTTAATAAACATGAATACAAAATAAAAATATTTCAACAAAAATTATCTTGATATTAACATTTCAAAATGTGTAATCTGTTTGATGAATGTGTAATTATAATTTAGCTGTGAATTGAATACTAGTTATGCAAAGTTAAAATGAAATTGAACCTATTGAAAAATTTCAATAACTTCAGGATTAATTCTGAAAAATAAGGACTTTTTTCAATACACTTTTTAAATAGTTAGGAATTTCAGGAGTATCAGGGTAATTCCAATTCCTGAAAAAATTGTCTATTATGGAGTGACACAAATTTTGGGCTAAAATTAGAAGATTTGATGAAAAATTAAGTTAAAATTATTTTAATATGATTATTTTATTTAAATTTACACATTAAATAATCAAAATTTTAATTTGCAATCTTTATAAAATTTTAAATTGCTCTACCAACTTGATGTACTAATTTTTATTAAGAAAGTTTTTTTCAAACATTCAATATTATAACATTATCTTAGTTCAATAGAAATACACTGAAACAAATCTTCATGTGTGCTACAAAAGTTAAAGAAATGTAGAGAAAAAGTTTTTGAAAATTATAACAGAACTTTTATACTACTATATAGAAACACTCCAATTGTACATATAATCAACGGAAATGTTTGATTAAATGTACATACTGTAAAATGTATATAAAGGGAAATAAAACATTTTTAGTAGCATACTATGCAGTGAAAAATTAAAACATTAAAAACAAAATATAAAATTTTCTTATCTGGCATTAGGAAAATCTTTGCTATCATTTCAACACACAAACATAAAAAATTTCACGTATTATAACTTACATTTTTAAGATAGTCTAGACGACTTTCAAGAAGAAATCTTTCTACCTTAAAAATAGATTCATCTGCAAGAAAGGAAAATTGTTCTGATTAATGACGAAAATTATACAATCAAGTTATTATCATTTGCGCACTAAGTTTTCTTAATACTTTTAAACATTAAAGTGTACTCAATGATTTAATAAATTGTTTTAATCTACCTTATTTTCCTGTATATAATCTGCAGAGTATGTTAGAAAAATTTTAGAATTTTATGGATAATCTGATAAAAAAGAATTCTCATATCAGAAAAGCTTATAAGTTTAAAAAGAAATGTCATTTAGGTTTTCTAAAAAAATAACAGATGGCACCCCACTTAGTCTGATTTATTTTAGCTATAACCTGTCCTCTTTTCTTTCATTTAATTATCGAGACAAATATATTTCCTTTTTAAAATATGTGTAACCTTGTATTAATAGTTATTAAATTCTAAAGATCGATAAGCTTTACTAGAATCTTCTCAGATCTTGATCAATGTCACTTTCATTTCAGTTTATTGAACTAGGTAAATACAAGCAAATTTATTAATAAATATTTTTTCTACACAATTTATATTTTTAATCATACTGTATATTTTTATTTTATTTTAGCACTGCATTATAAGCAATATTCGAAAGTTGATTGAAAAAATTACCACATATTATCCGACGTTTTTTTAAAAAAATTTGTTTAAATTTGTTAGATAAAGTTTTTGCAGATAATACACAATGCAGCTTATTATATACAGAAAAATATAGTAATTCAAATCAAATATTATATAAATTATTAAGTGATGCAATTTTTACCAATGATAATATGTTTTCTGTAAAACGTTCATATACATAAAATGATTCATTTTAAAAATTCTCAGAGTTTTGGCGAATTCTTTAATTGCAATTTTCATCTACATATATTTCTACTCTTTTTCATTATTTTCAAAACAGATAACACAAAAATCTATAAAGTTTACCAGAATAAGGGAAAATTATTATATAGTCATCTTGCTAAAAATAACAATTGCATAAATAGAAAATTATTATATTATGCGATGGGGAATATATGAATACCCTAAGGCTAAATTAAAATGCTGGGGAATTATTGGGTCATTTTTATTACAATGGTTAATGAGGAATTTTTTTTAACCATGTCATAGAAAGGAGGATTTTAGTGTATGGAATAAGTTGAAAACCAATTAATCTGAAAAAATATTTATTGGAGAAAAACAATTTCTGGTAAAAAAGATCCTACAAGATTCATTAATATGAAATATCTCAAAATGACTGTTATAAATTTACAGTGACTGAATTGAGAACCGTTACATGGGATGAATGTATTGTTAGAATGATGGTTTCAGGTTAAATTAAAACGCAGGCGAATGATCAAGATATTTTCATTGCAATTTTTTTTTTATTGACCCTGGGTTGATAACACTGATTTGAACTTACTTAAAGTCAGGCTTTGCTACGATGCACACGTTTCGGAACTCTATTCGCTTCCAAAATGGAGGAGCATGAGAATCCATTTTCCTATTCCCATTTGATTATTTTTATCTGTGAGTAACAACTGGAAACAGCAAAAATTACGCGTGCAGAATCGAACTTATTATTCTTTCTACATTCCCAAACAGTAATTTATTAATTAAAAAAAAATGATGCTTTTTACAATAATAAATTGCTTATAATGTGCAAAAGAGGTTACTTTATTTCTGATATTGTTTTTTAGTATTAGTGAAACACAATTAAATTCTTTAAAAATTATTAAGAAAGATTTTTGCACATTACAATTCTTTTAAAACTTATGAGAAAATATTACTTTAGAAACATAACAAGCGTATCAAATGTAAACGAACGTATGTATAAATGCTGCTTCATAGGAAGTTTTATGGCAGCCAAAGTGTTTAACACTTCGTGAAGTCGATGCATCAGCTCCCCTTTACTGGGGCCTTAAGTTAGCATTGGTAAAAGAGAAAACCAGCGAACGCCATTATTCTACTAGAAAAACAACCTGTTGTACTATGCTTTTAGTGTTGACAATATGATTAATCCAATTATATAAAAGTAAATTGATCATTCTCATTACGGTGAAAATGTGCTTGGGTCCAGCTGCTTGGCGCATTTTCATAAAGTCGCCAACTGGCGCATTTTTGCGAGTTGTCTTGCGGAGTTCAATGCTCCGAGACAATACGGAAAAACGTCGTTTCTATGGCGACGAAACCGAATTCCGTGTCTTTAACGAATTTCACCGTAGGTATGGCAACAAAAACAAAAGTTTTTTTTCTTTCTTTTTTTTACGAATTGTATAACAAAAAATACACAAAACGAATTGTATAATAAAAATACACAATTATATAAGAAAAAAGACACGATTGCCACAAGGAGTGCATTTAGGATGAAATAGTCAGGGTTACTACGTAAAATGAATGTTGATTTGTGCTAATTAACTGATCCTGTGTGGAACACTTATCACTTAAAAAAATTCCTACTATTAAACTGTATTTTTTAACATGTATGATTTAGTAATCTGTATGATCCGGTCGTGACAGCTTACGATCAGTTAATATAAATGTAATAATGATACTATACAAATAGAATGTAAACTTTAAATTGTTTGTGATAAACTAATACATTTAAATTTAATAATAATCCTTAAATAATGATACAATTATTTAATTTAAAAGTGAATCATTTAGATTATCTTTAAATTTTAATTTTGCTTTATGATCCAATGAATAATTATGCATAATATAAACTTCATTTTATTAAAAATATTAGTATTAAGTTATTTAAAATTATTCTTGAGGATTTATTTTTATTGTTTACTAGCATGTGTTTGTAAACCTCAATTATCTAACTCATTACTTAGAAACTGTATGATGATAAATATAATTCTTACTATATATAAAATATATTTTATGAAAAAAGTATAAACTTGAAGTATAAATTAATCAACTCCTATTTCTAATGCATTAATAAAGTTTAATAATATTCACATAAAATCTAAATTTATATATGTATATACATATTTTACTTTTAGATGCCATATTCTTGCTGTGTTCCGAATTGCCTTGGAAACTACTCCTGAAAACAGGAGATAAAAACATCTTATATAAAAACATAAGTTTTGCCAAAATCCGGTGCTCTGTGAAAAATGGGCAAGATCTTTTTAATTGTTGAAAAATTCACAAATATTGAATTAAATATCAATAAATTTACTAATATTCAAAATATCAAATGTTGATATTTTTATCAGTCAATTATAATGCATCATTAAACAATGCAGGATTTTTAAGTACTTCACATTTGTTCAAATATGGAAATTATTCCTGTTTTTGAATATTCCATTACTATAGAATAACAAGAGTTCCCTTCAAAAAATGAAATATTGAATATCATACAATGTCATCGCTTTTGAATGTCATTATTCTGTAATTTCACTTTTGCTTTGAAATGAACAATAAATTGAAAACGTTAAATACACTCTTCGTTTATTTATAACCATTTCATTTGAGTAATGTAAACTTAACTCATTAAATAATTCAGTATTTCTTGTTACGTAATATTGGGGGGCACTCTCTAAAATAGTTTTATCTCTCATTGTTAAATCATAATATTGGTTATTTAGCATTTTTATAACCTAAAATCGCTTAGCACATCTAATATTGACACATCTTGATTTAAATTGCATAAATATGAAAATTTTTATCTGCACATCAATAGGAAGAACAATAGAAGTAGAACACGTCTATTTATTCTCAATGAAGTGGAACGACTCTCAAAATTCATTATGGATCATAGTTAACGCAAATTTAATATTTTTACTGCATTTTTCAATTTTAAAGTTGTTATAAGGTTATTTTACATTTAGAGTAACATCATAAACACCTAAAAGTTTTCTTTTGGAAATTGGATAGTATATTCATTTCTTTGCAAATATATTTTGCTTATTAAGCTCCATAGTTGGAAATTTTTATACATTCAACTGAGTTCGGAGGTAAACTCATAAGTAATGCGCAATTATCAAGCCATTTTAATTTTTATTATAATCTGCCTTTCAATAACAAAGGCAAAATAGATTTTAAAATGAGATTTGCCAGTTGAAAATTATGAACTTAGTTTTTAAAAAGAAATCAAGTAAATAAAATTAAGTCTTATTCTTTACACTTTATTAAAATAACTGTTTACCAATATTTTACAATTTGATGTTGATCAAGTTCACCTTTCGCTGTAAGGAAAATAGTTCACGATTACGTCTAGCACGTAAAAACATACCCTAATAATTCAGAAACAGCAGTTGGCGCTACATGATCTCTTGAAATAGTAATATTTGAGACTCTAGTATAAATTATATACATTTCAAAAGTTAAAAATAATAAAATTTGCTCATTTTTTTATTGTAGATACGAATATAATTTTTATTGTAGATACGAATACTTAAAGTAGTTATTTACTCTAGTGCAGTATTTAATCATTCTGATGAAAAAATTATAAAAAAATAAAAATAATTGTTTAAATAATATAGATATTGTTGAAAATATATTCATTAAGAGATGATATATAGGACAAAGTTAGGCAATAGCATTTCAATTCCACAAATTAAAGAAAAATGGACTTACCTAAAATAATAATACAAATATTAAAATAATTATCTTGCGAGACGCAAATTCGTTTTTCACAAAATCAAAGTGGTACTCAGTAAATAAATTTAAACACTTTCTGCTTTGCTTTGACAGCGATTTCGTTACAGGAATACACTGCAGTGATGATCTGTTAAAGAATGCGGTTGCCAAACAATTGAATAATTGGCGAAATTGTCAGCATATTTGAAGCCAATGGTCGCCAAATAGTAGTCTGGACATCGAAGTGATCCCAACCGGTATTTATAATACCGGTACCATGGTAAGTATTTTTATGTTTTATTTACAAAACTGTAATGAATACGCAAGTCAGATTTGCATTATAGTGTTTCCACGCGTGATCTTTATTATTCAGTTTCCCGATCATGTAGAAACTTATGCAAAGTACTGTTAATTAATCCACTTAAAAGAACAGTTTAAGAAAATGTCACATTATTACTACCACCGAGTTGAGAATTGAGATGTCAGCCCTCTTTACTCTTGGTTAAATTCGAATACGAAATACCAAAATCAAATGGTTTTTACAGTTTACAAAAATGAAATACGAAATACCAAAATCTAGCTACAAGTCAAATTAGATATCATGCACAAAATTTAAGCAAAGAAAGAAAGAGAAACTACACATCTGCTGTAATGAATTGTAAATTGAAAGTTTATAAGTGCTTTTAAATTTGAAAAATATGGAGAGAATCCTGATTCCTCTGAGATAGATTCTCAAATCCCATTTTTTATCACCCCTCTTGATATGTGTGTGTGTGTGTGTATATATATATATATATATATATATATATATATATATATATATATATTGCACTTGTTTTTTACATGCACTATTCTCTCTGTAGATGGACAATGCAATGATCTAAAACTGTTGTAGAACAATTTAAATATTCTCACCACTTAATTATTACTGGAAAGACTTTTCTGGCTTAATGGAAATACTCACGAGTCTAAAATACTTGCAACCTTCCGAATCATCTATTCCGACAGATGGGAATACCGAAGGTAGAAGTGAAACACCCATTTCTCGTTCAAAAGTAACTAGTATCAAACCTAGAATCTTTACTCTGAAAAGCATTTACTTACAATGAACACCTGAGGTGGTTGTTTTGACACCGGAAGATGTTGTTGTGTAAGGCCTTTAAAGGTCCACCATACCTTTTGGGAGGTCTTTTTCCTGGATGATACCTGTATTCATATGCCACATGTCAGGAAACTCGGGAAATTCTCAAGCACTCATGTTGACAGAAGTTCCTGCAGAAAGCTAAAGTGAGCAATTGCGAGTTTTCCTGGTTTTCTCCTTCAGACTCGTAAGTACAGATCACTCTGTATGAAGAAGTTCTGACAGACAAAACGGGGTGGTTAATGTTGAAATACTTGAGCTGTAAAGCTGTCCTCCTGGGCGACATTAAAAGTTCTCATTAATAATCTCATGATTATATTTTTACCTTACAGAAATAAAGAGCAATTTTAAGTAATTAAACAGATTTATGAGAAAAAGCAGTATAAAATACATAATATCTTTTTCTTCACATACATTACAATATGCAGTTAATGTTATGGGTTGAAAAAAAGGAATTATTTTTATACCAACATGTAAAACAAATCTGAATGTTTCCTCAATCTACCATGAATAATAGAATAAATTCAGAATTGTTTGCTTTAGTAATTTACAAGTAATTAAAAAAAAAGTTAGTGGAGAGCTAATACATAAATAGATTAAGCTGAAATTTGCTTATATAACATTATATTTAACTCCTCTATGCCTTAAAATATTGTATCTTAAATTAGTGATAGAAAAAAATGTATTTATAAGGTTGGCACAATAGTTTCTGGTTAGAGTGTACTTTATATTTTGGAAAAATAAATGGATACAAATTTGAACGTGATCAGTAGCGATACTAATTTTATGGCAGAGCCAAGCCTTTACTGTAAATACTAACCATCAAATGGTTAAAATGCGAAATCTTTATGCTCTCTTCTGTATTAGCGGCAGTTCAACAAGAGAGAATTCTTATTCTTTGATTCACAACAGACACGCAGAAGAGATCGATCACATCTTTTCTCTCTCTCTTCTTTATTTTATTTATTTATTTACTTTATTCATGGTTTCGTTCGTTATCAACAATAGACTGTTGGCGACGATATAATATGAATTCTCATCAGAAAAAAAAAAAAAAAAGAATAGATGGAAACGCAGTTTATTTTTATAGTATTCTTCATAGTATTTTACCGCCATTAAAACTTAACTACTGTTATCTTGGTAACATTTTATGGTGATAGAAATTGCAAAATGTATTTAGTTTACGCAATGAGTTATATGAGAAAATGAGATTACAATATTTCAAAAGATATAAAAATATTCTCCCTTACCCTTGGCACAATCGCGACATCCTTGCAGACTTAGCAGTTCTGAGCAACTTCTTGCGAAGAGCCGAACATACTATGGGCTGGCCCTGGAATCTGGGGACAGGGCTTTGATCGGAAATTCTTAATCGATGTTTGCAAGAGATCCAGAAGTAAGGGGATGGGATTTTCACGTGCTTTCATGCCGCGTTGAAGGTAATGATTTAACAGTGCCTCCCAGAAAGACTTTTCATAGAGAGTGGGTCGCATTCACACGATGCAAAGGAGAAAACCCAGAAATCTGTAGCTTCTCCCTATAAGTGCAACATTCATCTTCAGTTGTTCATTAGTGATTGGGATCGAGCCGGAGACCATGCACTGAAGAACGTTGTTCTACCACTACGCAACGGTAAACCGTAACTGTGCTTTCTTGGAGAGAAGAGAAGTGTAGTTGTTGTCTTTTAATGTTGTCATCTATGCATAACCGTTGGGCATAGAAAAACATATACAACATCGGTTTTCCCTTCTTTTTTACCAACATTCCACAGCGTAACATTAAAAAAAAAAATAAATATATAACAGTCTACATAGCGAAATTTCTTGTCACTACAGCAAAATGTTTTTTGGCTTTCTCTGCTGCATTCTCAAGTTTCACAATGCATCGGAGCGCAGAGGGAGTCCCGATAATATTGAATAACTTCACTATTAAGAGCAATTTTTAAACATTTCATATGTGACTGGATTAGCTTTACGTTCATTTATGAGACCTCATTTCGAGGAACAAAATAGCATTTATATATATATATATATATATATATATATATATATATATATATATATATATATATATATATATATATATATATATATATATATATATATATATATATATATATATATATATATATATATATATATATATATATATATATATATATATATATATATATATATATATATATATATATATATATATATATATATATATATATATATATATATATATATATATATATATATATATATATATATATATATATATATATATATATATATATATATATATATATATATATATATATATATATATATATATATATATATATATATATATATATATATATATATATATATATATATATATATATATATATATATATATATATATATATATATATATATATATATATATATATATATATATATATATATATATATATATATATATATATATATATATATATATATATATATATATATATACATACAGTGGGTAAACAAAGTTTCCTTACGGTCACTAAATTTAAGAATAAATGATCATAATTTGTAAATGTGATGCATTTTTTCTTCAAATACTGTCTATATGTGTTTAGTATAAGTCTATAGAAAAGATTTTAATAAATTTTCATTTTTATAAAACGAGAAAAGCATATTATTTGCAATATTTAAGGTAAATTGAAAATTGAAGAGCAAAAAAGTTTTTGTACGCGTCATGCAAATTCTTTCTGACGTGTTTAAAACAGGCCCGCAGTAAATATTTGACGATAGTAAGTTAATCACTGATAAGAAAATAACATATCGACAGTTGTTGAGGTCAAGTTTGTTGTTGATCGTCTCAAAATGGAAATTCCCAGAGCCATACAGGAATTTGTGATTAAATTTCAAAAAGATGATTATCCATGAAAAGGATTAGTGAATTAAGACTAAAAATCGAAGTCTACTGTGCAATATATCATTGCAAAATATCGTAAACTTTATTCACTTGAGGATAGAGCTCGATCCTGGTGGCCGCCAAAATTAAATCGCCGGCATAAAAACTTGGCATCATACGCAAAGTTCAAGAAAATCCTCAAATTAGTGCGCCGCAGTTGGCAGCTGATTGAATGTTTACTTACAACATTAAAGTCTAAACTCAAACCGTGCGAAATGTCATCAAAAAAGCGGTTATCATGGACATGCGGCCCGCAAGAAACCCTCTATAAGTTTGTGCAACAGGAAAAAGCGCCTCGATATTGCAAAGAAGCATGTTAGCAAACCATTATGTTTTTGGGAATCCATTCTTTTTGGCGATGAATCAAAGTTTAACATTCATGGCCGAGTTATGGTGGTGAAAACCAAATGAATAAATGCTAATTAAGAATTTATTCGAAACTGTGAAGTTTAAAATGTGCATGATCTGCAATATTTTGTAATATCGTTTCACACACATATTAAATAACAAATATAAGAAAGTTTATTATTAAATTATATTTATGAATAAATTAACATTTAGAAGAAATAGGGTTTGCATTATCCTAATACAGCTAAATTATTATACTAACTATTCACCTACTCTATCCTAATACTAAATCTGAACTTAAATCTATTCTAACCTAAACTAAGCCTAAATATATATATATATATACACACACACACATATATATATATACACACACACACACATATATATATATGTATACACACACACACATATATATATATATATGTATACACACACACATATATATATATATGTATACACACACACACACACACATATATATATATTATAACCTATCTTATTAATAACTTGCAATATTATACAAACCCTATTTCTTTCACTGTTAATTTTATTAAGAGATCTGGGAAAATTACTTCAGTCTTTAAATATTAGGTCAATGTAATTAAGACAAAGATTAAATTAACAGTATGCAAATAGTTTATATTGTTTTCAGCATTTATAAATATCTGATGTATATAAAAAGTTTGTATTCGTAAATTATTTCACTCAATACATATATGTGAGTGTTTTACATAAAAGATGAAATCATAACTAACAAACTTTAAATGTAAGATAAAATTTGACCAGTATTTCTATTTTTCGAGCACATTTATAAAAATTACTTTAACAACTTTTATAAGATTGTTGCCAAATTTGAAGCATTTTTGTCTCATGTGCAATTATGAAGGACACTGATTTCCAAAAATTTAAAGTGTAATCAGAAGATTAAATTACACAAAGTCTAGTAAGAAAGCCAAGTAGATGTATTGAAACAAGTGCACAATAGTTAAGCTTTTTCCAAGTATTAAGTTGCATGCAATAAACAGGAAAATCTAGCTAGAATTATCATGAATTCAATTTAAAATTTGATTTTATAAATTAAATGATATGAAGATCATACCAACATTTATTAAACTATTCTTTTCTTGTAGATGTTTTGAATATATTTTTTTAGAGGCTTAGCTCTTGAAGGTATGAATATGTTTGCTTACTTTCTTTTTATGTTAATAAAATAAAAAGGTCTAAGTTTAAAAAAAAAATGAAATTGCAGTACGATTGAGAAACCCTGGCCTTATTTCTTACTTACATTTAACTTTATAGATTTTTATATAGAAAATTTAGAATAATTTTGTTTTATTCTTTTTTTATAATACTGCTAATGTGTGGGTGTATCAAAACTGATTTCACTAGAAGACATTTAATAAGATTTTTCATAAGTTATTTAACAATATTAGACAGCTCAAAATCAATAAATATGCAAGAAAATTAAGATATTTTTTAAAATTAAATCATAGAAGACCGATCTTTCCTCTATGACGGAGAAATAATGGCAGTCTATTGTATAGCTACATGACCCTACTTTTTTTTTTTTTTTTTGCTATCAGCCATAAGGAAACTGGAAGTCTACCGGTAAGAACTTTAATTAGAAGCAGGTTTAACTCTTGGAATTCAATTCAAACTGTTAGTCACAGATGAATGTCCTCTTGTCTTAAAAATCACAGTAAAATAATAAGAGCTTATTTATTTATTATCTGCTAATTTTTGTCGCATGTACATATATAAATGTTAAATATTAAGCCCCATGATTGAATAATATACATTTCATTCTGAAATGATTGATTTTAAATGTATATTTTCAGAATGACCCGACCGTTACTAATAACTTCTTTCAAATGCATTATTTCCCCTTAATTAATGCAACTAATTTATCTCCATCAAAAAATAAATCCTAGTTTTAAAAAAAGTGTTTTACTATCACAAAATTTAAACAGAAAATTTCTATTCTGTACATGAATAATTCTATGATACATTTTGATCTTTCTCATATTCATTTCAAGGTTCGTAAAAGGAAACTTTATTTTTCTGTGGAGTATATGTGATTTACGTGTTTTAATTTATTAACCTAATGTCGAATGAGTTAATTATCACAAACTTATCATTGTTTCCAAAAATGTCTAAAAAGTGAACTCTGAAATTTTTTTCTGACCAATCATTTATATGGCATATCATTTTCAATAGTGGACAGTGTATATTTTAATGCAGCTTTTCTGTTTTTATTAACTTAATTATTTAATCCTAGAAATTCATTAAAAACATGTTTAGTTTAATTTAAAAAACATAAAAAAAATTTTTTACAATCAACTCATCTGTAGTTTAATATATTTTGGTACTTACTTATGTCGTCTAAAGATACATGATCAAATCATTAGAATTTTCATTGCTATATTCTTATTTTCCTATCGAGATTTCAACTTTCTGATTAGACAGTTGTAGATAATAAATGAAACATTTTCAAAATTAGTTGTATTCGATTTTTAGAAGTTTTGGGCTTAATTTTAAAATTATTTTCGATCTTTCTTTTTTAGTTATAGTAGGTTGATCATAAAAATAAATTAATCAAATTAGAAATTAACAACTGGCAATGAATACTCATAAGTGCTTTTGATCACTACTAATGTTTATACATTCAGAAGACGTTTTGATTTGGACTTTTAATAGGGTTGTTTAATCTTTTAACTATAATAGCAACAAAATACATTACCAAACTAACAAAAGGCCTACCAATCACACTGTTGCTGCCTTCCTTGACCTTTCTAGAGCATTCGACAAAGCTTGGACTCAGAAGCTCATTACCAAATTGTATGTTAATTTCATTATTTGTGGTAGAGTATTAATTTCATTATTTGTAATACCTTGGACTTTTGATTTTCTGAGAAATAGACACATTAATGTGAAATTCAACGATTAAACCTCAGATAGTTTTAAAATTAGCCAAGGCGTGTTCCTCAAGGCTCGGTCTTGAACCCCTTGCTGTTCACACTTTTCATTGCGGGAATTGAAAAAGTCATTCTTGAGAACTGTGAGGTGGGACTTTTCACTGATGATATCATTTTTCAGAGTTCTGGCTCTGATATTAAAAAGGTGGAGGAACATATAAACCAAGCTTTGTCTGACATGTGGAGCTTTTCTGTGGGCCACAAATTAAGTTTTAATCCTTCAAAGTCTATTGCAAGTTTCTTTACAACTAATGAAAAATTATATAATTTTCAACTGAAAGTCTTGAACAATCAACCCCTTGAGGTTGAGAAACATCCAAAGTATCTGTTCTACATATTGGGTCCTGAGTAACTGTCACTTGGAGCACCTCGCTTTGAGAGCTAGAAAACACCATAACATTCTTAAAGACATCTCGGGATTATCAAATTAGATAATCAGCACCCCAATCATGATTGGGGTGCTGATGCTAATACCCTTAGAGACACCTATGTTTCTCTTATTCGTCCCATCTTAGAGTGTGGCCTCCCCATCTACTATTGTGCCTCTCGCTCAAACCAGCAGTCTTGAACGTGCACAACTTAGCGCTGCAAGGATTATTACTGGTCTTCGCAATTCTTGCCCAAATGATATTGTGCTCTATGAGGCCAATCTACAGCCTTTGAGTGTTAGGAGAAATGCATGTTTAGTAAAGTTCTACAATAATCTATCTTGTTTTGGCTTTCAGAATCGTACCTCTATACTTCTGGATCCCTGGAGTAGTAACCAGCGGCTCAAACGTTGTATTCCTTTTGAACAGATTGTTTCTGATCACTTTATTGCCAGCTCAATTTTACACAACAGTTTATCCCACATTATCAATCCTTCTGAGGGTCTTGATGGTGTTTGATCTTCCAGACTATTTGAAACAGTTGGCTTTGGAGAACACCAGAAATGTCTCTGTGGATGCTGTTCAATTATGCGCTGACGGCAGTAGACTTGATAATGACTGTTCTGGCAGTGGCATCTACATTAGATTTCGGGATAAAGAAATAAAAATCCAGAACTTGCTCAGTTTTTCAAAGTGAGCTTATAGCAATTCTAGAAGGTCTGGACTCTAACATTATGCTTTCGCAGTTAAAGGATATCTGGATCTGATCTTTTCTGATAGGAGAAGTGCTATTCAGCATTTGGCCAATTGGCATCATGTGAGTGATAGTGCAGACTAAAGCATCTTTCCTATGGTCATCATGTCCACTTTCAGTTGCTGGTAATCAAATTGTGGACAGCTTGGTTAGGACCGGTGATAGCGATTTCACCACGCCTGTCCCTTCTCTTACTCATACTGAGCTTTTTTCTAGATTTAGGGCAATTACCATGGCTTCCTGGATTGTCCCACCTGTAAATCCTTGGTACTAGATGAGGTGTCCCGGTGGCTCTTTGACTCCGGGCTGCAGCAGACGAGATTAAACTGCACTAGCACTATTTCTTAGTGACCATCTGCTTTCCATGACTTTTGTAGGTGGAAACAAACATTTCGGGACCTGCACTAAAAATTCTTCAGTGCAGGCCTCTCCTGACCACATTTCATGTTGTTTGGAGCTTACCAAGGAAGACCTGATTCGGGATCCCCTTCTGGTGCTCGACTATTTTAGGGTGAATGGACTCATGGACCTGATCTAGCTTTGCTGATCACGGGGATTGGAAACAACAACAATCTTTTAACACAGAAATAATTTTAGGAATGAAGAAATTTTTATCTTCAACTTGTTTGGAATTTTCAGGTCATTTTATATCTTTTTGTATCTTGCCAGGTATAAGTCATAATACCTGGAAAAGTTAAACAAATATAATTTTAGCTAACATCTCTTTAAAAATTACAGTTGAAACCATAAAATATTACTCAAAAATATACAGCCTTTATTGCTCGTTTTGAGTGTTTTTTGATATTATAAAACTCTGCATGGATAAGAAAGAAATGAATAAGAACAAGAAATATATGATCATACATATTTACTTAAAAGAAATATCTAATGTTAACTTAATAATTCTCAATTTGTTTTGCATAAAATGGAAGGACTGCATCAATTAAGATAATAATACTCTAACATTAAAATAATTATTACTTATAATTAACACCCTCACAATGGAAAATAAATTTAAAGTTGTCATTAGTTTACCATTCAAACATTGAGTGAATGACTATGCATTTAGAATTAGTAAAACTTTTTTTTTTTTTTTTACTTTGCTCTATGAAAGTTATAAATTAAAATTGGTAATTTTTTATTTCTTCGAAAATCAAACTGTAATATATATATATATATATATATATATATATATATATATATATATATATATATATATATATACATATATATATATTTATATATATATATATATATATAATATATAAATATATATATATAATATATATATTTATATATATATAGATATATACATATGAATGTGTGGATAGCTAAAGTTTAAAAGCTATAATATTATTCAACATTACCTTCCACTTTTAGAGATTTAAATAACTCTATCTAATCATCAGAATCATAAGTTATCATAAGAAATCTATCAAAGAATGCTGTTGCTAACCTCAGTTCTCAGATGCAAAACTGAGGTTAGCAACAGCATTCTTTGATAAATTTCTTGTTGGTTCATAACTTCTGCTTATGAAATAAAATGTTTTCTAAATTACTCTTTCAAGTATTTGCTGTCTGCTTGATCAGCTATGTCTGGAGAGCAGGGGCAGCTCATTTTTTTAAATTATCAACTAAAAAAAAAAAAAAAATTGCGACAATTACAAAAATGACAACTTGGTATTAAATGTAAAAAATTTATTCATGCACAAAATACCTTTGACTTAAAATATTGACGAAAATTCCACAAATGGTCACCAAGTGATTTCATATTCTTGCCAATGTAAAATATTTAAACATTAGTTTAAAATACAATTGGGGACATATTACAACATTTTGATAATTGAGATCTGGCAATGCAAAATTGACCTAACATTAAATAGAACAATAATTATAATATTTTGTAAATGAAGTCTACCGTAGTAACGTTTTAACATCCTTAATTTAAATTGTTTTACGAGTTTTAGTTAAAACTTAATTGATTACATATTAAAGTACAGATCTTATTCCCAGGCATTCACAATGTAGTTTTGTAGCTGAATTTAAGTTGGTAAACTGAATCTTCTAAGTATTAATCGCACATAGTTCTCCAGAGCATATTAAGTTTGAATTAAACCAAGAGGTCAAGTTTTTCAATATTTTCTTAGATAGGTTGTTTTAAATATAATTTGTGATGCCGTTAAATTTTCAAAATTATATTTAATTTCAAAGCTTTTTATTTTTCAAAAAACTATAGAACAATAATTTTTAGTATCTTTTTGTTGCAGCTACAACAAAAGATATTTAAAATAAAAAGTCCATAAATTTTATCATTTGTGTTGTAAAGTAGAGAAAGATATATTAGCAATAATTTCTTGTTTGAAAATGAAATGCAAAATTGTTAACACCTTTTCTTGATCAAAGGGATTTTGCACATTTACTAAAAGATGTATATACAGAGACTAGCTCACTTACCTCCTTATTTCCTGATTTGATTTTACCATAACATTATTTCCTCTTTACTTAGGTGCGCTGAATTAGAATTATCCTTGTGTGTGAACATATTATAATATATTTCAAAATTCAGCTGAAAAATAATAAAAAATTTTGTTACCAATTTTTTCGCCTGATTAATGGGATTAATGCAAATGTAGAAATAAGCCATTAGCTGTTGCACTTACCTTTTTTTTTCTAAAAATGTATTTGATCTTGTCAGCATAAAATCCATCATGCTTTAAAATTTCCCTGAAAAATAATAAGTATTATAAGGTCAAAACTGAAATTTTCTGTCATTCAATTAAAGGCTTCGATAAATATAATATTCTAGCATCAGAGATTTTACAAATTTTCTAGAATCGAATTCTAGTTTCCCAGAAGTCAAATCAAAAATTTACAGTAAGTAACAACATTTCTGTTAAATATATATTTTTTAATTTCAAAAATTGTTCATAACTAATTATATATACACACTTGCCAGAAAAAGTCTGCGTACAAACGCACAGTAAACTACACAGAATAAAAATACATTATAACGTGAAGATAAATTCTATTTTAAATAAAGCTTTTCCTTAAATATCAGTAACAATTTCAGAAAGGTAACGCACACTGTTTAAAAATAATAATAATTTAAAAATTTTTAAAAAGTTATCGGAAAAGTTTGTGTACCAGTACCAATTGAAAAGATATTGGGAAATCAATCTCTCTCTCTCTTTTTACCTTTGTGAGCTTGTATGAAATGAAGTATTGTCTGCATTTATTTTTTAGTACTTATTCCTTTTAACTCTGGTGGCAATGCAACAAATAGAATAAGAAAAACATTGTTTGTTTATATGATGTAATAAAACTTGCAAACAAGTACTTAAAATGGATTCTAAAGGAAAAGAGACATTTCCCGATGAAAAGGAAATCATCTATAGACAAAGTTATGAAGATAAAGCTCTTCAAGAAATTGCAAACATAGTTGAAAGAACTCATTTTTCCATGCAAAGAGTAATCAATAATTACAAGTCATCGAAATCTGTTATATTAAAGCCTCGGAGTAACAGACCATGTAAGATGACTTTGCGAGAAATGATACGCATCCTAAAATCCTTACATTTAAGTTCAAAGATTACGGTATCTCAAATAGGACTTGATGTTTTACAGAAACATTTAAAAAAATCTCTTCATGAAGATGCTATGCTAAAAATTCTGAAAAAACCTGGCAATCATGGCCATGTTGTTCGTTGAAAGCCATGTATTTAAACTGCCAATAAGCGAAAACGTTTAAATTTTGCCTGTAAGTATGTTAGTAAACCTTCTGAGTTTTTTGAGAAAGTAATATTCTCTGAGGAAAGCAAGTTTTGTTTCTTTCGCATCAAAGAGTATAAACTGGTGTGGAGGAAAAAATATACTGCTTTTGAGAGGCGGAAATTTGTGTCTGCAGTTAAAGACGTAGGTGGCATAATGATTTGGGGGTGCATGGCAACAAGCAGATTTGATCGATCATCTTTTATCGATTGAAAGTTAGATCACATGGGATATCTAAATATATTAAAAGAAAATTTGAAGCAGAGTGCACAGGAGTTGAAACTTTGTGATGACTGTTGTTTTTAACACGAAAATAATCCAGAACACACGGCCACAAAATAAAGCTCTGGCTGTTGTACAACATCAAATATCAGTCGCTATACTCTTCCTTAATCGACAGGCTTAAATAAAATTGAACATTTATGGGACTTATTGTAACACAACATAATATCGAAAGATGCTAAAAAGAGTAATTATGACAGAATGGATTATTTCATCACCAGAAAACGCCATGATAATTCATTCTATGCTTAAGCGATTGGAACGATTGGATTATTAGCAAAACCAATATTCTTTACATTACTAAATTACACATTACATTGATAATTGGCTCGTTAGTTTACTTTCCAACTCTTTTAAAACTATACATTTCGCATACATATTCTATGTTTTTCTTTACTCATTCAATAGACTTTTACAACTCTTGATTATTTATGCATATGCAATATTGTTATTAAAAAAATAACTTTTCACTTGTAAAGCTTTTGCTTTTAATTCATGATTTATAGTGAGTAATATAACTTTTTCTCTGAAAAACCAGTGATACGTGCTTCATTTTGTAATTAATTTTAATTTACTAGTTCTTTCATCTTCCTCAACAATTTATATTGTAATCCACAATACATTTCATTTTCATTTACAGTTGATCAGTGCTTTTTACTTTCCTTCTGTTATTAGATGTGTTTTGACTTTCTAGCAATGTTTTAATTCAACTAAATACAATTTATACTTAAGCTGGCACCAGCAGTAAAGCTAAGTGGGTCTCTGTTAATAATTACATTGTTGAAATACCCTATGTATCAGACATGATCAATGATACACTTAGTAACAGTTAATTTATTATTCGAATTTCTATTCAACAGATAGAAACAATTTTGCTTTTTTGAGAGTATAAACTATCTTTTATAGGATCAAATTTCTCATCCATACAATCCTGAAATTTTACAGTTGCAATAATTTACTTCTTCAAAAAAAATTACAATTCTTCTCCCCTCCCCCTACTAAACCAAGGAAAAAGCCATGTTTGTAGGCTTTTTTTTTTTTTTTTTTTTTTTTTGAGGACACATTGATCTTTGGAAAGACACTTTCCACCAAACATTAAATCCTTTCAGCCTTTATTTCATTGTGATAAATGTATCCCTTTTCCCTGAAATATATGCAATTTTTACCAGGAAAGATATGGAAAGCTCATTTTAATTCATGTATTTTATATTTAAGTATTAATATTCAGTGAATTTTATACAGTACAAAAGACACAAACAGAAAAACGTCGAATAAAATAGCCCTCTACTAGTACTACGTGTCGATCTCACTGGTAATTACTCTTCACTTCACTAAACACACATAAATCTAAATACTACTTCTAGTTATGAGTGACCAAGAAGATTTGGTTGCTGAGTTGGATTTCTATTTTTAGTCAACAGCTATGAATACCCCAACCTAATATCAACTGTTTCGACATCTAGTGATAACATTTACATTTAAAACTCAGAAAATTATAATATTTCTTGGCAAAACACATAAATGCATCAAAGTAAGGAAAAAGTTACTGGATAATTCCTGATTTTCATTGAGTTTCTAGGAGTTTTATGAACCCTGTATTATTCCCCTCAAATATGTCATGCATGAGAAATCCCAAACTTCAAATACAAAAATAATTTTAGTCAAATTGCTTTTTATGTTCTGAGGGTCATTTCAGACCAGGACATACAGCTTAAAATAGATTCTAAAGCACTACATACATCCAAGCCAAACGAAAACAATGCAAATTTTAAACACACTGTTAAGCCAAAGTTGCTAATTATTAGCTGCCAACTCAGATCAGTTTTGCAAGGTCCTTTGTGAAATTTGTAGAGGTACATTTATTAATAAAATGCAAATACTTGAACTAGCAATTTTAGAATACTTCAAGTTTGTCATTTGATGCATTAAGCAAAAAACTGAGTAATCAAACTCTGTGCTACAAACGCAACTATGAGAATCACATGAAAATGGTCATACTTGCACCTCTTAGTTTAAAAATGTTTTAAAATATTAGTTTAAGTAGTATTAGAATAAATCTATGAACTACCTATAAAATTTTTACGCATATTGTTTAATTTAAAGTTGGTCACTCTTTGCTCAAGAATATATCACCTATTCCCTCTTTATCTGTGTTTTAATACAATATTATATCTGTATAATACATATACCTGCTAACATTGGAGAAAAAAATCAGTAGATTCTGTTGATTTTGAGAGAAAAAATCAGGGGACAGTACTAGCGACATTTTTGCTTGAAACTGAATGTTTAAAATGGAGTATTGCAATCTTATTCTTTTAAATCATGCTCCGAATATGTAAGCATATTTTGTGTTAATCTTACAATAGATTAAAAATAACATACAATAGATTAAAAATAAGTTTAATTCAGGGACTTACTTAATAATGCAATTCAAATTTGAATAACTCATGGCAATTATTTTTTTACACATGTGGCTCACTTAGTTTTAAATTCTTTAAAAAGCATTTACAAAGGCTTCTGCTGGCAAAACTTCTTTATGAAGACCTACATAGCTTCCTACATATTTTTTCAAATTAAATTGTAAATCAAAATTGTTCACCTGTAATACAATTTTTTATTCATGTAAAATGCCAAAATGGAAATATCTGAAGATAAATTTACAATAATTAAAAAACTTTTCCGGAAAAATTGACTTAATATCCCGTAAAGGAATTCTATGTGAATTAAGACTAATTTCATAAGCACGAGTAATTTTTTAAAATTTTCCTTGGCACAAATGTCAATTTTGTCCTACATCAGTGGTGGATACACTAGTCCATCCTTCCTGCATTCCTTCGTATCACTTTTAAAAAAGGGTTTTAACAATTTTTGAATAATTGTTTTTTCTACCGCCATGAATAGGGTTTCACATTTTCCATACACAATCTGTACAAATGTCAATATATAGCAATATCTTAAATCATTTTACTTTTCATACAATTTCTTTTTAGTTACTTTGTGTGTAAGACAAAAATTTTAGTATCAAAAATATATATATGTATATATATATATGTATATATATATATATATATATATATATATAGATATATATATATATATATATATATATATATATATATATATATATATATATATAAAGAATAATTTTAACTTTGTATGTAACATTTATTAAAACATGCAAACACTGATCCCAAACAATACTTTCCAAAAACAGGAGTTTTAGAAATGGCTAAATTACTTCTTCCCCCCATTCATAAGCATCTAAGCATTATATTTCGAAATTTGTGTTACTGCAAAACTCAGACAGTTGGCTATGACTGAATAAATACCATATCTATATTAAATATATTACAGGTAATTATTTAGTATAGAATAATACGGAGGCACTTAATTTAGTATGCATCCATAAAATCATTATTTTTAATATTTGATATACATTAAAAGTTATATAAATTATGAGAAATAAAATTTTCATATTACAATCATCTGATTTATCTATTTAAATAAAAAAAAATTCATATTTATAAAGCTTTGTCACACATAAAAATGCACCAAGCACTGATTGATAAAGAATACTAATTATTCATTGATAAAGAATACGAATTACTGATTGATAAAGAATACGAATTACCGATTGATAAAGAATACGAATTACTGATTCATAAAGAATACGAATTACCGATTGATAAAGAATACGAATTACTGATTGATAAAGAATACGAATTACCGATTGATAAAGAATACGAATTACTGATTGATAAAGAATACGAAAACTCACAGGAGTAGGAGTAAGATGAAACGAGTTGCAGCTCAGTTCGCCCTTTTCGCTTCGGTCGCTCTGCACTACTCTAATCAAATTAGGATCTGAAAAAATCATTATTAAACAAGGCATTTAACTAAAAATATGTACATAATTGAATATATACATATGTGTGTGTACACATGCATATATACACACATAGATACACCTGCACAATTACAAACGGTAACTTAATTCTCACTTATTGGAAAGTAAATTGACAATTCACCTGGTATGAATCGACCCGCACTATCTCGCAATCTCATGCACTTTCTTTTAGAAGGTCGTCCTATACACCGACCCTGATTCATTAATCAAACAGTTAATCCCTTTATAATATGCTGGAAGCTAAATATATTTTATAAATTGTAATACGTAAAAATTTCAAGTACTTGATAAAAATTCAATGAAAAAGGAAACAATTTAGAAGGATAATTGTCTTTTGATAGTAATATATATTTATTTATTAATATATATTTATTTCTTCAAAAAACCTTTGTATGCATTGCACTCTATTCAACTTCTACATATTAAATTTACATCATAGAGTAAACATTTCAGGTATCATTTACAGGTGAAAAAAAGCATCGTTCATAGAAAACATAAAATTTTTTTAACATAATATATATATATATATATATATATATATATATATATATATATATATATATATATATATATATATATATATATATATATATATAATGTTAAAAATTTTGCTTTTTATGCATTTTTTAAAAAAATACTTGTATTAGTATATAAATTAATTGTATCGTTGTGTAATTAATTATAAATAAAATAAGTCCGATTGCTCTTTTGACACTTTTCCGAATTCAACATAAGTGTTGCTTATATATATATATATATATATATATATATATATATATATATATATATATATATATATTGATTGATAGATAGATAAATTTAATTATTTCCACAATGTACTATTATACATTATTTATATTTTTCTTGCTTTTGTAGAAGCGAATTGATCAATACATTCATTGAAATTGATCATTTAAAATGTTTCTTTTTCTATGCTTAAAAATGTTAAAACATTTAAATGGTTTTGACTCATAGTAGATCGTTAATGCGTCAAAATTAATTTTAATTTGCTGAATGAACGTTCATAGCTTGCAAATGATGTAGAAATAGTTAAAAATATTTGAAAGGTCACCTCTTTTTCTCTCTATCTTCACCGTATGAGATTATGCAGGTTAAAACTTCTAATGGATTTTAGGTTTAATTTCTTTTCTACTGCAGAGTATAACATCTTTCAGTGATTTATTTCGCTATGGAGTTCTATTCCATGGGAATCAGATTTATGTTAAGCACGGTGACTTAGCGCTTCCAAGGCACAGGTCCGAGGTTCGATACTCGGGCAAGATCGACTCATCCTTTCAAAGAGTCGATGAACTGAGTACCAATCATATTAGGAAAACATATGAACATTGTAGGCCTTGATTCGGATATTACAGTTTTGAATGGGGAATATTTATTTATCTATTAATATTTAATTTTTAAGATAAATGATTTTAATAATCAAACGTTTCCATAATAAACTCTTAAAAATTTTTAATGGATTTTTTTAGCTAGTTAATCAACTGAAAAATTAAAAATTTTTATTGCCTATTTATTGTGCTCTATATGATTTATGAAAGACTACAAATTGTTGATCATTACGTGCAGAATATATGCTTTATCTTAACAAATTTTCAAAAATTCTATAAGTTTACTAACTTAACAAATTTAGCTATTGCAAAAAATTAAACTTTTTCATTATTTAGCTATTTATTGGGTAAGACTTTACACCCTTAATTTAGGATCAATTCATCTGATTTTTCAAAATGATATCTTTTTAAACATTTCCTTTACCATAGCTTTTTATAAATTATATCATTCAAACCATTAATGCTGTAAACCAAAACTATTTTCATTGCATAAAATTTAAATCACAAAATGTTATATTAATAATTTAAGAATATTTATTCATTTTTCTACCATAAAATTAATTTTTGTGATTCCAAAACTAGAAGACCTTTTTTAATAAATCTTTATCTGATTTCAGCTTAGATAACTAAATTATATCATAGCATTATCAATGCAAATTTCAGATAAGTAATGTAACACTAATACAGATAACAAAAATATTTTGAAAAATTTCTTATATCAAAAATTAAAATAAATGTCTTTTACAACACACGTGAATTCAAATAAAATTATGTATATTTAATAAAATCAGAAATTTTCAGCCAAACATTATATATTATGTTATGAAAAAATTTTTTTTTACCAAAATTGAAACACTCTATGTTGTTCTTTCAAGTTTTCATTGATTCAAATTATTATCAAGAACTACAAGTGCTGAGATAAAAAATATATTTTAACTGTTACATTACCTAATTTTATTTAAAGAAATTTTCTCAGTCGGTTATCATAGCAGTGAAAATTTCCTTATTTTTAAGGCATTTGGTAAAATTATTTTTTTAAGATATTGAAACATATTTTATTATTAAAATCAGGGTTACATTTTATTAAAATCAAAAATTATTTCTATTAAGAACAATTTTTGAAGTACTCTTCATGCAATGGCATAAATTTGTTTCTTTTAATAAATTTATATCACTTTAAATACGATCTTAATTTTTAAAATTTCACAATGTAGAATGCGAAATATGTACGCTTTCTTTATAAATGTTTTGAAGTATTTTTTTCAAATTAAAAGATTTATTTTTATGTAAATTGAAGAAATTAATTAAAAGTATATATTCTGTTTTTTTAAGCATAGGAAAAAAAAAAAAAAAAAAAAAAAAACATTTACAGATTTTTAATTTAAAGTGCTAATATAAGGCCAACAAAATTATGTAATAAAAGTAATAATTAAATAATAATTCTTCGAATAAAAACATTTAAATATTCAATAAATTACTTTTAAATTAACAGTTTTAACTAATTAGTAATTAAATATTTAATTTTCAAAATTCTACAAGCATGTATTAGTAAATATTCATACCAACCAAAATATGAAATAAATATTCAAATCGAAAGAATACATAGTTGACAGAAAATACAAATTACGGCGATAATATTTAAATATCAAAACTCCAGATTTTCAAAAGTTTACTTTTTTGTTTCCAATGACGCGACATTTGGGAAGAAACGAAATAATAACCGTGTGAACAATAAAAAGGAAGGAAAGTTTATTTGTTTTTCTAGAATTTGGAGGTAATTAGTTCTGGAACCCCTCCATTTAGATTCCTGGAAGACAAATCTCTACGCAGCATACTGTAGTTCTATTTTATGAAAAATTTCCCCTTTCTTTGAAGGTCAGTTTGGTGGTGCAGGACACAATATTTTGTACAAAGGGAACCGCTAATAGGAAACCCGTTTCAGATGGCATTTTCTCACGAGTATAAAGCGATACTAGACCAAAAGGCTACACTAAAAAAAAAAAAAAAAAAAAAAAAAAAAACAGATATAAAGAAAGTGTTTGAATTTTTGAATAATTATCACATCCAGAGGGCCCAGTGAAAATAATATTCATTGAAAGTGTTTTTTTCTTTTTAATGAGTAAAACAAACTTATTTGCTTTGTTAATATTATTGTTATCACTTTCATAGTATACAGTTTGACTTAGACAACCTATATAACAATTAGGACTCATAAAGGACACGGTGAATTTTGGCGTATTCACAAAATTAAATAGGTGCGTTTCATGTAAGCTTAATCTTCTGTAATCTCCTTGAGTTAATAGATCCAAAATTACCATACAACATTAACACAAATAATTTGGTAAATAACCTTATACTAAAATGAAAACCTCTCACATGCATAAAAATCGAACTGACCAATCTCATATTCCAGAAATTTTGAATGAAAAATTAAGATATTTTCGTTATTTACACATTTACAAGATTTGTACAAAACATTAGTATCATAAACTTTGAGCAAAGCATGAAGCTTAAAAAGGAAAATATTCAAAGAATCAAAACCGATAATCTAACTTAGTGTTTCCCAACTTTTTGTCCCATGTCCCACTTAAGCCTTTCTAAAATTCTTATGCGCCCCATGTAACATATACATTGTTTTTCATACTAAAAAATTGAATTGTTCACTTAAGAACCTTAATGATAGGTTTTAGAAATAAATCACTAGGAAATTATTAATGAAATACAGTAGGTAAATTTTCAAAACATTTTATAAAAAATTAAAATTTAATGTAATTTTATTACAGATTTTTCTATAATAATATTTTAATTAAGTGAGATCCTTGAATTTCATGCTTGCAGCACCGAGATTTTTTGTTAGGTTCCAATTTAATTTAAAAGTCTCCCCGTTGTGCTACATAAAAACGGTTTTTTTTTTTTAAATCATAACACATTCAGCTTTAGCTTTAGAAACGGTGACAGTAGTTTCCTTGCACATTTGAGTATTTGATTTCTCTCTTTAAAAAATCGTTAAAGATAAAATTATTCTACTAAAATCAAAATAAGTAAAAATAAAATCAAATACTTGTGATACAATGTATATATTTTTTAAACACAGAGAGACTTCAGATTTTATGGATACGTATTTCAAATTAACACCAACTGAAACACTCAGAAGTTGTAGCAGGATATTCAGATGCGGACAACTGCCTTGTTTAGCGAGATTTCAAAGCATCCGGGGGTTCACGCGGAGTCTGCTACTATTCCGCAAGGAGGTTAACTTGACGATGCCTAAAACACTGTCGATATTTTGTTCTCTTCAAACGAATTTATAATATATAGTGGTCATAATTATATAAGAATTTGATTTTTCTTTCAATTTTGGCACCGAAATCATTTGCATTTAAATAGCTTAGAACCACACGGTTAAAATTGCATTGAGTTCATTTTAGAATGTCCCCTCCCTAAGCAATCAAATTGCCCCTCTTTGGGGGATGGGTCCCACATTGGGAAACGCTGATCTAACTGATTAAGAAATGAAAATCGAAAGCGTAGTTAAAAGAACACAATTTTTAAAAGGAATTAAACTATGCAAAATTATTAATAATAAGGAAATTTATAAGAGTTTTGCTTATGGCAAGCTCCTAATGAAGCTGTTTATGTAACTGTTCCTCATTTATTATGAACAACCTCTTCTCGTTTCCAAATCTTTTATTTATTCTTTATTTTCTGGGCTTGACAATAATTATAAGACGTAAAATTTATTTTTCCGAATAAAATTGATATTAACATAAAACTAAGATTGAAATTTTCTGAAAAATTTTGTTTGTCTTTGAAATGATTTGGCGCCCCTCTGCAAACTGCCCCCGGGGCAAGATAACTCTTTGTCCCTCTCCCTCCGTCGCTACGCCTCTGAAAATGAAAACTTGTGGTGTGAAAGAGAAATCGAAAGGTAGTGCTGGCGCAGATTTGAATGCACACTTGTATTTCTCTAAAATTACTTAACAAATTAAATCCTGTGAAAATAAGAGAAAAATTAATAGCTTTTGCTTTCTGAAGCAAAAAGGCTGCAAACAAAATTTATGATGTAGTTCGTGTGATATTAGAACACAGACTTTGAATTAATTCCATACTTTAGAAATAGAAGCTTTAGCTACAGATGTAATATCAAGTTCGGGCATACTATCTCTTGGTAGCTAATGAAAAGTAAATTAAATTTTCACTTTTTAATTATATAATATAGTTTGGATAAAAAAATAATCAGCATACTAACAAAAAATAGTTTTAATTTTGAAATAAGAAACTATACCCTTGCTGACTCTTCTAATTGTATTGAATCTATCAATGTTTCGATAGGGGCAGATTACTGTTACAACATTGTGACTCGTAAAATCAAACATTTGAATTAAAATCTTGTAGCCGTTGAAAGAATTCTTGGTTGGTTGGAAAGTACATTACCGATAAACTGATAATTTTACTTCTCTCATATATAATGTAGTGTTAGAGCAAAATTTTATTTACTAGATTACAGACTATTAAAAAAAATTAAGATTTGTAAAACTGTGTATTATTTGACAAAAGTAAGGAAGATAATTCTTAATAAAATGAAATTTTATCCGATTTTTACTCAAATATAAAATAGGAATCAGAGATAAACAGTTCGATTACCCTGAAACTAGATAAAAAAAATTTACATAACAATAGAGAAAATTGTTTAGATGCCCCAAAATATTTAAAGAACATGGAAATCAATTAGAATACAGAAAGTATTACACACACACACATATATATAACAAGGAATTATTTAGTTAGTCCCCAACCCGAATGAAACTGAAAACGTTACATTTTATCCACCGTATGTAGAGAAATCATTCTTGAAGACCGTGCGACCAATAAATTACGCTTCGTCTTTGATACTTCTGTAAAGTCTCGTAATTCTCTTTCCTTGAATAACTGTTTGAAAACCGTTGTGCTACCGGTAGCCTGATTGATTAGGGTGTTGTTCTCATTATCGGAAGGTAGTGAGTTCGAAACAATGTTTAAACATATTCAGATCCATCATGTTCGTTAAAGGCAGCTAGAGCACGTTAAAACTGGGCGTCGTAGTGAAATGATATTTCTGGTGGCAGCAGGTGAAGTATTGGAGGTCTTCTGCTTGATCTCTGCTTCAAAATCACAAATACTCCACTCGACTGCTTTTAGCTAACTGGTAAGGAAAGTACAGGAAAGCATTCTGATACAATAACAACAACAACAAGCTTTTTGAATATTTTAATCCACGAAGAAGCTAGAGACGTAACGCGATTTTTCTTTACCAAAGACCCAATGGGCAATTTCAAATCACCAATAGATTACAGATTCACTGTAATTTTCTTCGGGATAAAAATCAGCCCATTTTGAGTGGCGCAGACGAGGAAATATCACTTAAAGGAAGAATGTTGAAAAATGTCCTGAAACTTTTTCGTTCTTAAAAGATGATATCTGCTTTGACGATGCAATCAGAAGTCATGAAGCTTCAGGACAAGTTTTATCCATTAAAAAAGAATCCAAAGAAATTTCCAATGAAGCAAGTTTACAGCGTAGATAATGTAGAAGTAATTCTGAAGATTTATAAAAATTATGGAAAGGAGAACAAAATAATTTCATTTGAAAATTCCCAAAGCATAAGGAGAAAATCTTCAAGTTTTGGGCATCATCTAATATACCTTAATGTTTATTCTCAATGGTAAAACTAGGAATGAAGAATCGAATACACTCACATAGGATTTGTTACTTTATATAGCCTGTTTATGAGACTTCCACGCGTATGTTTTAAAACAAAATTAAACACTGAATATATTAAAGAGAAATGTGTGTAATCATATTAACTATCACATTTTTAGAGCTATTCATGTCTATGTGTTTAAATAAAACTTATTTTTTACCTAAAAGAACATATATATATATATATAGATATATTAAATAGGAATATTTCAACTGAAAGAGAAATTTGCTGAGAAACAAGCAATTAAAAAAATCATACTTGTGTGTGAATAAATTAATTATTATTATACGGTATTTTTTAAATTACAGAGAGAGTTTGCATTATCTACAGCATTTAAACTTTGAAACTAATAATTCTTAAAAACTATAATAAATATATTTTCTGCTTGAGACAAAATGTTGGTATGCTTTCCTAATATATATTAAGAGTTCTTTTTAATAATAATAATAATAATTAAAAAAAAAAAAAAAAAAAAAAAAAAAAAATTTTTATTAGATACAATCAAAAATTTTGTTAGGTGATAAAGCAGGTTTAATTAGGTTTAGGTATGAATGAGCTACATCTTTAGGTATTAAATGAGCTACATCTTTCAAGAAATAAACATTTTTATAAATATGTTTTATAAAAAAAGCCATTAAATACTGAAAATATTGAACAAAAAAGTTAGTAATGGTATTAACTGTTGTGCATTTTTTAAAATAAGATTTTGTCTACAAAGTTGTCATTCAAAGTGTCAAATTAAGTGTACTTGAGTAACTATAGGCATCCAAAAAGCAAAATTCTATTGTTTACCAATATTTTATTCCGTGCATTTCCCTTAATACTGAAGCGACAGAAGTGTTTGGCGATTGTTTGAATGCATTCTCTGATGCATGTAACGGGTGTATCATATATTTTGCTAAAACTATTATATTTAACTATACTTTATTCGAAACTCATCGGTTTCGTCTTTGAATTGCAACAACAGGTTAGCTGAAATTTCAGAGTGGTATTCCTCGTGTACAGAAGCTCAGAAAATCATATCTAATTCAAATTTAACACTTATTTGAAAATGCAGTTGTTTACGTTTAGAAAGAAAGAAAAATACGAGGAAAAAAACTTTGAAAAAAAAAATTAAATTTTCTGAAAATATTAAAAAACTATATATTCAGAAATTTTTTTTAAAATCTTTTACCACCCAACAATAATCCATCAAGTTGTCCGATGCTCTTAAAGAGGATTTCACATTTAAAAACATTTTTTTCATTTCAAACACAATTGCATCAGTCATGAGAAAGGCAATACAATAATGTTTAATACGGTGTTTCAAGACCTTTGAAAAGTGAATTATAATTAAAGTAACTACTAACTAAAATTTTCGAAAATTTCATTCAGATTGAATGTATTTTGAAAAGCTTGCGCTTCCAGTTTGAATAAGATTTTATATAACATGTGAGAGAGAATTTTTGTGTATGGATTTTTGATTTTTTGCTTATTTAGATTTTATCGATAACTTTAATATTTTCATTTATAATTTCGACATATAACTAGAAGTTACAATACACAAATTTGAATTTCACATTTTATTGCTATATAAAATATTATTTCATATCAGTCTTCATTCTTTCAAATAAATAAATTTAAAATAGTTTTAGCATGTGGAATTTAATTTAAAACAATTCTGTAATATATTTTTAAATTTATTATAGTTTGCATTTAACTGAATATTTTTACAACTAACACAATTTTAAAATAAATAAGTTCTTTTAAGATTTTTAGATTCTTAAATTTATAAGAACATTAAACATTTTTATTCGTTTCTTTCATATATACTAAAATAAGCTATATTTTTCAACCAAATTAAAATTTCTTAAAATTTTTTTAAATTTTTATTTATTTTTTATAGAATTTGATTATTTGTGAGTTATAAATTCAACGAAAAAGCGCCAAAATATTTTGAAGAACATTTTAGATCTTCCTAAATTGAAAAATTATGAAAGCAATGTTGAAGAAGCCCAGTGTCTTAGTTCTAGCGTCTAAGATACGGGTCGGAAGTTCGATCCTCGGTTTGGCAAGGTTGACTCAGCCTTTCAATCTTTTCAACATATCTTTTAATAAATGTCTAATATCAACAAACCATCATACTACAAAATAAGGATACATTCTTAAAGGATAGAATATTTATTTTTAATCGTTATTGTTATTAGAATGTAATCTAGAGCCGGCCAACTTGTCTAGTGGTCAGCGTGCCTGACTGCGGATTGTCAGGACCTGGTTTCGAATCCCGGTTCAGGCATGCATGTACTTTCTCTCTATATGTGTCCTGTCTTTGTCCTTTACTTGTGTGGATGGTTGCCTTCCTTTTAAACGGGTCCCTATGGCATATGTGTGTACTGTAGAAGTCGGACTCCACTCCTACGGTTCAATTGGAAAAGTGGAACAGCGACCCTAATTTGCCGGCCTAGCTGGCACACGAGAACAACAATGTAATCAAGACTTAACCGATAGCAAAACATTTTTAAACATACCTCTTGAGTGTTTTAGTTCTTAAGTAGTGTTCATATTAAAAAACTCAATAATAGATATTTATTCACTTAAAATGTGTAAAAACATCAATGAATAAGTGATTATTTCTTATTCAGCCTAGAATTTGATATTAATTGCTAAAGATAATTAAGTAATGCACAAATACTTGTGTGTGAGAATATATTTATAATGATTTATTTCTTCTAAATAGTATTAAAATTAAGGTTTTTCAAAATTTAACAAAAAATAAAATAATAAATTAAAAAGTAATTTGAAAAACTTCCGAACTTTATAGTTGCAAAATCATCTAATACTGATAAATCGCGGATACAAAATTGAATAAATCAATAAATAAAAAATGAAGAAATTAAGTATTTTTTAATATTTACCCTACAATGCTGCCCTTATATGATACAGGTAAAAACGATAATTTGTAAGTCACACTATAATTTATTATTTAAATAATGCTTTGTGGAAGTATTTATGAAACAAAAGTACTTATATTAAATCGATTTTTAAGCTTACTTTCGTTTAAATTTTAAGAGCTTCCCTTTCCTGATAATTTAATCAAATATTTTGAGTTAAATACTCATTATTTAATTCGATTTTATTTATTATTTTATTTAATTAATTTAATGTTTTCTTAAGACATAAATTTCCTACCTTAATATTTAAGCTTAATGCTAGAATGTTATAATATTTCGTAATTATTTTAGAATGCATGTAAAAGATATTTTCCCCCTTTAAAAGTGTATGTATTTTATTACCAGAAATAAAGTATTTTAAAGAATTGACTTTTAGACAATATTTTAATATCATAACATAAATTGAAATCTAAATATATCTTAACTTTTTTTGGAGAAAACATATATAAATTATTATTAACAATTTAGTATATAGCATTTTCATCTTAGAATCAAAAAGACTAAGTGCCTAAATATAGAATACGACAGGCATTTTAGTTTTAAAATCTCAATTTTTAAGAATGACAAAAATTGAGCAGGAGTGATACTAGAAAACATTTTCAAACTGTTCTAAAACTTCTAACTAAAACTTTTTTACATTAATTTTATAGAAATTTAATGTATAAAAAATTAAAATTTATCTGGAATATTTTAAATCCTTCTGTATATTTATGAAGCAAAAATTTTTATAAACGTGTATTAACGACACTTTACAAAAATAATTGAAAACAGTTTAAATATTTTAACATCACCATTTTTTTAGGATCTCGGATTGTACTAGCCTTCCGGCCATGTACCTCGTTCTCTAATGAACTAGAGTCCTTATATAGTCTTGTGGCCTGGTGATTAACCAATCAGAAATCAAAGATACAATAATGAATAACACAAAGATATTGAGGTAAGTGCTGCCATTGGATGCACTTTGCATGACTTTTGTTTTTGGATTAAGTAGTTGAGTAATCCCAGTGATAAACAGTTAGATGATGACAATAACTCTTGATACACACACAATTCCGTTAAATTATTTACAAAGGAAAAGATAAGGAGAATACACAGGATAATTACAACAATTCTTTGAAGCACGCAAAGTTCCGTTAAAATATTTATAAACCCCTTTATTTCTGTCCTAACCTCAAGAGTTTCCCAGGGTCAGATGGACATTTATTCTGTCAAGGAGATTGATTTCCAACAAATGATGTCCCATAACTAATGGTACCAGAGTAAAATCATAAGAAGTGGTTCACCATACCGTGAGAATGGCAAAATATTACTCAAGAAGGATTCATCAGTAGGAAATCGGAATCTCGTTCACAAAATATGAAAAAAATCAACGAAAAATATCATTTATACTAAAGTTATTTTCTATAAAATTGTAATTAAACGTTTGTTTGAATGAAATGTATATTTAATTTATTATTAATTCTACATGTATTTACAGGCACAATTTGTCATTTGCTTACGTTTTTACTACAGCATCATCGATTTTTTCCGAAGATTATTTTGTTCAATTGACTAGATAGGAAGCTTTGTAAAAAAGTATTCGATTGATTAAAGTAGATGTTAGTTAGACATTTATATGGATATATAACTAACATACAACATTTCTAGGTTAACTCAAGAAGTCTAGATTCTTCTGTATTTACTATCAAAACTTCTTGAAAGTTAGATAAATTATTACAAGTTTCTCTGTATTTATATATTGAGTTACTTTACGATTGATGATAAAAATTCCTAGAAATTTCAGAAAAAATAAAGATCAGCATTTTTTAAAATTTTCAAAAATATTGTTATTTTACTTGACATGCAAATTCTTAAGAAATTAAATAATATCAATATTTCTAGGGATATAATTTTTTTCGGATTTTTATGTGTTTATAAGATAATAAATAATAATTAAAAGTTATCACTATGTTCGCATTTTCGAGTATAAGAGAATTCAAATGTTCTTTCTTCCTTTTTCTTTTTTATAATTAATAAAGGTTCTCTTAAAAATTCCTGGAAAATTTTAATAATATTGATTGTTATTTCCTGCAATTATAAATTTCATATTTTGTGTTCAAGAATAAAATAGTTATATCTGCGTTTCTATTCCTATACCTTGTATCATTTATATTATGTTAATCATTATACAAGTATAATCTCACATTAATTTATTACTTTTTTTTTAGCTTTCTTTTTTCTTTTTTTGAACGTTTAATTTTGCAAATTGTGAAGGAATGCCTCATTCATTTTCGTATATTATAGCCAATATGCGAGCATATCGAATCACTTACATGTGTGATATTACATTCTTTTTATATATATTTAACAGTCATTAAAGATTTAGGTATTTTTAAGGGAATAGAAAGAACTTTTCCATATGGATTATATATCAAATATTATTTCGTTCTCTTTATGGTTGACATTTAACCAGTTACTGTAAAATGAAGAGAAACCACCCTTTCCATTTAAAATAGCTTTTACACACGTATCACTCGACCCCCTGACACCCCTCAGTTGACAACCACATGGCCTGAGGGGGCTTATCTTTCCAACAATTTATGAGGGTGTTGAGTTCAAGATCATGACCTGGCTTCTTTTAAAAAATGCTCAAAGATAAAGCAGAATATAGCGTTGTCACTCCCCCGCCCCCACAAACTTATGAAAGAAACCCGACTTGGGAAAAGGAATGTAAAAAGTAGTCAAATGCAGGAAGTCTTTCTGTTTATCCCCACAGCAGCAGAGGGTGGCGTCTTGCAGGTGGACAATAATTCACATTTGCTTTGCTTTTAAAAATGTCACCTCTTTGTCAGATCCCAGAAGCGACAGGAAGGGGATTCTTCTCTCCCACGCAAGGCATTAGGATACGGACTGCAAAATCGGAAATAGTGGAAGCTCAACAAAATAAGATTCTATAAGACTGTTTCGAATATTATTTTAGAAATGAACATATTAGAAGCAACTGGAGGATAACTATTATCACCAAACTTTTGACCTTCAATTTCCATTATAAAGTGTGCAAAATAAATAAGATTGAATAATGGTATTTGAACCCTACGAACTAAAAAATGTCCGCTGGCAGTCTTTGGATTCCAAAACAATTACCAGTACCTTACAATTGAATTTAATAACTTATGATTAAAAATTTATAGCTGACAGCTAAAATGAACACATTAGCTTATAAAGAAAAATAAATATAACATTAAATAAATACAAAATATGGTCATAATTGCCTTAATGAAGTGCTTATATCTGAAGTATCAAATTAATTTGGCCCTAACTTGAAAACTCTAATATTGTTTATTTTCCAGATATTGCTTTGTATCAATAACTTGTGCACTTAATTTTCCCTGCATATATTAAAGTGTGATTATTCCTAATAAATGAAGAATGTAAATTTAGTTTTATTAGAAACTTTGTACATAACAGATACCCCTAGTTAATTTTTTTGCCTTATTATTTATTTATGTAGTTTATTATTGACTGAAATTTCGATTAAACCATAAATGTTACTATAATTTATACCAAAATCTGTAATTAATTTCAAGTAAATTTTTGAACTGTAAATATTTAATATATCTTAAAAGTTGTATATATATATATATATATATATATATATATATATATATATATATATATATATATATATGTGCATATAATATAAAGTCACTAGCAATCCACCTTATCTAGTGGTCAGTGTGCCTGACTCTTAATTGGGTACGAATCCCGGTTCGGGCATGGATGTACTTTCTTTCTCTCATATCTTTGTCCTTTCTTTGTATGAATGCTTGTCTACCCTATAAACGGTATCCTATGGCATGTGTGTACTAAGAAAGTATGGAAAAATACTTCTCAGTTGGAAAATTGGAGCTGGGCACTCCATATTGTCAGCCTTGCTGGCACAAGATAACAGCAATAAAGTCCCCATTGCAAAGAATCTTGAGAGTACTTAAACTGTAGTCGACTTATGATTCAAAACCCTAATTATCCATTCTATTATTATGTGTTTATATAAAACTTTGATGTCTACCAATAACTACAAAAAGAAGTAAGTGGCCTTTGCCTAGGCACCTCACACATCCATTAGATAAATGATATAGTCGTGTGATAATGCATTCAATTAATTCTAGGATAAGAGATTTCTCTCCTTCATACTAATATCAAACACAAAGTTAGGTGAAATATGTAGCTTTCACGTAACTTTGTCAAAATCAAATGTGTTCAAATATTTTTATTCATACTATTTTCCATTTTTTTGTTCATTTTATTTACTAATCTGTAAAAGAAACAAAAACAGTTCTAAATGATGTCACATTTAACTCTAATTTTAAAATAATTAAAATACAATCACATGAACAACTCACGCGATTTACAACCCGAAAACACTTTTTGTGACTGTCTTTGAAAACTAGAACTTATTTGGGAAATATGTGCTTATGAAATACATAGCCTTGAGACTTTTTTAAATTAGGAAAATAACCTCCAAAATATTCATTTGTAGAGAAATATTATAAATTTCAAAATTATATATTTTGAAATAAATCAGAAATAAAACAGATTTGAATCGATAAAAATCAGAAATTTAATTTGAAAGTTTAAATCTGAAACAAGACTGTCAAAATTAATTGCAAAAGAAATGGCGACTCTTAAGTTTTTTATTAAATATTTTGATGATATATATTTTAATTTTAGTACCTTGGACTTTTGTGGGGAAATCACAAAGATGTATATAAAATTTTTGTATTGCATGATATACTTTATTACACTGAGATAGTTAAAAAGTTTTTGATTATGAATGAGCACCAATACTTAAAATTTTATTATCTATTGATAGGGAATATGAACTGTAAAACAAATAATAAAATAAAATGTAGCATTCAGAAATATTTTGTATAATGTCTATAGTTAGCGACACATCTCGATTTTCCTCTTTCTGCATTTGAAAATAAAGAAAGTTATATAATATATATATATATATATATATATATATATATATATATATATATATATATATATATATATATATATATATATATACCAAAAATTCACCTGATGTCATGATTATCATATATAAAATAAGGATGTAAAAGGATGTAAAAGTAATAAATTTAGTTAGATTAACATGTTAAAAAATCACCATCTACTAAAATGTATTGACAAATTTATCTTTTAATATTCAAGATTTAAAATAAAAAACAAACAGATAAGTGTTCTTCGTTTGCTTGTCAAGTGGGTAACCTTTTTATTAACTTTTGATCTCTGCGTGCTTTAAAATGGCTTTATTTCTGGTAAAAAGCAGATTTAATTACTTTAGCTATTCAGTTGGAAGAAACTGTTCCCCCAAATTATGAAGTAATAGAATTAGAGAATATGAATTCTAATTGAATTATGACGAAAATTTTGTTAAGGTTGGTTGGGTTTTATGGCGCAAAATCCAAAAATGGACATGCTGCGCCAAGAAAAGGGTTTGGAAAAGGATATTTTATTTTATTTATTTATCATTTTTCACCATTATTTTTAAAACCCAAGCAACATTAAAACTTTAAAACACAAAAATAAATGTATACGTTTACATTAAAATCCAATTAAAAATATAAAAGGAAAAATTCAAAAGGATATATCAATTAAATATGATGTAAAAAACCTATTCCCCTCAAAAAGGCAAATAGGTTACTGTGGGGTGGTTCCCCAAGCAAATCACACAAAGTTAAAATATCACATTTAAAAAAGAGTAAACGATATTGGTTAAAATATGGACATGCAATTAAAATATGATGTACAGTGAGTGGTTCATCACACGTTTCACACCATGGTTTTAGTTCACTTAGAAACAAATGTCTGTGTGTGAAACGTGTGTGTCCGATACGAAGTCGAGTCAATCTAACATCTGCACTTCGTAACGGTAAAACAGATAATGAGGTGAGTGATGAGAAAATGGTACGGAGTTTGTTTCCGACCTGCAAGTTCCATGATTCTTCCCAAAGGGAACAAATAAACCTTTTTATACCCTTTCTCACATCTGAGAGCGGAACAAATGGTAAAACTGGATTTTCAGCAGCCTTTGCAGCTGCATCCGCTCTCTCGTTTCCATCAAGACCTACGTGACTTGGTATCCAACAAAATATTATTTTGTATCCCTTGCCAGCAAGGGAATCCAATGCTCTGAAAATTCTCGACACAACTGGATGACTTGTAACACTATTGTTCTTCAAAGCTTCAATAATACTCATGCTGTCAGTGTAAATACAAAATTCGTGAGAATCATCTGTATTCACGTGCTGAAGCGCATAGTAGATGGCAGTTGCTTCAGCAGTAAAGATAGAGCAGGATAAATGTAGGCTGTAATTAAAGGCTGTTTTATTAATAAAAACTCCACAGCCCACATATCCTGCTGTTTTAGAGCCATCTGTGAATACAGGTTTGTATGATTGATACTGACAGCGATGAGAATAGTATAGCTGATGAAAAACAATAGGTGTTGTGTCCGATTTTCTGTAGAGAGCAAAGGTATTGATGAAAGTGTTTGTTGGGTCATACCAAGGCGGATGAGTAAATGGATCAACAGACTCTATCCGAATATCACATAGGTCTGTGAGCCACAGATGTGATTTGGCTCGTGTTAGAAACGGTGGGATGCTCATTGGACGAGCATCGTATAATCTCATGAGAAAGGTATTTGGAACCATGGAACAAATCGGATGATTAGGTGTCGACATGATTTTAGCATAATAATTGAGAGACTGCTGCATCCGTCTCAGGTCTAAAGGCAATTGTTGGCATATTGCATACAGACTCTGAACGGGTGATGTGCGGAATGCGCCTGAACATATTCTCAGAGCAGAATGATGGACAGTGTCCAGTCGGCGTAAAACAGAAGACCTAGCGGATCCGTAAACAACACAACCATAGTCTATGCGGGATAAAATTAATGATTGGTAAACTCGGAGGAGTGACGTGCGATCAGCACCCCAAGATGTATTTGAAAGCACCTTGAGGATATTGAGTGATCGCTCACACTTCTTCCGCAAATGTAAAACATGAGGAAGAAAGGTTAATTTACGGTCAAATATCACTCCGAGAAATTTTACCTCACTGATCACAGGTATAGGTGTGTTGTTTATACGAATAATGGGATCATTGTGGAGGCTAGTCTTCCTGCAGAAATGGACACATTTGCTCTTGCTAGGAGACAGTGTATGGCCATTCTCAGCACACCATGCAGCAATTTTATTAACAGATGTTTGTAATTGTCTCTCAATTAAATTCATGTTAGACCCTTCACACGATATTTGCAGGTCATCAACGTACAAAGTACCATGAACAGAAGGAGAAAGTTGATGAAGTATGCTACTTATATGAAGATTAAAAAGGGTGACACTTAAAATACTTCCCTGAAGAACACCTTCAGGTTGGTTAAAAGTATTGGACAAAAACGTACCAATACGAATTTTAAAACCACGGGAGCGTAAAAAGTTTTGTATAAATATTGGCAAATTACCCCTAAAGCCAAAATCATACATCCTACGGAGAATTCCATAACGCCACGTACGGTCGTAAGCCTTCTCTGTCAAAGAAAATGGAAACGAGATGATTCCTCCGCACAAAAGTATTACGGATCTGCGTTTCCAAATGAGTAATATTATCTAGAGTGGATCTTCCTTTACGGAAGCCACTCTGATTGATATGTATACATTTATTTTTTTCTAAGACATATACGAGACGGGCGTTGACCATACGTTCGAGAGTCTTACACAAGCAACTCGTCAGAGCTATTGGTCGATAATGTGAAGGAACAGAAGGATCCTTACCAGCCTTAAGGATCGGAATCACTATTGCTTCGCACCAAAGTATTGGGAATTTATTTTCAGTCCATATCCGGTTGAACAAAAACAGCATATTCAAAAGGGAGTCTGGACTTAAATGGCGAAGCATTTGATAGCTGATTCCATCAGGTCCTGGGCAAGTATCATTAGCCTGCTGCAATGCTCTTTTCAATTCCAACATCCGAAATTTACAGTTGTACGGAAAAGCTTGTCCATGGTTGAAACGAATTGTTGTTCGCTCAGCGCGACTCTTAGTCCTTAAAAACAAAGGACTGTAAGAGTCGTTGCTTGAGACACTAGCAAAAGTTTCACCAAGAACGTTAGCGATGTCCTTAGGAGAAGAACTCACAGCAGCTCCGGATTTTAATATAGGAATAGAGAATTCCCTATAGATTCCATTGGCTGCTTTTACTCTTCTCCACAACTGTTTACTGGATGTGGAAGAAGTTATTGATGATACATAGCGAGACCAAGATTCCTTCTGACTTCGACGACGAGCTCTGCGAGCTAATGCTTTTGCTCTCTTAAAGGCGATCAGATTCTCCGTTGTGGGGTATCTTCTGAATAGCCCCCATAACTTCCTCTGTTTATATGTCTCTTGGCATTCTTTGTTCCACCAAGGTTTGCCATGCCTGTGTGGTATGGAGGAACGTTTAGGTATTGATGCATCAGCTGCGTTCTTAATTCTTTCGGTGACTTTACAAACAGCAATATCAATATCTTCGATCAAAACCATTTCATCATTAACGACTGCCAATTGCGTAAATAATGTCCAATCTGCCCGACTGTACACGTAAGTAGGTAGACATTGTCCTACACTACTACCTCCAGTCTGGGAGATGACGAGAGGAAAATGATCGCTGTTGTGCAAATCATTTCCTACTGTTAAATTAAACAATGGCAGAAGAGATGGAGAACAAATGGCAAGATCGAGAGAATGAAATGTTCTTGTGGGTACATGGAAATATGTTTTCTCGTCGGTATTAAGCAGACAGATACTGTTATCTGAAATAAACCGTTCTATCTGCCGACCGCGAGAATTAGTATCATCATTTCCCCACAAAGAACTATGACCGTTAAAGTCACCCAACAGTAGAAATGGTGTTGGCAGCTGATCTATTAATGCATCCAGTTCCTCTTGGCGGATGACATCATGTGGTGGTAGATATAAACTACAGACAGTTAATAAGCATGTAGTATGAATTCTTACAGCAACTGCCTGTAGAGTAGTATTCAATACATGGGCAGCGCTGGGGTAAGCATTAGATGTTAATATACAAACACCTCCAGACACTGCACCATCATCACCACAATCTTTTCTAAAGCATGTAAGCCCTTGCATCGAAAAATTATTGCTTGACTTCAGGAATGTCTCCTGAAGTGCAACACATGCGGGGTTATATGCTGAAATTATAGACTTGATGTCATCATGATGAGAACGCAAACCATGGCAGTTCCAAGAAACTAAGGAAGTTATTGTTGAGTTAGAAAAGCTCCTTTCCCGGAGCCGGAAGGCATGCCATCTGACATCTCCTCCAAAGAGAGATCTTCGTCAGAGGGATGTAGATATACAGCGTCAGCTTCCAGGTTGGTTGGTTGGTTGGTTGGGTTTTATGGCGCAAGGTCCAAATATGGACATGCTGCGCCAAGGATAAAGATTCGGAAGAACACATACATATATATTTTCTCATTTACTTATTTTCTTTTTTTTATTTATTATATATATATATATATATATATATATATATATATATATATATATATATATATATATATATATATATATATATGTTCCTTTTTTTTTGAAAACCCAGCAACATTAAAATTTTAAAAAACAAAAACCAGTGTATATATAATTTTAAAATCCATATATAATGGTAGAAAATGAAATGTATATATATAAAATTTTAAAATGTATAAATAAAAATTAAATAAAATTAGAAAAACCTATTGCTTTCAAATAAGCAAATAGATTTCTGTGGGGTGGTTCTCCCACCAAATCAAACATAGTTAAAGTGTTTGTTTTGAAAAATTTAAAACGGTAGACGTTAAAATTAGGACATGAGATTAAAATATGATAAACAGTAAATGGTTCATCACACGCTTCACACCATGGATTAAGTTCACTTAAAAATAAATGTCTGTGTGTGAAACGTGTGTGTCCAATACGAAGGCGAGTCAATCTAACATCAGCACTTCGTAAAGGTAAAATTGATAATGAGATGACAGATGAGAAAATGGTATGTAACTTGTTGCCGACCTGCATGTTCCACAATTCTTGCCAAAGACCATGTATAAAACTTTTTATACCCTTTCTCACATCAGAGAGCGGAACCGATAGTAAAACTGGATCTAATGCAGCCTTTGCAGCTGCATCCGCTCTCTCATTTCCATCAAGACCTACGTGACTTGGTATCCAACAAAATATAATATCATATCCCTTGCCAGCAAGGGAGTCTAATGCTCTGTAAATTTTTGACACAACAGGATGGCAAGTAAAACTATTGTTTCTCAATGCTTCCAATACACTCATGCTGTCAGTATATATACAAAATTGACGATGACAATCTGTATTCACATGCTGAAGCGCATAATAGATAGCTGTGGCTTCAGCAGTAAAGATGGAGCAGGACGAATGCAGACTGTAACTAAAAGGTGTATTGTAAATAAAAACTCCACAGCCCACATGTCCTGCTGTTTTTGAACCATTTGTGAATACAGGTATGTATGATTGATACTGACAGCGATGGTTGGAAAAAAGCGCTTGAAAAACAATAGGTGTTGTTTCTGATTTTTAAAAACTGAGCAAAAGAGTTATTAAAGTCAATTGTTGGATCATACCAAGGCGGATGAAGAAAATGATCATTTGTTTCAATTTGAACATCACATAGGTCTGAGAGCCACAGATTTGATTTGGCTCGTGTGAGAAAAGGTGGGATGCTCATTGGACGAGCATCATATAGTCTTTTATGAAAGGCATTAGGAACCATGGAACGTACTGGATGATCAGGGGTCGACATGATTTTAGCGTAATAATTGAGAGACTGATGCATCCGTCTCAGGTCTAACGGTAGTTGATTACATATCACGTATAGACTCTGGACGGGTGATGTGCGGAATGCCCCAGAGCATATCCTCAAAGCAGAGTGATGAACTGTGTCCAGTCTTCGTAAAACGGAAGATCTAGCCGATCCATAAACAACACATGCGTAGTCAATGCGCGATAGAATCAATGACTGATAAACTCGAAGAAGTGATGTGCGATCTGCACCCCAAGATGTATTTGACAACACCTTGAGGATATTAAGCGATCGCTCACACTTCTTCCGCAAATATAAAACATGCGGTAGAAAGGTTAATTTTCGGTCAAAGATAATACCCAGGAATTTTATTTCATTGACTACTTGTATTGGAGTGCTGTTGATACAAATAATAGGATCATTATGCAGGCTAGTCTTTCTACAGAAGTGGACACATTTACTCTTGCTAGGAGATAGAGTATGGCCATTCTCAGCACACCATGCTGCAAGCTTGTTCACAGCTGTTTGCAGTTGTCTCTCAATTAATCGCATATTAGTCCCCTGACATGATATTTGCAGGTCGTCAACATAGAGTGTACCATTTATTGATGGTGGTAATTGATGTAAAATGTTACTGATGAAAAGACTAAAAACAGTGACACTTAAAATAGAGCCTTTGGGAACACCCTCGGCTTGAGTAAAAGTATTGGAAAATACAGTTCCAATACGGACTTTAAAAACACGGGAGCTTAAAAAATTTTGTAGGAATATCGGTAGATTACCCCTAAAGCCAAAATCATATAGTGAACGGAGAATTCTATATCGCCAGGTACGGTCGTATGCTTTCTCGATGTCAAAGAAAATGGAGACCAGATGGTTCCTCCGCACAAAAGCATTGCGGATTTTGGGTCTCCAAATATGTGATATTATCAAGAGTGGATCTCCCTTTTCGGAAGCCACTCTGATTAATATGTATACATTTATTTTTTTCTAAGACATATACGAGACGGGCGTTGACCATACGTTCGAGAGTCTTACACAAGCAACTCGTCAGAGCTATTGGTCGATAATGTGAAGGGTCTGAAGGATCTTTACCATCCTTAAGAACCGGAATCACTATCGCTTCACTCCAAGCTAATGGAAATTTCTTTTCATTCCAGATCCTATTAAACAAAAGTAATATGTTCAATAGGGAGTTTGGACTTAAATTTCGAAGCATTTGATAGTTGATTCCGTCTGGTCCTGGACTGGTATCATGGGTCTGCTTTAATGTTCTCTTCAATTCCAACATCCGAAACTCACAGTTGTAAGGCAAGGCTTCACCATGGTTAAAACGAATTGGTGTTCGCTCAGCACGACTCTTAGTCCTTAAGAAGGAAGGACTATAAGAGTCGTTACTTGAGACGCTAGCAAAAGTTTCACCAAGGATATTAGCAATGTCTTCGGGAGAAGAGTATACAGCAGCTCCGGTTTTTAAAATTGGAATTGAAAAATCCTTATAAATCCCACTGGCTGCTTTCACTTTTCTCCACAACTGTTTACTGGATGTGGATGATGTAATTGAAGATATATAATGACACCAAGATTCCTTCTGACTTCGACGACGAGCTCTACGAGCTAATGCTTTAGCTCTCTTAAAGGCTATAAGATTCTCCGTTGTGGGGTATCTCCTAAATAACCCCCATAACTTCCTTTGTTTTTTGTAAGTTTCTTGGCATTCTTTATTCCACCAAGGTTTGCTACGCCTGTGTGGTATAAGGGAACTCTTAGGAATTGATGTATCAGCTGCATTCTTAATTGTTTCGGTAACTTTTGATACGGCTTCATTAATATCCTCGACTGAAACCATTTCATAATCATAATCAACAACTGCCAATTGTGAAAATAACGTCCAATCTGCCCGACTGTACACTTAAGTAGGTAAGCGTTGTCTTGCACTACTACCTCCAGTCTGGGAGATGACGAGAGGAAAATGATCGCTATTATGCAGATCATTTCCTACTGTTAGATTTAACAATGACAGAAGAGATGGAGAACATATGGCCAAATCGAGGGAATGAAACGTTCTTGTGGGTATATGGAAATATGTCTTCTCGTCGGTATTTAGCAGACAGAGACAGTTATCAGAAATAAACTGTTCTATCTGCCGACCACGAGAATTGATATCATCACTTCCCCACAAAGAATTATGTCCGTTAATGTCACCGAGTAACAGAAATGGTGAAGGCAGCTGATCAACTAATGCATCGAGTTCCTCTTGGAGTATGACATCGTGTGGTGGTAAATATAAACTACAGACTGTTAATAAGCATGAAGTATGAATTCTTACAGCAACAGCCTGTAGAGTAGTATCTAATTGATGGACAGTGCTGGGGTATGTGTTGGATGTTAATATACAAACTCCTCCAGACACTGTGCCATTATCACCACAGTCTTTCCTAATACATTTGAATCCCCGCATGGAAAAGTTATTTTTAGACTTCAGGAATGTTTCCTGAAGTGCAAAACATGCGGGATTATGATCTGTAATTAGAGACTTGATGTCATCAAGATGTGAACGCAAATCATGGCAGTTCCAAGAAATAAAGGAAGTTATTTTTTAAATTGAAAAGCTCCTTTACTGGAGCTGGAAGGCGGGTCTTATGTCATATCCTCGAACGATCCATCATCGTCCGAGGGAAATAGAGAAACCGCGTCAGTCTCCAGGCAAGAGAAAGCATTATGGGTGGAATTTGAAGATGTTTTTGGTTTTTTTAATTTCAAAGCTTTCTCCGCTTTTGATTTTGCAAAATGAGCTTTTCTAGAAAACGTAGGAGTTTTTTTAAATTTTGGCTTTTCAGATGTTTGGGGTAATCCTACGGGGGAAACAGAAATGTTTTCAGTTTGTGTGCTGCTCGATTTGGTGATTCTTCTGGCAGCAGTGGCATAACTAACTCCTGGTTGAGGAGTGCGAGAAGTGACTAATCGTTTCGCCTCAGGGTATGAGCATTTATGGTTAACCTTAACCGTGGCTATCTACTTTTCCAGCATATACTGCGGACAACTTCGAGAATAGGAGGGATGGTCACCTTGGCAGTTGACACATCTTTCCTTCGCTGTGCAGTTCGTGCTATCGTGGCCTACCACTGCGCAGCGAGCGCAAGTGATTTTGCCTCTGCAAGCGTTTCTCGAGTGTCCAAAGTGCTGACATTGGAAACATCGCAAGGGATTTGGAATATATGGCCTGACGGGTAAGTTCATGTATGCAGCTTTTACATACTGCGGAAGGTCTGGCGTCGCAAAAGTCAGAACTAGGTGCTTTGTATCAATTACTTTACCATCTCGTCTGACTGTAATGCGTCTAACGCCACAGACCTTCTGGTTCTGTAAATTCTCCAAAATCTCCTCCGTCGGCGAGTATAATAAATCCCTTGCTGAGATTACTCCACATGAAAAGTTAAGGTTGCTGTGAGGTGAAACAGTCACTTCGAAGTTTGCTAAGGACTTCATGCTAGCCAGAATGTCTGCTTGTGAGTTTGATGCAGTCTCAACAAGCAAATCACCTGAGCGCATTTTCTGAACTTTCTTGACTTCACCAACAATTCCGGATATTCCTTTGGAAATTAAGAAAGGAGATATAGTAGTAAAATTTCCCTCCTTTCTTTTGATAATAAAAAATTTTGGTTTCATGTGTTCCAATTGTTGCTCCCGTGGGAGAAAAGTATAATTTTTACTCTCCATAATATGATTTTAAAATTTTGGGACCTGACCGCACCACCCACCACCAAGTCCAACAAGGGGATGCAGACCAGCTGCACCAGTGCTAGCCAGGTCCTATACGCTCACAGTACATCCCTGAGATGGCCTCCACCCTTAACGAGTCATCCAGCAGATGTACCGATCGCTTGATCCATAAAGCCGATTGATGTGCTGAGGACCACAACACACCTCCCGTTTACCTGAAGCAGAGGCCAAAGTAATGTGTTGGTCTCTGGGGGCCTCAATTACCAGGATCCTCCTTTCCAGGGACACGGGTCTCCACGCACGGCAAACACGTGGGTGATTTAGTCCTCAAGAGTAGCTAATAGCAACAAAGCGGCGAAAGCTACTCAAGGGGGGCCCTCAACCTCTCTCGAGGCAACCACATTGAGGGAGAAGAGGAAGAAAAAGCAAAAGAGTAGAGGAGAGAGAAAAAGAAAGAAGAGGACAGATCACTGGGGTACCTCTGGATTGTGACACCCGTGTTTACCTAAAGAAGGTAAACCCCCTGAGGGGCACCTCTTGTTTGCATTGACGGTGCTTTGAACAGTGCACGTTACATTTCTGGTGCGTTACGACCCGTGGCTCCACCCTTTATTCGAGCCCTGCGAAACTCTACGTTTCAACAGGATAATGCCCGACCGCATGTTGACGGTATTGTACAGACCTTCCTTGATACGGAACATGTTTGGCTGTTGCCCTGGCCAACACGTTCTCGAGATGTTTCACCAATAGGAAACGTCTGGTCAATGGTTGCCGAGCGACTGGCTCGTCACCAAACGCCAGTCACTACGGTTGATGAACTGTGGCATCGTGTTGAAGCTGCATGGGCATCTGTACCTGTATATGCAATCCAAAGTCTGTTTGACTCAATGCCCAGGCGTATAACTGCTGTCATTACTCCCAAAGGTGGTTGTTCTGGGTACTGATTTCTCAGGATCTATCCAGCCAAATTTTTTGAAAATTTAATCACTTGTTATTTCTAGTATAATATATTTGTTCAATATATATCATTTTATTATCTGCATTTCTTCCTGGTGTAGCAATTTTAATCACCAGTAGTGTATATATATTTTTTATAAAATAAATTATCTAATAATAAGAATGATAACAAGTTTATCAGAATAATAGTGAGACAAATATTTTAATTTGATTTTTAATCATTTTCCAAAATTAAGGAGGTTTTACCTCTGCAAACATTTGGACATTCAGTTTTACTTTCAACTTATTTCATAAAAGAAAACAAATACTATACACTATAAGGTATGATTACTAAGCATACGATACGATCATGCTAAAATATTGCATCTGATAAGAAATTAAACATATTTTAAAAGTATATATATGGTTGAAAAAAATTGGGTTTGTAGTAAAAGTTCAGCAGAAAAACATGAAAGCACTTCAATAACAAAACGAATGATAATACATTGCAAAACACTACAATACAGATGAAAAGCTTAAAATGCTCCTAGGGAAATCATTTTATGCTCACAAGATTAATTTGAGAAGAATATTGTCCTGTGTAACGGAAATGATACTATTTTTGACAAACAAGGATTAAAAGTACTAAAATATCAAAAGAATGAGTAGATATCCTGTAGCACTTAAGGTGATATAAAATATGTAACTGAAGTTATAGTATCGATGTTCGAGAGGAAATGCTTAAATTTGAAATTATAATATTGAACCTGATAAACAAGCCTGATAACTTTTCTCGTGGAAACTTAGATATGGAAACTTTTATTATGTTCTATGAAGTTAATTTTTGATTTTGATAAATTTTAATTTTGTTTCATTCATTTTCATTGTACGTTCCAAAAAATTAAAAACGGGGAATATATAATTACTACCTTTTTTCTAGTAGAGATGCTGTATCAAAGTAATAGCTTTGGAGCAAATTAGAGAAACGGGAAAAATTATTAACAGATGTTAAAGAATATCAGGAAGGAAACTGAGGATCAATTAGATATGCTCATTGTCACTTGAGTAACTCATCTAGTAATAGTGTGATTGAACGACTTTCTGTCTGTTATGGCTACAACAATAATTAAATCATAAATCACCTTGTTTCCACTAAGATGCGCTACGTAGTACACTATCGTCTCCAAACAGTTTCTAATACAACCATTCTAAACTATTCAACCGCAAGATTCTGTTGAACATATTCATCTTGACGCATATTTCAATTGATGTTGAATAATGTTTTCCGAAAATTCAAATTTCTCGTGAATTCATTTCAACATTTTTATCATTTTAAATGTATTTGGATCTACAAAATGTATTTTATCTACAAAAGGCAAATACAGGATATACAAACGAGAAAATAAATAAATTACCAGCTGGAATGCAATGATTGTTGTTTTTATGTAACTATTTTAGGTGTCATAATTCTTATAATAGGCACTTACTTTTTTCAGTGGGCATATTAATCAAAAATAATTTGCTGATCTAAAGAAATCAACTTTGAAAGTAATAAAGGGCCAATATGTGACATAAATTTTAGAACCGAGATTCGAACCCAGGATCAACAGTGTAAGAGTCAGAAACGCTAAAGATGCAACCATCGGCCGGCATTGCCATAATGGGAATTCGGTAAAATAGTAGACATTTTTAGGATTTATTGTTAATCGAGAAGGAATAAAACTAGGGACGAGAAATATTATATCAATAAAAGAATTTCCAACTGCTTACAATATTCATGACAATCGTGGGTTTTTAAGTTTAACTGTCTATTTGTGGAAATTTAAAGGACCTTTAGCACGGTTTTTACAAAAGAATGAATCATTCAAATGAGAAGAAAAGCAAGAACAATCTTTTCGATTACTGAAAAATAGCCTTACAGACCAACCTGTATTAGCTCATTATGACCTGTAATAGCTCATTAAAAATAGATTATTAATTAAGGAAATTATTAAAAGGAAAATTAGAGAATAGTGTTTCAAAAAATTACATCTATTTTCAAAAGTCTGAAAAAATACATATATTTTCAAAATACAGTAACTGTAACTACGCGATGTTTTTGAAAAATAATACAGGTTGAATGTTTTTGAAAAATAATAAACCATTTATATTTTTATAAAATTCTCCAAAGAAGCTAAGAAAACTGCAAATAAAAAAATTTATATTATTAATCAATAAACATTATTTGCAAAACTAGAGAAAAAATTTCAAAAAGCTTGTCAAAAATATATATTCCCGGCCATATCAGTGACGTTAAACTTTAAATTTGGATGATTTTATTTATTGAATGATAACAGTTACTCTTAGACTTCTTACACTTGAAAGAATAATTATGTCAGCATAATTGATGGCCTCAAGAAAACAAAAGTCTGTTTTGATTACTTTGAAGAATTTATGGCATTGCTTTACGTCACACACAATGATGGAATTATTTTGATTTATCTGCAGGTCGAGAATAAAAAATAATTTCGAGTTAAATATTTCATTCTTATTTTAGATATTTTTAAAAATATATAAAGTGGTAATTTTATTCAGGAAATTTATTGGATAATTACAATTACAGTTGTAAAAATGTTACTTTGTTACATGTTTTAATTTAGAAATTTTGATTTAGCCTTGTTTGTAACAAGAAATATTCTTGAGCAATTGATCCTTTAAGTGAAAAATTGTTAATGGATGAAAGTCAAATAGGGCTTATATCTTTTAATAACATAAAATATTTATTTATTTACCGCAAATGCTCAAAAAATTGGCTAGGATGCCATTAGTATTGTCTGACCTTCCAATACTTCTGGAATATTCAAAATAGAAGTGCAGGGCACACATCAAGATGGTCAGCGAAAAAATTTGATTTTGTTTACACAAAGGACACAATGAAGAACCCCAAAGTTTGAACCAATACAAATACGCCTGCAAACAATCGTGGCTTGTAGAAAGGGGAAAAAGTGCTACACTTGCACTTCTAGGAAAATGAAAAATAGCTTTTGATCCTTTAATCTGGAAACTCACTAATGAAAGAATAAATTAGAAAAAAAACATCTGTAATTAATTGACAATATTACACCGAGTAACCCAAAAGAGTATTTTTAATACACTTATTATTAAGAATGGCTTTCAATGTAATAAAGTAAATACATATACTGTTTAAGAAAGATTATTTTCTGTCACACTTTATATTAGTGTAACCACTATTGCACCTATTAATAAAATAATTATTCAAAATTTTTAAAGAATCTTAATAAATGCTTTTAATCAGTACAATTAAAATTTAAAAGTTTAGTTTTAAGATAACTATTAAATTGTTGTAACTGCACACATAGTTTATGCCATATTTTCACATAGGCCGTGATCACATATTCTCCAGTCACTAATATCTACAAAATGAAAAAAAATTAACATAATTGGGAATACGTCATAGAATAAATTTATCAGGTGAAACAATAGTAATATGGAATAAATTTTATTTTCAAAGAGTTCTTCTTTTGGCAAACGTTTTCAAATATATATAAATACATACTCATACATACATTTATTGTATTCGCCAGCATATGAGACGCCCTCCATTTAAAATATTTAAATAATTAATTTTTGTATTTATGCTGTAAATTTATTATAATGATCAAACTTTATTACTGATCATTATAACAAATTTGCAAGAAATATACAAAATATATACAGAAAAAATTGTCCGTTGTCCCGTGCGCGGTGCATTACTAATATCCTACTTCTTAAAGGATGCAACCGCTGTTTCAATTATGTATATTAAGTTGGGGTATAAATTTGAAGCGTTTTTACCAAAGACTTTTTTTTATTTAAGCAAAAAGCAATAAGTTAATCAATTATATAATACATTCGCCGTTGCTGTTTACAACCTCTCGACTCATTTGTTGAAGCCGTTCAGTCAAAAATTGCCTGATCTGGTATCAAAGAGCCAGTTTTTAAGGAGCTCTTGGGAAATGCTGGAAAAGAATGCCACAGTCAACTAGGAGCTCTACATTGTCCATCTACATCACGTGCTATTCGACTGAAAATACCTGATTGACATATTCCTTCTCGACAACGCCAGGCCCCAGGTTGCACGAGTCATTACACTCTAAGAGCTCGAATGGAAAGTCCTTATGCATACCCGCCGTTTTCTCCGGACCTTGCACCGTCCGATTACCATTTTTTCCGCTCTTTGTCAAACCATATGAAGGGCGTTATCTTCGATAACAAAGAGATCCTAAAAAACTGACTCAATAGCTTCTTTGGCACCAGACCAGAGGATTTTTGGCGGAACGGTATCAACAAATGGGTCGAGTGATGGGAAGAGGTTGTCAAGCGGTGGGAAGAGCCATTCACCACCCATTCATGCAAGGAGTGGACAGACTGGATAGAAAGAGAGCGAGTACAAGCACGCTCGAACCGGTTCGGGATTCGAACCCAGGACATCCCTATCTGTCAGGCACGCTAACAACTAAACAAGTTGGGTGGCAGAAACAATTGTTAGTTATATATTATAAAAATTGTTAATTATTTACACTATTAATATTTCTTGTGTAAATATAATTCTTGGTTATTATATGAGTAACAAAATAGGAAGTTAACACAATTTTTATTTACAAATATTAAAGCAGGAAAAATTCGTAGAGCTGGCCATTGGTATGTTTTACAAATTATTCCAATAATAATAAAATTAAGAAAAATTGACTGTGTCAAAGATTATTTTAAACAAATTAAGAAATTTTAGGTCTAGCATTATATAATCAATTAAGCGCAGCACTTGGAATCGTGGAACGTAAGGGATGATGAGGAGTGGATATAATTTTAGAATAATAATCCGCGAGATAATAATAATAAGAGACAGCTATATCCGCCGCAGGTCTAATGGTAACTGTTGGCATATTACATATAGACTCTGGATGGGTGATGTACGAAATGCTCCACAACAAATCCTTAAAGCAGAGTGGTGGACGGTGTCTAATCTGCGTAAAGTGGAAGATCAAGCCGATCCATAAGCAACACAACCGTAGTCAATACGAGATAAAATGATTGATTGATAAATTCGGAGTAATGAAGTGCGATCTGCACCCCAAAATGTATTAGCCAACACCTTGAGGATATTGAGCAATCGCTCGCGATCCACATAAGCAAATATAAAGTATGCGGAAGGAATGTTAACTTCTTATCGAAAATTACCCCGAGGAATTTTATCTCAGTAACCACAGGAATAGGTCTATTGCTTATGTGAAGCACAGGATCAGGATGAAGACTAGTTTTCCTACAAAAATGGACACAGCAACTCTTACTAGCAGATATACTATGACCATTTCGTTCACACCAAGTAGTTAAATTGTTTACAGCTGTTTACAATTGTCTCTCAATTATATTCATGTTTGAACCCTGATATGAAATTTGTAAGTCATCAACATATAAATTACTATGAACAGAAGATGGTAACTGATGAAGTATGTTACTGATGAAAAGGTTAAAAAGGGTTACGCTTAAAACGCTACCTTGAGGGACACCCTCAGCTTGAGTAAAAGTATTGGAAACTGTATTTCCAACACGTACTTTAAAAAGCCTAGTGGCTAGGAAATTCTTTATAAATATTGGAAGATTACCCTTAAAGCCAAGATTATGCATATTACGGAGAACGCCATAACGCCACGTACGATCGCATGCTTTCTCAATATCGAAGAAGATTGCAACAAGATGGTTTCTCCTCACGAAAGCATTTCGAATTTTGGATTCCAGATCTACTATGTTGTTAATAGTGGATCGTCCTCTTCGAAATCCGCTTTGTTGAAGAGAGGTATGCAATTATTCTTCTCTAATACGTAAATGAGTCTAGCATTGACCATACGCTCAAACGTTTTGCACAAGCAACTCGTAAGAGCTATTGGACGATAACTCAGAGGGTCAGATGAATCTTTGCCAGGTTTCAAAATTGGTATCACTATCGCTTCTCTCCATGACGTAGGATAAGCAAGCTCAATCCAGCTTCTATTAAACAATGAAAGTATGTTTAATAAAGAAACATGATTTAAATGACGGAGCATTTGATACGAGATTCCATCTGGTCTTGGGCTGGTGTCGTTTGCCTTAGATAATGCAGTCTTCAATTCTGACAATTCGAAATCACAGTTATAGTGTAGATTATGTCGATCCTGAAAACTTAGAGGTGTCCGCTCGGCGATTCTTTTAATCCTCAGAAAAGTAGGATTATATGAATCCGAGCTGGAAACATTAGCAAAGGTTTCACCGATGACATTAGCAATATCTACCGCTGAGGAGTGTATTGCAGCTCCGGTTTTTAATACAGGAATGGAATAATCCTGATGAATACCGTTGGCTGCTTTAACTTTCCTCCATAATTGTTTGCTTGTTGTCGATGAATTGATTGACGACACATAGTGAATCCAAGATTATTTTTGACTCTGACGTCTAACTCTTCGAGATTGAGCTTTGGTTTTTTAAAAGCAACAAGATTCTCAGTAGTAGGGTATCTTCGGAATATATTCCATTGCTTCCTTTGTTTCTTATAGGAGAGTTGGCACTTTTCATTCCACCAAGGATTCCTGTGTTTATGTGGAATGGTGGAATTTTTAGGGATAGCAACATCAGCAGCTCGGATTATAGTGTCGGTGATATATTTAACGCCATCATCTATCACATCTGTCTTAACTTTTGTTTCGCTAATCACAGCCAATTGCGTGAAAAGTGTCCAATTGGCTGGACTGTACACTCAATTAGGTGGTTTGTGATGCACACTATTACTTCCAGTCTGATACACAATTAGAGGGTTGGTTGGGTTTTATGGCGCAAGGTCCAAAAATGGACATGCTGCGCCAAGAATAATTTTCTTACAATTTAAATTATTTTCAAAACCCAAGCAACATTAAAAATTTAAAAAACAAAAATCAGTGTATATGTAATTTTAAAATCCAATGAAAAGCATAAGCAAAAAAAGTATATGACTTTAAAATTTAAGATAGAAATTAAATACAATGTAAAACTCCTATTGCTCTTAGAAAAGCGAATAGGTTTCTATGGGGTGCATCCCCTATTATATCATTAAAGTTAAAATATCAGTTCTAAAAAATTGTAAACGTTGTTGGTTAAAATCTGGACATGAAATTAAAATATGATAAACAGTAAATGGTTCACCACTCGTCGCACACCATGGGTTTAATTCACTTAGAAACAAATGTCTATGTGTAAAACATGTGTGTCCAATACGAAAACGTGTCAAACGGACATCAGCACTTCGTAGAGGTAAAACTGATGATGGAATGACGGATGGGAAGATGGCATGCAATTTGTTAGAGACCTGCATATTCCAAAACTCCTGCCAGAGAGAAGGAACAAACTTTTTAACAGACCTACTCACATCGAAAAGAGAGACATTTGAATGAATTACATTCAATGCAGCTTTAGCAGCTGCATCAGCAATTTCATTGCCCTCAAGACCAACGTGACTTGGGATCCAACAGAAAAGGATTTCATAACCCTTGCCAGCAAGGGAATCCAATAATTCAAAAATCTGTGACACAACTGGATGATAATTTTTCGAATTTTTCAATGCTTCCATGACACTCAAACTGTCAGTATACACGACAAATTTATGATTATCTGCTGTATTCACGAGCCGAAGAGTCTGACATATTGCAATGGCTTCAGCTGTAAAGATGGAGCAAAATGCATGAAGACTGTAACTATATGTTGCATTGTTTATAAAAATACCACAGCCAACATGTCCTGCCGCTTTAGATCCATCCGTGAATACAGGCGTGTAAGAAGAATACTGACAGCGATGTGAAAGATACAGCTGTTGAAAAATCGTAGGAGTTGTGTCCGATTTTCGGAACCTCATAAAATCATTGATGAAGATTATCTGTGGACCATACCAAGGTGGATGAGAAAATAAATCCGTTTTTAAAAAAACGGACTTTATATAGGTCTGTCAAATACAGATGAGATATAGTTCGAGTGAGAAAAGGCTGGATGCTATAAGAGCGAGCATCATATAATCTCTTTAATGCAGGAGTAAGTGCCAAGGAATGCAAAGGATGGTAAATATTGGACATAATCTTGGCGTAATAATTGAGAGATAGCTGCATTTGTCTCAGGTCTAATGGTAATTGTTGGCAAATCGAATATAGACTCTGGATAGGTGATGTCGGAATGCGCCTGAGCATATCCTCAAAGCTGAGTGATGCACAGTATCCAATCTGCGTAAAACAGAAGACCTAGCAGATCCATATACAACACAACCGTAGTCAATACGAGATAGAATTAGTGATTGGTAAACTCGGAGGAGTGACGTGCGATCAGCACCCCAAGATGTATTAGAAAGCACCTTGAGGATATTAAGCGATCGCTCGCACTTCTTCCGCAAAGGTAATACATGCGGAAGAAAAGTTAATTTTCTGTCAAAAATCACTCCGAGAAATTTTACCTCGTTCACCACGGGTATAGGTGTATTGTTTAAATGGATTGCAGGGTCATTATGAAGACTGGTCTTCTTGCAGAAATGGATACAGCAGCTCTTACTAGGAGATAAAGTAAAGCCATTCTCTGCACACCATGCAGCTATTTTATTAACAGATGTTTGCAATTGTCTCTCAATTAATCGCATATTTGTACCTTGGCAAGATATTTGCAGGTCATCCACATATATTGTGTCATTAACAAAAGGTGAAAGTTAATGGATAATTTTACTTATGTACATTTTAAAAATGGTGACACTTAAAATGGATCCTTGAGGTACACCCTCAGATTGGATAAAAGTATTGGATGTAAAAGATCCAATGCGCACTTTAAAAACACGGGAGCGTAAAAAATTTTTCAAGAATATCGGAAGATTACCCCGAAAGCCAAAATCATATAACGAACGGAGAATTCCATAACGCCACGTACGGTCGTAAGCCTTCTCTATGTCAAAGAAAATGGAAACGAGATGATTCCTCCGCACAAAAGTATTGCGGATCTGCGTTTCCAAATGAGTATTATTATCTAGAGTGGATCTTCCTTTACGGAAGCCACTCTGATTGATATGTATACATTTATTTTTTTCTAAGACATATACGAGACGTGCGTTGACCATACGTTCGAGAGTCTCACATAAGCAACTCGTCAGAGCTATTGGTCGATAATTTGAAGGAACAGAAGAATCCTTACCAGCCTTAAGGATCGGAATCACTATTGTATCGTTCTAAAAATATGGAAATTTCTTTTCAGTCCAGATCCTATTGAACAAAAACAGCAAGTTCAAAAGGGAATCCGGAATGAGATGACTAAGCATTTCATAGCTGATACCATCAGCTCCTGGACTGGTATTATTGGGCTGCTGTAACGCTCTCTTCAATTCCAACATCCGAAATTCACAGTTGTAAAGCAAAGCTTGTCTATGGCTGAAACGAATGGGTTTTCGCTCAGCACGACTCTTTGTCCTTAAGAACGAAAGACTATAAGAGTCGTTGCTTGAGACATTAGCAAAGGTTTCACCAAGGACGTTAGCGATGTCTTTAGGAGAAGAGTATACAGCAGCTCCGGATTTTAATACAGGAATAGAGAATTCCCTGTATATTCCATTGGCTGCTTTCACCTTTCTCCACAACTGCTTACTCCATGTGGAAGAAGTAATTGAGTATACATAACGAGACCAGGATTTTTTCTGACTTCGATGATGAGTTCTGCGAGCCAATGCTTTTGCTCTCTTAAAAGCGATAAGATTTTCCGTAGTGGGGTATCTTCTGAATAACTCCCATAATTTCCTCTGTTTCTTATAGGTGTTTTGACATTCATTATTCCACCAAGATTTGCAACGCCTGGTATTGGGGAACTCCCATTACTGGTATTGGGGTATTGGGGAACAGTTCCCCCTGGTATTGGGGAACTCTTTGGTATTGATACATAAGCTGCTTTTTTAAAGGTTTCGGTGACTCTATGCACGGCATGGTAAATATCATCAATCGTGACCACTTCATTATCAATAACTGCCAATTGTGTAAATATTGTCCAATCAGCCCGACTGTACAGGTAAGTAGGTAGATGTTGTTCTACACTATTACCTCCAGTCTGGGAGATGACAAGAGGAAAATGATCACTATTGTGCAGATCATTTCCTATAGATAAATTTAACAATGGCAGGAGAGCTGGTGAAAAAATGGCCAGATCGAGAGAATGAAATGTTCTTGTGGGTGCATGGAAATATGTTTTCTCGTCGGTATTAAGCAGACAGAGACCGTTGTCTGAAATACACCGTTCTATCTGCCGACCGCGAGAATTACTATTATCAATTCCCCACAAAGAACTATGGCCGTTGAAGTCACCTAACAGCAGAAATGGTGTTAGCAGCTGATCTATTAATGTATCGAGTTCCTCTTGGCGGATGACATCATGTGGTGGTAAATATAAACTACAGACTGTAATTTAGCTTGAAGTATGGATTCTCACGCTACAGCCTGTAGAGTAGTATTTAGTGGATGGACAATGCTGGGATAATTATTTGATGTTAATATACAAACACCTCCAGACACTGCATCATCGTCACCACAGTCTTTTCTAAAGCTTCTAAACCCACGCATGGAAAAGTTATTGATGGACTTCATGAATGTTTCCTGAAGTGCAACACATGCGGGGTTATAGGCGGAGATTACTGACTTGATGTCATCATGATGGGAACGCAAACCATGGCAGTTCCAAGAAAGAAAGTTATTATTTAATTTGAAAAGCTCGTCTCCCGGAGCACACAACTAGAGGGAAATGATCACTATTGTAAAGGTCATTTCGAACAACAAAATTCAGCAATAGCAAGAATGATGGGGAAGAAATAGCTAAGTCAAGAGAGTGAAATGTCCGTGTTGGTTCGTGAAAATAAGTCTTCTCGTAGGTATTTAGGAAACAGAGGCAATTGTCAAAAATTAACTAGAAATTTCGAAATTAATGACAACCTCGAGAATTCGTTTCATCACTACCCCACAGAGGACTAGGTCTGTTAAAATCATCAAGCAATAAAAATGGAGCTGGGAGTTGATCAAGTAAGTCGTTTAGTTCCTCTTATTAGAGGACATCATTCGGTGGTCTACAAACTGTAATCAGGCATGCGGTGTGAATTCTCACAGCAACAGCCTGGAGTGTAGTTATTAACTGATGTGCTGTACTGGGATAATTGTTTGATGCAATTATACAAACTCCACCAGACACAGCAGCATCACCACTATCATCCTATCTGTAGCATTGAAACCAACGCATTTTGGTGATAATATTGGGCTTCAGGAATGTTTCCTGGAGTTCCACACATTTGGGGTTATAGGCTGACATAATGGATCTGATATCATCAATTCGAGGCAGAAAACCACGACAATTCCAGGAAACAAAGGAATTCATTAATGGAATACAGTCTAACCATTGTCACGATTGCTCAATGTCATCTCAGATGAATCTTCCAACATGAAAGCATCAAATGAAGGATGCAGTTTGATAGTGTCTGCATCCATAGACAGAAGAGGTTTTCTTGCAGTTAACGAAGACTTTCGAACGCCTTCCTTGGTCAGTTTTAATTTTCTAGCCTTTAAAGCTTTTGATTTTGCCAAAGTTGATTTGTTGATTAGAGGTGCAGTAATTTCTGTCGTTTTTTGCTTTGAGAGCAAGCTAGGAACAGAGTTTGTGTCGGTTTGGGTGCTGCAGGATCGGGTTAATTTTTTTGTTATATGTGCGTAACTAACACCAGGAGTGGGAGTACGGGTATTAACCAATCGACGAGCTTCTAAATAGGAAACATTGTTCTTGATTTTGATGGTAAAAATTTCCTTTTCCTGTTGCCAAACGGGACAAGATCTAGAATAAGAAGTGTGGTTACCTTTACAGATGACACACACTTCTTTGGCTTCGCTGGTGGTACTTTCATGGCCAAAGTCACAACAACGGGCACATGTGAGTTTTCCTCTGCAAGCCATTTTAGAGTGTCCAAATCGTTGGTACTGGAAGCATCTTAGAGGATTAGGGATAAAAGGCCGTACTGAACATCGCATATAAGCCACTTTAATGTTTTGTGGAAAGTCTGGTGTCCAGAAAGTCAAAATGAGATGCTTTGTGTTTAGAACAATGCCATCTCTCTTTACCGTAACTCTTTTCAATGCGCAGACGTTTTGTGACTTCAAATTTTCGAGTATTTCTTCGGTGGGCGTGTGAAACAAGTCCTCCGAAGAAATAAAACCTCGTGAAAAATTTTAATTCTATGAGGTTCCACAGTAACTGCCATGTCACCAATTGCTTTCTCAAGTTTTTCATTAGTATTGATTGTTTGTCGGATGCAGTCTCTATCAACAGGACACCCGATCACAACTTCTTAATAGATTTATCTTCTTCAAGGTAGAAGTTATACCCTTTTCAATGAGGAAAGGTAAAACATATTCGAAGGTATTTCCAATTCTGGTAATTATAAAATATTTGGCACTACAATTTCACATTTATTGGTCTCGAGGGAGTGAGGAGAAAGTTTTTTTTTTATCCATATAGGATGAATATAAATTCAGAGGCCAGACGGCACCACCCACCACGGAGCCCTACGAGGGGATACAGGTTAATTGTACCAGTGATAGTCAGTCCCTATAAGCTCACGGTACATCCCTCTGAAGTGGTCTCCACCCTTAATGAGTCACCCAGTAGATGTACCGATCGCTTGATCCATAAAGCAAGTTGATGTGCTGAGGATCACAACACACCTCCCGTTTACCTGAAGCAGAGTCCAAAGCAATGTGTTGGTCTCTGGAGGCCTCAATTACGAGAATCCTCCCTTCCAGGGACACGGGTCTCTACGCACGGCAAACACGTGGATGATTTAGTCCTCAAGAATAGCTAATAGCAACAGAGCAGCGAAAGCTACTCAAGGGGAGCCCTCAACCTCTTACGAGGCAACCACAACGAGGGAGAATAGGAAGAAAAAGCAGAAGTGTAGAGGAGAGAGGAAATTAAAGGAGAGGACAGATCACTAGGGTACCTCGGGATTGTGACAACCGTGTTTACCCAAAGAAAGTAAACCTCCTGAGGTGATAATAATCTGAATGTTATGTTGAAGGTATAATTGGCTTAATCTTGTCCGAAAGTGAGTAAATTCGTATTGAATAGTGAAAAATTCAATAGAACAAAGAAAATAGTCATTCAAACTTTAATTATTAAGAAAGTGCTCACGACTGATTAAATAGAAGAACACGATACTTTAATTCATAGCTCAAATTGTGGAAAGTTTAAAAGTGAGGCCTAATTCTCCACATACCGGTTGTATGAAACATGCATGCTCGATGAATAAGGTAATCAAATAGGAACCTTCGGTCTAACGTCCATAATTTACATAATCATGCTTTGACATTTGAAATCGAACCATATAATCAAATAAAACACACAACCAAATAAAGTCTTATAAAACTGGACTATATTTAAGGTGACGATTAATTTTCACGGCACATGGAAGCTTTTGCTTACTTAGTAACATTCATTTGTACTTGTTCAACATTCCTTTTTTATCGTCCATGGTGGCCTAGTTTAATGTGGCATCATCCGAAGGTAGCGAGTCAGAACTCGACCGAATTTCCGGTGTGTTAACGGAAGGTGGCTAGGGTACATTCAACAAGTGATGATCACAATGCTCTAAAAGAGAAATGACACATATAAGGATGGCAAGCTAAGTATTGGCGGTCTTTCTCTTCTTAATAACAGGGAAGATAGCCACATGCTACGTCAACCTGAGAGACATTTACCGATTTTTTTTTAACTTTATGAATAGAAAGTAAAAAATTTTTCTTTTCCGAACAAAAACAGCCTAACAATGTCATGCGTCTGACGTTAATGCGACTTGGCTTCGTAAAGGTCGTATAAAAAAAGTGATTTCGCATTTTTTGGACTTATAAACACATTGTGGATTTCTTAAACCTATTTTATTTGGCGTTACTGAAACAGAGGAAAATAAATAATCCAGATTTTTTTAATTAGTGCAAAATTCCTGAAATTTCAGTTTCAGGAAATACGTAGTGATTTTTCATGTGAAACGGTACTATTATATAAAGATATGATATGTGAAACAATTCTAAAGGTTAGTATGATGCAGAATACTTCATAAAAAACGGAGATCATATCAGAAAGAAAAAGAAAATGATTCTGATTTATCAGTTTTACTGGGTTCTAATTAGTAGCGAGAAGGTTTCGTTCCAGATGATTCAAAACTACAATATATTGTTATTAAAGGCGAAAATAAAGATAGAATGGATGATGAATGATATACCCTTTATTTTATAAATATATGATAATTTTTCTCGTAAAAAAGTTGTGAATTTAATATTTTCTTCTGAAAACCATCCTTAAATATGAAAGTTTCTTATGAGCTACGAAGATGGATTAAAGAAAATAATTTTGGCGATGAACATAACAGTTCTGACTGGCAAAAATATCCTTTCAAAAGAAGCATTTCATATCAAAAACATCAACTATGAAGGATCATGTAATGGCGTGATAAATATATTGAATAAGAATTTATATATATTTAAAACTAAATTAGAGTGGGACACATAAGACATAATATGGTTAAAAAACTACAAAACTCAGAATCAGGAAAAAACTTGAGTAAAATTTTATATACCTTTGAAGATTCTAGCGGCAAATGATAAGTTAAGCAATTTAATATTCACATCCTGAGGAACATTTAACGTTGATGCCTAATTTATCAACGAATTAAGCAATAAGAGGATATAAAAAGAGGAATTAACGACAAAATAGATTTTTGTTAATCTTTGTACAAGAAAAAGTTAATATTTTAAGCATTTCTACTTTTTAGTATCATATGACATTTTGATTCTAGCTTTTGGAAGTGAAGAACAAATATGTGTTTGTCATTTCTAAAACATGAATGCGCACGGAGAAAGAGAGAAGTCTGGAATAACGCTGGAAAAAGGAAACGCGAGATTGGAAGGAATAAAGAAATATATCTTAAAATCTTGGAATAACGCTGGAAAAAGGTAACGCTAGATTGGAAGGAATAAAGAAATATATCTTAAAATCCACATGCGGGGTGCACGGAAGCGGAGTCCACCAAATGTTTCAGCGATGTTTGAATTCCAAAGTAAAATTTGCTAAAAGTTCATTTTCGAACACGTTGTCGCCATAAACATCACTTTGGTGATAGTTTCAAAGGGGGGATGTGGAATACTACCGAATGTTCTAGTTTCCAAAGATTTTCTTGGATTTTTGCGCCAATTCTAATAATTGTTTCTGTGTGATAAATAACTAAAACTCATCCCCACAAAATTTCAAAATTGATTTTCCCTGAGAAATAACCGTAGTTTTCTTGATTTGGGAAGAAAATATGGCAATTATTATTTTGCTGCAAACGAGGGCTGATTAGACCAGGATTAACAGCTTAAAGTAGATTTCGAACCAACTCAAAGCATCTATGCCAGAAATAGAAATCGAATCTATGAAATGCTGGATCGAAGACAAGAGCGTTGGCTACCTCAACTATCATCTCAACTCTATTTTTACATTAAATTGGCTTAAAAAGATTGGGGAAAAATAACATTAAACGCACACACACACAAAATTAAATCAAAAAGTATGAACTTTTCACGAAATATTGTTTTACTTATTCACCCTAGAAATTGTGATACGAAATGAAGTTTAAGAGCAGAGCCTAATTTTACCTTCAGATTGTGCAAAAAAATAAATAAATAAATAAATAAAAAATAAAAAAAAAATAAATAAATAAAATAAAAAAAAAATGCAAGTCCCATGCAAAAGTGACAAATGCGACGCCTATTGTGACAGTATTTGGAATCATACCACAAACTTTCTATCTAAAATATTTGTACTTTAATAGCCTATTAGGCGAAATTTTACTGTAGGGTATTTGCATTCGTACGACCGAGTGACAAATACGAATAAATTAAGAAACGAGTCGACCAAAAAGGAAATACTTCTGTGGTGCCCTCTACTGATTCTGTCGAAGAACATGGTGTCACTTATTTAGACTTAAAATTGTGATATGTAGAAAAGTTTAAAAGTGAAAGAGCTAATTTTCAGTACCAATCATTCACCAGCAATGCAGAAGTGCCAATTTGCAACGCATATTAAGATGGTGTTCAGATTTTAACCCAGAACCTTTTATTTAATCTATTTATATATTAATGCCATAACTGGTGTAATCTTACTGCAAGATATTTGAATTTGTACGACATAGTGATAAATACGAATCAATTAAGAAAGCAATGTAAAAAACTGAAATGCTTCTATAGCGCCCTCTACTGATTAAACCAAAATATATTGTGTCACGTATTTAAACTTAAAATTGAGATATCAAGGAAATTTTAAAAACAGATGCTAATTTTCGATTCAGTTACATAAAACAAACATGCGCAGTGCAGATGTGCAAAATGCGTCACGTATTGTGACGATACCCGGAATCGAACCCAGAAGCTTCTATCTGAAGTATTTATATTTTAATGGGATAATCAGTGAAAATTTATGGCAGGAAGTATGTAATCTAGTAACATTAGAAACAATCAAAACCAATTGAACAATAAGACACAGAAAACAGAAAAATCGCTATGCCGTCCTAGACAGCCATCGCGATTTTTCTCTTTTGTGCGTCCTACACGTCCTATTCAAAGAACATGGTGTCACATATTTCCACTTAAAATTGTTATATCAAATGAAGTTAAAAATGGAGGCTTATATTTTCATTCACATACTGTACAATACACGTAAGCGCAATGCAAAATTACCAAATGCGACACGTACTTAAATGGTATCCAGAATCGAGTTCAGAAATTTCTGCCTATTACTATAATTGCCGCACTTAATGCCATGATATGAGTAATCTTTGTATCGAGCTTCTGAATTCATTTCATATAGTTAAAAATCCAACAAAATAAAAAATAATAAAAATTTAAAAACGTGATACGAATCTGAATTTAAAAACGTGATACGAATGTCTTCTTGAATGGGAATAATGGGGTAAATATCTATTCATGGTTAAAATTGTATAGTCAAAGAAATGTTAAAAGCGGAAGCTAATTTTCGATTCAGTTTTACAAAACATGCAAGCTCAAAACAAATGTGCCCAATACAACGATTATTGCGACGTTAACAGAAATTGAACCCAGAGCCTCCTACCTAAAGAACTAATGGTTTAACGCCATAATTTGCAAAATCTTACAGTCAGACGTGCTAATTCGTACCCCACAATGAAAAATCTGGCAGAATAAAGAAAATGGTGTAACAAAACTGAAATATTGGAATAAAGCCCTCATCTTAATAAGTCGAAGAGCATGCTGACACTTGGAGGTAAAATTACGTAACCAGAATGAGTTTAAATGTAGATTCTATTTTTTCCTTCAAGACACATAAAGAATGCACGCGCAATGCAAAATCGCCAAATACGATGCATATTGCAACGGTACCTGAAATCGAACCCAGTAGCTTCTACCTAACGTAGTAAGATTTTAACGCTGCAATTTGCGTACTTTTTCTGGGAGACGTGTGATATCGTGTGCAAAACATTACTACATAGTTAAAAGCACACACGTTTTACTACATAGGGAAAATTCCCACGGAACAAAGGCATGAGTCGTACACAGCTGAAACATCGGAAGTGTGCTTTCGACAAATTAAATTAGAACCTAATTTACATGTCAATTAGTAAAAATATGTGAAAGTTCAAAGAAGAGCCCTATTACCCTTATATAGGTTGCACGAAATATGACGGCGCACTGCAAAAGTGCTAAATTCGTCTCATAATCCAAAGAAATCATGAATCGAACCGAGATTCTTCTTCATAATATATTGATATTTCAGTGTCATTAATGGTCTAATCGTACTATTGGACATTAAAAAGACGAATGAAATTTAACGATGAATAACGGAATTAAACGGAATAAAACAATTTTAACAGAACTGATACATATGAAGTGCACCGATCAAGTTGTAAAACTTAGTAGCATTTATTTACTTAATAACACATTTGTTAAGCACTTATTATCATTGGCTGATGTACCCTAGCTTTTTAGGGAGCTGTTCTGACATAAACGAAAGGTAGCGAGTTGGAATCCCGACGTATTTTTTTCCACGACGTATGTACATTTTCAAGAGATCAAATCTACATCACTGATTCTCAACCTGTTGGGAGCGCTTCCTATGGGGACGTGAGCATATCCAAGTGAAATGCTATTTAAAGAAGTTGAATAAGTGACTGAAAGGAAAGAACACACACACATAAAAAATAAAAATACATTTCGACATATTTAATAATTAACATATTAAATTAAAACAACTTACTAAAATAAAACAAATTTAATAATGATTAGTGACTTCCTTGGGCTTGTCTTTCGGAGCAAACTTTTTCGAAGGAGGTTTTAATATTAGAAATAGACACTCTCAGTTCTTTTTCTATATTTAGCTGAGATCTGTATTTTGTCTTCAAAGAAGCCACCGCAGAAAATCCGGTTTCACAAAGGTAAATGGTAGTAGAATGCGAAATGCCCATGTTTTTAGTGCAGAAAACTCAGAATTCACTCCTGCCCTAAATTCAAAAAGTGATTAACTACTCAATTGTTTTTTGGTTTCGCCGCTTGCCGTGAAGTCTATGAAAGTTTTTTTTCTCTTCAATTGAGAGTCCTTCGGGAGTATTTTGAAATGAATCCCTCACCCACTTGTAAGTTGATATCAGTTTGTTGTCAGCAAGAAAGTACTTTTTAAAATATTTTACTAGCATTGTTAAACGATTTCAAATGGTTACAAAAACAACTTTTACATGTTGTTCTTCAGCCTTGTAAGTTTTAATACAATCATTCAAATTTGCAAACATTGTTAAGTTTTCTTGCTTTAAATTTCTGCTCCACAATTCCAATTTCCTACAAAAAGTATTAAATTCATCACTCGTATCCAATATATATGTATTTGCTCCTTGCAGCTGAAGATTCAAGTTATTTAATTTCTCAAATATGTCGACCACATGTAGCTCAATTTCATCACAAATAGACTATCACGAAAATTCTTAGATTCCGGCCTGTTTTCCTCTTCTAGGAAAACGGCAATTTCTTCTCTTAATTCATAAACACGTTGCGAAAATTTCCCTCATGATAACCATCTTGCTTCGCCATAAAATAGTAACGCTGAATGTACTGCACCTAAGTCTTTACAAACTTCGGAAAGGATTCTTGATTTCAGGGGTTTCATTTTTATATAGTTTACTTCGGTTGCACAACCATAATTAACACAATATTCAAACCGGGACTCATTTCTTTGGAAGCCAAAGCTTCTCTGTGGATCATGCAATGTGTTCAGACGCACTGTGATATTTTTGTTTCACGAGTGCTTGAATACTTTGAAATCTTCCAGATGTAGTACGAGCACCATCGGTGCATATTCCGACGCAATTTTTCCATTCTATGTTTGCCTCGTTCATAAAATCTCTTAAGATAGCAAATAATACGAGTACAGTTGCTATTGAGTTCTATTGATTTGCAGAAAAGTAATTCTTCTACTACTGACAAATCATCACAAAATCTAGCATAGGCAATGAAATGAGCATCTTTATTAGTATCTGTTGCCTCATCGAGTTGCATTGAAAACAATTTGTCACGTAACTTCGACAAAAGCTGACACTTTACATCTTCATCTATATCAGCAATTCGACGGGCAACAGTATCATTTGAAAGAGGTATAGACTGCAACTGTTTTGCAAAATTACCTCCAAACATAATATCTACAATATTAATTGCGGCTGGCAAAATAAGATCACCAATGGTGGGAGGTTTTTTACATCTGGTTATTTTATATGAAACTTTGTAAGAGGAAATTAAATCTTTTTCATTCACAGACAAATTTTTTTAAACAATGAATTTTGTTTTTCCTATGATTTTAATTCGAAGAATTCTCTGGGTTTGTTTACGTTCTCACTATGATACGTTTCCAAATGTCGCTTAAGTTTATTAGGTTTCATGCTGTCTGCCGCCAACATTTTTGAGCAAATGATACACAGGGTCCTTTCTTCTTCATTTACTTCAGTACGAGTGTACCCAAAATTTAAGTATTCTTGAGAAAATATTTTCTTGATTTTATTTTCGGAACCACGCTCGTCTGTGTACTTGTTGATGGCTGTCTGTCGTCTAATGCTCGCTTACGCCCTCTTAAAAATTTATCCATGATTCTGCATAAGTCTGCTGCCGTGAATATTTAATACGGTGAATTGCAATTACATGAAAATATACACATTAAAAAATAGATTCATAATCGATAGAAGGATCGACTCGAATTAGATTGTCTTTAATTGAAATTGATGTCATAGAACTTTCTCTTTCAGCCTATGAGAAAACATTTCTTCACATCTGCGCACGCTCCAAACTTAACTTTTAAGCTGGCAAGACAAATTCCAGACAAATCGAAACTTCTCATGAAATCGGGAGAATGCCCGACATGGTGGGACGCAAGAGCAATAAAAAGGCATAGGATTCTTATTTTTTCAGTGCTGAGGATCGGTGTTGCAAAATGTCAATTTATTTGCGTATTCTTGGTAATTTGTAAAGTTTAAAATTAAGGTTGTAGTGTGGATTTAGCACCGAAATTCTCAAAATACATTTTTATTGTATTCATTTTATTGTTTGAAGTGAGGAGTGATGAAAATTATCATTGAAAATTGTACTGTGAATACTAAAAGGCTTAGAAACATTGATCTACATATTAAGATTTATTGTCTGTCCTGTTTATGTACCCAAAATTAATAAGGAATAATATTGCAATTTTTAAAAATGTATGATTCCTATCGCATTTGCAATAGACAAACGTTCTCTAACATCACAAATGTTATGAAAAAAATTAGAATAGTTTATTCTTGGTAAATAAGTGCGTACAGTGGCATTTCTTTTATTGTTCCTTTCGGAGTTAGAGAAGAGAAAACCTGACAAAAAGGGCTTAAGAAGGGCAATACGGGGGTTACTCTGAAATTTTTGAGATACGCGCAGACGAGAATTTACAAAATAACAATAATGGTTTATTTTAAAATATTAAGTATTTTAACACAAAAGACGATTTTTTACTGACTTACTTCAACTTGTTTAGCGTAGAATAAATTTTAAACAGAAGAAGAAATGGAGTTGACGCGAGAACATTTTCACGCTAAGATTTTCTACGAATTTAAAGTAGGATTAAATAAGAAGAATGCGTTCAACGGTTGCAATTAGCCTTTTGTGATAAATCTACAGCTCATGCTACTGTATTCAGATGGTTTACAGAATTTAGAAGAGGTCGCAATTTTCTTCAAGGATGAAGAACACACAGGAAGGCTGCCGTCAGCAGTAATCCCGGATATTGTGTCTGCCATACGAAAAATTTTAATGGATGATAATCGCTGTACCTATAAAATGATATAGCAGAAACATTGGATCCGCAGCCATATGCAAAATTATTCATGAAGAATTACATATGAAAAAAAAAATTTGTCTTTGGCTTCGCCATAATTTAACTGAGCCCCAAAAACAGGAGCGTGTCAGAATCAGTAAAGAAACTCTTAAACTGCTAAATTATGGTGGCCACCTCCTCATTTCTAAAATTGTAGCAAGTGATGAAACGTACATACCGTTTCTTGACGTTCCAACACGTCAAGAAATCAAAGTATGGGTCTTTGAAGATGATCTCACGCCGACAATGGTGAAAAAAAAACGCGCACTGAAAAAAGTGACATATGCTTAACAATGACAATGCATCTTCACATACAGACGGATTAATGGTTGAGTTTCTTAAACAAAAACAAATTAAAGTTATCCACCGTATTCACCTGATCTAGTTATGTGTGACTTTTGGTTATTCTTTTATCTAAAAAAGAACTTACGTGGACGTCGTTTTCATTCAGATGAACAGATTGATGTTACTATAAATGCATTTTTTCATTTATTCCAAGAAATGATTGTCTTGAGGCATTTAATCTGTGGAAAATTCATCTACAAATGTGCATTGATGCTGGGTGAGACTACTTTGAACACACCTAAAATTTTATAAATATAACTTTAAAATCCTAGTTGTATCTCTCTAAAATTTCAGAGTGATCCTCATATAAGAGAAACCATTCCTGTAAGGAATCAACTCGGGAGACGTACAAGTTGCGATAACAGTCATTCTTTCGGTTCATTCCACTTAACTCCCATAAGACACGTACTTTACTCAGCTGGAGGAACCTTTTAGAAATAAAAATTATATATTAATATACATTGTCAGGCTTGTTTATATATAAATATTTAACATGGAATAATAATATAATAAGTAAAAAGGAATGATACCAATCTCAATATGCAGGAGAGACTAGCTTTCTGTAATGTTATAAGTATTATAAGAAAATTAGAATATTTTTTGTTTTGTAAACAAGAGAGTATATGCGCAAAGATTTTACTTGTCCATTCACAGTTTCAGTGGTGACGAATTTATAAAAATGGCTTAAAAATTTATAGGGACGGCAATAGAAGCAATTAATTCCATTAAGAAGTCAACTCGGGTGGCGTCCTAGTAACCTTATTTGCCATTTCTTAGGTTCGCTTCATTAAACTCACCTAAAAGACGTGTACCACACTTAGCTGGAGTAACATTTTACAAAGAAAAAAATTACATATTATGCATTGTCCGGCCAATTTAAATGTTCATAGTTAATATAAAATGTTATTAAAATTGAAATGGCTTTAAAGTTTACATAGGGACGCTTATAAAAACAATTATTCCAGCAGGAAGTCAACTCGGGTGGCATGCCAGTCAAATTGTTATACATATCTTAGGTTCGCTCAAAAAACTCGCCAAACAGGCGCCTACCATACACTTTTAGTTTTCTTTTATGAAAAGAAAAAGTATGCATATCAGTAGGTATTTTCCGGCTTGTTTTTCCCCTCAGGGGATTTATCTTCTTTAGGTAAACACGGTTGTCACAATCCTGAGGTACTCTCTCTAGTGATCTGTCTTCTTCTTTATTTTTTCCTCTCCTCTTCTCTTCTGCTTTTTCTTCCTATTCTCCCTCATTGTGGTTGCCTCGTAGGAGGTTGAGAGCTCCCCTTGAGTAGCTTTCGCCGTTTTGTTGCTATTAGCTACTCCTGAGGACTAAATCACTCACGTGTTTGCCATGCGTGGAAACCCATGTCCCTGGAAAGGAGGGTCCTGGTAATTGAGGCCCCAGAGACCAACACATTACTTTGGCCTCTGCTTCAAGTAAACGGGAGGTGTGTTGTGGTCCTCACCACATCAATCGGCTTTATGAATCAAGCGGTAGGTACATCTACTGGGTGATTCGTTAGGGTAAAGACCACCCTGAGGATATACTGTGAGTGTATAGGACCTGGTTAGCACTGGTGAAGCTGGTCTGCATCCTCTTGTTGGACTTGGTGGTGGGTGGTGCGGTCAGGTCCCGAAATTTTATCAAAGCATAAATGGAGAACAAAAATTTTTCTTCTCTACCACGGGAGCACCATTTTCAAAATTAAGAAAAGAATTTTTGTTGTAATCAAAGGAAAGGAGAGTTCTTTCGAACAAGTGTCCCCCTTTCTAATACAAAAGGGAATATCGGGATTTATCGAAGAAGTGTGAGATGTCCGCAAATTAAGGTCAGGTAACTTATTGGTAGAGGCTGCAAATTCTACACGAGCAGCTACCTGTGTAACATGAAGCTGCTAGCAAATATTGAGGTCACTGTTTCACCTCATGGAAACTTAAACTTTTCACAAGGTGCCTCCTTTGCAGTGCAGTTAGAACTATCGTGGCCAACTGTTGCGCAACGAACGCAAGTCAGTTTGCAAATTCCCGATAGAGATTTGTTGAACACGCCGGCAGAAGAAATTCTAGAAAATTAGCAGAGCCAGAAGGTCGGTGCAGTTAAACGCATTACTGTCAAAAGAGACGATAAGATCGTATACACTAAACATCTCATTCTGACTCCAGAACTTCCTGACAATATCAAAGCTGCTTACATGAATTTACCATTCCGGCCATATATACCAAATCCTTGGCGTTGTTTTCAGTGTCAACATTTTGTACACTCGAGAAATGCATGCAGAGGCAAACTGACTTGCGCTCGTTGCCCAACAGTTGGTCACGATAGTTCTAACTGCACTGCAAAGGAGGCATGTGTTAACTTCCATGGTTACCATCCCTCCTATTCTCGAAGTTGTCCTCAATGGGTACTCGAAAAAGAAATTATAACCTATAAAGTGATAAATATATGTTCTTACCCTGAGGCAAGAAAACAAGTGACCTCTGGAACACCGCAGCCTGGAAAGAGTTACGCAACCACCACAAAAAATGTCACCAAAAGTACCAGCACCCAAACGGATACTCTCGCTTTTTTCCCCGTTATGAGATTACCCAATATAACAACTCGAGTCTTAAAATCGACACATCTTTCAAGTCGGAAATCTCCTTCAGCAAGTTCAAGAGACCTTAAAGCATTAAAGCTAAAATCTGCAAAAGAGGGCGCTCGTAAGTCCAGCTTATCCACCCGTAAAGCCATTTTATCTCCGGAAGCTGATACAGTGTCAATGCATCCTTCGGACGAAGATTTTTCATTCGAGTAATCGATTGAGGACCCGCTGTCTAGATTCGGGGGAAGAGCTTTTCTATTTAAATAATAACTTCCTTTGTTAGAAATCATTTGATTTCCATTTTCTCTGACATAAAGAAAGCATACGACCGTACATGGCAGTATTGAATTCTTCGTACATTATATAGTTTTTGCTTTAGGGGTAATCTTCCGATATTCCTGAAGAATTTTTTATGTTCCCGTGTTTTTAAAGTACGTATTGAAAACTATACATCCAATAATTTTACACAATCTGAGGGTGTTCCTCCGGGCTCAATTTATGTGTCACACTTTTTAGGCTGTTAATCAGTATCATTCTCCATCAGCTTCCATCATCATTACATGGTACTTTGTTGATAACCTGCAAATATCATGTGAGGGGTCTAAAATAAGATTAATTGAGAGACAACTGTAAACAGCAGTTAACAAACTTTCTGCATGGTGTATTGAGAATGGCCATATCTCATCAGCAAGCAAGAGTAAATGTGTCCATTTCTTTAGAAAGACTAGTTTATATAATGATCCAGTTATTTATATCAACAACACTCTAGTTCAAACATTGAATGAAATAAAACTCTTGAGTATTATCGTTAACCGAAAATTAACCTTTCTTCCGCAAGTTTTGTATTTGCGGAAGAAGTGTGAGCGATCGCTCAATATCCTCAAGGTGTTATCAAAATCATCTTGTGGCGCAGATCGCACATCACTTCTTCGAGTTTATCAGTCATTGATTTTATCCCGCATTGACTACAGGTGTGTTATTTATGGATCGGCTAGATATTCTGTTTTACGAAGACTGGACACTGTTCATCACTCTGCTTTGAGGACATGTTCTGGGGCATTCCACACATCCCCCGTCCAGAGTCTATGCGTTGTATGTCATCAATTACCTTTAGACCTGAGACTAATGTAGCAGTCTCTCAATTATTACACCAAGATCATATCAACCTCTCATCATAATATGCGTTCCATGGTTTCTAACGCCTCTCTTAAGAGACTATATGATGCTCGTCCAATGATCCTCCCACCTTTTCTCACAAGAGCCAAAATACATCTGTGGCTCTCAGACCTATGAGATGTTCGGATAGAGACAATTGATACTTTTGCTCATCCGCCTTGGTATGATCCAAAAATTAATTTTATTGACTCTTTTCCTTAGTTCTCAAAATCAGACACAACCCCTATTGTTTTTCAAATGCTATTTTCCTGCCATCGCTGTCAGTATGAGTCATACACACCTGTATTCACAGATGGTTCAAAAACAGTAGGACATGTGGGCTGAGGAGTTGTTATAAATAACGCAATTTTTAATTTCAATCTACATTTGTCCTGCTCCATCTTTACCACTGTAGCCACAGTTATCTTTTATGCACTTCAGCATGTGAATACAGATGATCGTCAATTTTGTATACATACTGAGAGCATGAGTTTATTGGAAGCTTTGAGAAACAATAGTATTACTTGCCCTCCTGTTATGTCAAAAATTTACAGAGCATTAGATTCTCTTGCTGGCAAGAGATATGACTTTAAATTTTGTTGGATATCAAGTCACGTAGGTCTTGAAGGAAATGAGAGAGCGGATGCAGCTGCAAAGGCTGCATCAGATCCAGTTTTTCTATCGGTTCCGCTCTCTCTCTGTGTGTGTGTGTGTGTGATGTGATGTGATGTGAGAAAGGTTATAAAAAATTATTTGTCCTCTTTGGGAAGAATAATGGGACTTGCAGATCGGAAACAAACTCCATGCCTTATTTCCCTCCCTCACTTTATTATCAGTTTTACCGTTACGATGTGCTGATGTAAAATTCGCTCACCTTCGTACCGGACACACACGTTTCACAGAGACATTTAATTTTTAATGAACTAAATCCATGGTGTGAACCGTGTGATGAACTATTCACTGTTTATCATATTTTAATTCCATGTCTTGATTTTAACTAACAACGTTTACACTTTTTTAATACTTATTTTAAAACTTTGAATTAATAGGGGATCCACCCCATAAAAACCTATTTGCTTTCTTGAGGGCAATAGGGTACATACATTTAATTAATATTTTAAATTTTAAAGTATTATATATGTATTTAATTAATTTTGTTTTATAATTAGATTTTAAAGTAAATTATACATTGATTTTTGTCTTTTAAGTTTTTAATGTTAATTGGGTTTTTTTATTAAAAAATAAATCTACTAAAACATTTCTTTTAGCGCAGCATGTCCATTTCTGGACTTTGCGCCATAAAACCCAACCAATCGGCTTGTTTTTAATTTCATAATTAGCATGGAATATTATTATAATTGGTATAAATAAATGATTGCTAGTGCATTTTGCAGCTGACAAGTTATCTGTAATATAACAAGCATAAAAAAAATGAAAACAGTTTATATTTGGTATACAGGAGCCTACAAGCCCACCTCTTTTATTGGTACATTTTACTTTACAGTGGCAATAAACTTGGAGAAATAACTTTAAAATGCATGGCGACCGCATCAAAATCAATTATTTCATTAAAGAGTCCACACAGGTGGCGTGATTGTCGCTTTATTTGACATTTTTTGTTTTTCATGAACAGTTGTACATAGGGCATTTAAAGCAGATACATTTTAATAAATATTTTTTAAAAATTTGAAATTCTTGCTCTAATGTAAAATTATTGCCATTTACAGGTTCCATTTAGCTAGATATCATGTATAACACGCATTATTTTATCTTTTTCCCTTTTGTTAAATATATAAAGTTATGTTAACATAGCAAAGCACTTTTAAACGAAAATAAGCATCAATAAGTAATTTTTTGCCGTAATTTTTCTGTTTGATTTTTATTGCTTTTTTACAACACCGTCAAAAATTGTGAAATAACATTCTACGATGTCTTAGTAGCTTACCACAAGAAAAAATAATTCTTTTTCTTTTATTATGCACTATCTGTAGCTCAAGACAAGTTTGTTGATAATGTAAGGTAACTAAAAACTTCACGTGAGCAACTTTACCTTGATTAGAGTAGGTATACGATGTAAAGAGAAAATTGTAAATAAAAATTTTATTTCCGAAATATACTTCGCCAATAATAAACTTAAAAATTAAATTCAAATTATTTCACTCGGTGTTTCATTAAAATTTAAGAGTAGACACGTTTTTAGGATATTAATTTTTTAAAACCGGAATTATTCAAGATTGTACTGTTTGATATTAAGCTGAAAATAATTCTTTTTTAATCAAAGTTTCAATTGAACATGGCAGTGAAAATTTACTAAAATTGATTCTAATGAAATTGCCAATTTACTAAAAGTCATGAGACTTGTTTCCCACAACGAGTTAAGGATAACAAGTTTAATAAGACTTGTGAAGAGTAAAATGAAGAAGCTTATTACACTTTTGTGTGTACAGTCAGAATAATTTATTATTCTCTATTTTAAACAATAAAACCGTGTACTTCTCTACAGGGTGTTTTACAAACATACAGTATCATGGAATTATGCACATTACAATGTAAATAACTTTATTTTGAGCCAATGGATTATCCAGTTTCTGGGATTTTCCTGGAAAGGTCTTTTATTTCATTTTGGTCTCATACATACTTGTTCATAGCAAGTTAAGGATAAAAATAGATTTTCAATCATTACAAAATGCGCGCTTAAGATTGGATTTTTCGGCGCAAGGTCCAAAATAGAACCAACTGCAACGAAACTTAAATTTTAAAAATAAATCACGGCCCTATTTCAATGATTTATCAAGGTCATCAACATTTTACGTGAGAATTTGTAAAGCATGCAGAATAACTGAGTTTTCTTTCAGTTTAGAGTAGGAGAATTTTCGCGACAAGAGACAACACGATAATTTCTTCGATGATTGATTTCTGTAAGCATTCACTTGATAACATTTTAAATAATTTGACTCTTGTGTGAAAAAAGAGGTTCCAGCCTAAGAAATGTTTTTCCTTTAATACATTGCTTTAACGTTTGTAAATGCTTTCTGACAATTCTTGTTGTAAATATGTGAATAGTTTCAAAACTATAATTAAACAAAGGTGAGCAATGATTTCAGAAGAAAATAACTCAAAGTTAATGGTTTCGAACATTTATTAATAAACAACTTTTAAACAACATGGTAATTGTTAGTATTGATATACTGTAAACTACATAATCTTTGTGATTTGTAATTTACATGTTCACAAACTTAAGGATGAAGCAATACATATTACTAAATTATAACAAACAGCAAAGTAATAATAAAAATCACAATTTTATGTGATTATACATAATAATCGTAAAATGGTTTTTACATTGGTATATATTATGCACACAATTAACAAAAAGAAAACAATTTAAATACAGGAACTATCATATCACTACAGCATGTGTGTGTGCATACATAATCACATTTATAAAACTAAATAGCATTTAGCTCAGAATACAGAAATTATTCACGAGCTGAAGATCACATTTGGAACGTATATTCTAATGCACAATGATCGTTTGCTCGTAAATGTTTAGCAAGTATTTTCCAATAACGGAATGTATAATTTACTGTAGCAACAACTTCGTGTTCGGCAAGTTTTGATTTCTTTTGTTGGTTTGTCATAATACAACCTTCTTTTAGCCGATCAGTTAAAATTAAACAGCGATCAACAGTTCCTTGTCATTCGGATTCCACTTTCAACAACTTCGTCGAAAGTTGTTGAAAGGATGTTCAGCTGCCAGCTATTTCATGGAGGTTGAAGACTAAATATGGCAGATATTATGATACCAGTAATTCTGTGCCTTTCTCTCCAAATTGAGACATTAAAGTATACGGAATTATTTAAGGGCAGAAAATGAATTTCAACTTTCCCCGAGAAGTGTATCACGGATGTACATCGCAACTTCCGTAATACATATCCAATAAGGTGAGCTCAAAATTTAGAAACTTCTCGGTTCAGTTAAAATTTTATTGTATCCTTATAAATTAAAAACTATCATTTTAGTTTACATTTAAAATTTTTATACTTTTTAAATACTTTTGAATAAAATTTTTAATATTACCAATTATTTAAAAAAACGAAGCATTTAACTATTTACATAATTCTTACTTTTAACAGAAATTTTGATTGATATATTAGGTACTAAATTATTCAACAAATTAACCAAATACAAAACTTGCCGAATGTAGTAAATGCATATTTACGATACTTCACTAGTTATCTTAAATTAACAATTTCAGAGTGTGATTCAGATTTTCCTTAACCCACAAAAATTTCTCAATAAACAACTTTTGAACTACATGACTATTATTGATACACAAAACACACTATATACTACATAATATTTGCAAATATAAAATTACAACATACTTAAAGATTTAAAGATGAAGCAATACATATTGCTAAATTACAATAAACAGAAAAGTAATAATAAAAATCAATTCTATGTGGTTATAACATAAAAGTCTAACAATGGTTTTTTACAAAGGTATATGCAATTAACCGAAAAAATTACACTTTAAATAAATGCAGGAACTATACCATCACTACAGTATGTGTGTGCATTTATAAAAAAAATTGCACTGAAAACTTCGCGTTATATAAGATTTAGCTAAATAAAGAGAATGAAAATTTACCCAATGAGCGAGCTGAGTGAGAACTTAAAAAGGAATTTAAAGAGAGGTTCTGCCTTAGAACTTCAACAAAAGAAATTAAAAGCGAAGTTCTGCCTTAGAACTTCAACAAAAGGAATAAAAGAGAAGTTCTTACTTAGAATGTATATTCTATCTGGGCATCCTCATAATAATTCCACCAAATGTTTTAATACAAAACCACCTTTAGAATATGTATTATAATATCACCACCACATTTACGATTTTTGACCCCTCCAAATCTATATTGCAATCAACAATCTGACGTACGTATTATAATCGAATGACACCTCCACTTCATTTTAAGTCCACCTCATCATCAACATGGTAATGTCTTATTTCTTAAATTCTAGTGCCACCTTTCACTTAAAAATTCAAATTAAAAGCGAAGTTCTGCCTTAGAACTTAAACAAAAGGAATTAAAAGTGAAGTTCTGCCTTAGAGCTTTAACAAAAGGAACTAGAACTTCAACAAAAGGAATTAAAAGCGAAGTTCTGCCTAAGAACTTCAACAAAAGGAATAAAAAGCAAAGTTCTGCCTTAGAACTTCAACAAAAGGAATTAAAAGGGAAGTTCTGCCTTAGAACTTCAACAAAAGGAATTAAAAGCGAAGTTCTGCCTTAGAACTTCAACGAAAGGAATAAAAGAGAAGTTCTTACTTAGAATGTATATTCTATCTGCGCATCCTCATAATAATTCCACCAAATGTTTTAATCAAAAACCACCTTTAGAATATGTATTATAATATCACCACCACATTTACGATTTTTGACCCCTCCAAATCTATATTGTAATCTACAATCTGACGTACGTATTATAATCGAATGACACCTCCACTTCATTTTAAGTCCACCTCATCATCAACATGGTAATGTCTTATTTCTTAAATTCTAGTGCCACCTTTCACTTAAAAATTCAAAAGAGGAATTAAAAGCGAAGTTCTGCTTTAGAACTTCAACAAAAGGAATAAAAGAAGTTCTGCTTTAGAACTTCAACAAAAGGAATAAAAGAAGTTCTGCTTTAGAACTTCAACAAAAGGAATAAAAGAAGTTCTGCTTTAGAACTTCAACAAAAGGAATAAAAGAGAAGTTCTTACTTAGAATGTATATTCTATCTGCGCATCCTCATGATTCCACCAATTTTTAATCAAAAACCACCTTTAGAATATATATTATAATATCACCACATTTACGATTTTTGACCCTCCAAATCTATAAATCTACAATCTGACGTACGTATTATAATCTACAATCACACCTCCACTTTATTTTAAGACCACCTCATCATCAACATGGTAATATTTATTTTCCTAAATTCTAATAACACCTTTCACTTAAAAATTCAAAAGAGGAATTAATAGCGAAGTTCTGCCTTAGAACTTCAACAAAAGGAATTAAAAGCGAAGTTCTGCTTTAGAACTTCAACAAAAGGAATAAAAGAAGTTCTGCTTTAGAACTTCAACAAAAGGAATAAAAGAGAAGTTCTTACTTAGAATGTATATTCTATCTGTGCATCCTCATAATAATTCCAAATTTTTTAATCAAAAACCACCTTTACAATATGTATTATAATATCACCACCACATTTACGATTTTTGACCCCTCCAAATCTATATTGTAATCTACAAACTGACGTACGTATTATAATCGAATGACACCTCCATTTCATTTTAAGTCCACCTCATCATCAACATGGTAATGTTTTATTTCTTAAATTCTAGTGCCACCTTTCACTTAAAAATTCAAAAGAGGAATTAAGAGCGAAGTTCTGCCTTAGAACATTAACAAAAGGAACAAAAAGTGAAGTTCTACTTTAGAACTTTAACAAAAGGAATTAAAAGCGAAGTTCTGCCTTAGAACTTCAACAAAAGGAATTAAAAGCAAAGTTCTGCCTTAGAACATTAACAAAAGGAACAAAAAGCGAAGTTCTGCCTTAGAACTTCAACAAAAGGAATTAAAAGCAAAGTTCTGCCTTAGAACATTAACAAAAGGAACAAAAAGCGAAGTTCTGCTTTAGAACTTTAACAAAAGGAATTAAAAGCGAAGTTCTGCCTCAGAACTTCAACGAAAGGAATAAAAGAGAAGTTCTTACTTAGAATGTATATTCTATCTGTGCATCCTCATAATAATTCCAAATTTTTTAATCAAAAACCACCTTTACAATATGTATTATAAAATCACCACCACATTTACGATTTTTGACCCCTCCAAATCTATATTTTAATCTACAATCTGACGTACGTATTATAATCGAATGACACCTCCACTTCATTTTAAGTCCACCTCATCATCAACATGGTAATGTCTTATTTCTTAAATTCTAGTGCCACCTTTCACTTAAAAATTCAAAAGAGGAATAACTTAGAAACTTAAGAATTCAATTAAAAGCGAAGTTCTGCCTTAGAACTTCAACAAAAGGAATTAAAAGCGAAGTTCAGCCTTAGAACTTCAACAAAAGGAATTAAAAGCAAAGTTCTGCCTTAGAACTTCAACAAAAGGAATTAAGAGCGAAGTTCTGCCTTAGAACATTAACAAAAGGAACAAAAAGTGAAGTTCTACTTTAGAACTCCAACGAAAGGAATAAAAGAGAAGTTCTTACTTAGAATGTATATTCTATCTGGGCATCCTCATAATAATTCCACCAAATGTTTTAATCAAAAACCACCTTTACAATATGTATTATAATATCACCACCACATTTACGATTTTTGACCCCTCCAAATCTATATTGTAATCTACAATCTGACGTACGTATTATAATCGAATGACACCTCCATTTCATTTTAAGTCCACCTCATCATCAACATGGTAATGTTTTATTTCTTAAATTCTAGTGCCACCTTTCACTTAAAAATTCAAAAGAGGAATTAAAAGCGAAGTTCTGACTTAGAACTTCAACGAAAGGAATTAAGAGCGAAGTTCTGCCTTAGAACATTAACAAAAGGAACAAAAAGTGAAGTTCTACTTTAGAACTTTAACAAAAGGAATTAAAAGCGAAGTTCTGCCTTAGAACTTCAACAAAAGGAATTAAAAGCAAAGTTCTGCCTTAGAACATTAACAAAAGGAATAAAAAGCAAAGTTCTGCCTTAGAACATTAACAAAAGGAACAAAAAGCGAAGTTCTGCCTTAGAACTTCAACAAAAGGAATTAAAAGCAAAGTTCTGCCTTAGAACATTAACAAAAGGAACAAAAAGCGAAGTTCTGCTTTAGAACTTTAACAAAAGGAATTAAAAGCGAAGTTCTGCCTCAGAACTTCAACGAAAGGAATAAAAGAGAAGTTCTTACTTAGAATGTATATTCTATCTGTGCATCCTCATAATAATTCCAAATTTTTTAATCAAAAACCACCTTTACAATATGTATTATAATATCACCACCACATTTACGATTTTTGACCCCTCCAAATCTATATTTTAATCTACAATCTGACGTACGTATTATAATCGAATGACACCTCCACTTCATTTTAAGTCCACCTCATCATCAACATGGTAATGTCTTATTTCTTAAATTCTAGTGCCACCTTTCACTTAAAAATTCAAAAGAGGAATAAAAAGCGAAGTTCTGACTTAGAACTTCAACGAAAGGAATTAAGAGCGAAGTTCTGCCTTAGAACATTAACAAAAGGAACAAAAAGTGAAGTTCTACTTTAGAACTTTAACAAAAGGAATTAAAAGCGAAGTTCTGCCTTAGAACTTCAACAAAAGGAATTAAAAGCGAAGTTCTGCCTTAGAACTTCAACAAAAGGAATTAAAAGCAAAGTTCTGCCTTAGAACATTAACAAAAGGAACAAAAAGCGAAGTTCTGCTTTAGAACTTTAACAAAAGGAATTAAAAGCGAAGTTCTGCCTCAAAACTTCAACGAAAGGAATAAAAGTGAAGTTCTTACTTAGAATGTATATTCTATCTGTGCATCCTCATAATAATTCCAAATTTTTTAATCAAAAACCACCTTTACAATATGTATTATAATATCACCACCACATTTACGATTTTTGACCCCTCCAAATCTATATTGTAATCTACAAACTGACGTACGTATTATAATCGAATGACACCTCCATTTCATTTTAAGTCCACCTCATCATCAACATGGTAATGTTTTATTTCTTAAATTCTAGTGCCACCTTTCACTTAAAAATTCAAAAGAGGAATTAAGAGCGAAGTTCTGCCTTAGAACATTAACAAAAGGAACAAAAAGTGAAGTTCTACTTTAGAACTTTAACAAAAGGAAGTTCTACTTTAGAACTTTAACAAAAGGAATTAAAAGCGAAGTTCTGCCTTAGAACATTAACAAAAGGAACAAAAAGCGAAGTTCTGCCTTAGAACTTCAACAAAAGGAATTAAAAGCAAAGTTCTGCCTTAGAACATTAACAAAAGGAACAAAAAGCGAAGTACTGCTTTAGAACTTTAACAAAAGGAATTAAAAGCGAAGTTCTGCCTCAGAACTTCAACGAAAGGAATAAAAGAGAAGTTCTTACTTAGAATGTATATTCTATCTGTGCATCCTCATAATAATTCCAAATTTTTTAATCAAAAACCACCTTTACAATATGTATTATAATATCACCACCACATTTACGATTTTTGACCCCTCCAAATCTATATTGTAATCTACAATCTGACGTACGTATTATAATCGAATGACACCTCCATTTCATTTTAAGTCCACCTCATCATCAACATGGTAATGTTTTATTTCTTAAATTCTAGTGCCACCTTTCACTTAAAAATTCAAAAGAGGAATTAAAAGCGAAGTTCTGACTTAGAACTTCAACGAAAGGAATTAAGAGCGAAGTTCTGCCTTAGAACTTCAACAAAAGGAATTAAAAGCATAGTTCTGCCTTAGAACATTAACAAAAGGAATTAAAAGCAAAGTTCTGCCTTAGAACGTTAACAAAAGGAACAAAAAGCGAAGTTCTGCTTTAGAACGTTAACAAAAGGAATTAAAAGCGAAGTTCTGCCTTAGAACTTCAACAAAAGGAATTAAAAGCAAAGTTCTGCCTTAGAACATTAACAAAAGGAACAAAAAGCGAAGTTCTGCTTTAGAACTTTAACAAAAGGAATTAAAAGAGAAGTTCTGCCTCAGAACTTCAACGAAAGGAATAAAAGAGAAGTTCTTACTTAGAATGTATATTCTATCTGCGCATCCTCATAATAATTCCACCAAATTTTTTAATCAAAAACCACCTTTAGAATATGTATTATAATATCACCACCACATTTACGATTTTTGACCCCTCCAAATCTATATTGTAATCTACAATCTGACGTACGTATTATAATCGAATGACACCTCCACTTCATTTTAAGTCCACCTCATCATCAACATGGTAATGTCTTATTTCTTAAATTCTAGTGCCACCTTTCACTTAAAAATTCAAAAGAGGAATTAAAAGCGAAGTTCTGCCTTAGAACTTCAACAAAAGGAATTAAAAGCAAAGTTCTGCCTTAGAACATTAACAAAAGGAATTAAAAGAGAAGTTCTGCCTCAGAACTTCAACGAAAGGAATAAAAGAGAAGTTCTGCCTCAGAACTTCAACGAAAGGAATAAAAGAGAAGTTCTTACTTAGAATGTATATTCTATCTGCGCATCCTCATAATAATTCCACCAAATTTTTTAATCAAAAACCACCTTTACAATATGTATTATAATATCACCACCACATTTACGATTTTTGACCCCTCCAAATCTATATTGTAATCTACAATCTGACGTACGTATTATAATCGAATGACACCTCCATTTCATTTTAAGTCCACCTCATCATCAACATGGTAATGTCTTATTTCTTAAATTCTAGTGCCACCTTTCACTTAAAAATTCAAAAGAGGAATTAAAAGCGAAGTTCTGCCTTAGAACTTCAACAAAAGGAATTAAAAGCAAAGTTCTGCCTTAGAACATTAACAAAAGGAACAAAAAGCGAAGTTCTGCTTTAGAACTTTAACAAAAGGAATTAAAAGAGAAGTTCTGCCTCAGAACTTCAACGAAAGGAATAAAAGAGAAGTTCTTACTTAGAATGTATATTCTATCTGCGCATCCTCATAATAATTCCACCAAATTTTTTAATCAAAAACCACCTTTACAATATGTATTATAATATCACCACCACATTTACGATTTTTGACCCCTCCAAATCTATATTGTAATCTACAATCTGACGTACGTATTATAATCGAATGACACCTCCATTTCATTTTAAGTCCACCTCATCATCAACATGGTAATGTTTTATTTCTTAAATTCTAGTGCCACCTTTCACTTAAAAATTCAAAAGAGGAATTAAAAGCGAAGTTCTGACTTAGAACTTCAACGAAAGGAATTAAGAGCGAAGTTCTGCCTTAGAACTTCAACAAAAGGAATTAAAAGCAAAGTTCTGCCTTAGAACGTTAACAAAAGGAACAAAAAGCAAAGTTCTGCCTTAGAACGTTAACAAAAGGAACAAAAAGCGAAGTTCTGCTTTAGAACGTTAACAAAAGGAATTAAAAGCGAAGTTCTGCCTTAGAACTTCAACAAAAGGAATTAAAAGCAAAGTTCTGCCTTAGAACATTAACAAAAGGAACAAAAAGCGAAGTTCTGCTTTAGAACTTTAACAAAAGGAATTAAAAGAGAAGTTCTGCCTCAGAACTTCAACGAAAGGAATAAAAGAGAAGTTCTTACTTAGAATGTATATTCTATCTGCGCATCCTCATAATAATTCCACCAAATTTTTTAATCAAAAACCACCTTTAGAATATGTATTATAATATCACCACCACATTTACGATTTTTGACCCCTCCAAATCTATATTGTAATCTACAATCTGACGTACGTATTATAATCGAATGACACCTCCACTTCATTTTAAGTCCACCTCATCATCAACATGGTAATGTCTTATTTCTTAAATTCTAGTGCCACCTTTCACTTAGAAATTCAAAAGAGGAATGAAAAGCGAAGTTCTGACTTAGAACTTCAACGAAAGGAATTAAGAGCGAAGTTCTGCCTTAGAACATTAACAAAAGGAACAAAAAGCGAAGTTCTGCTTTAGAACTTTAACAACGGGAATTAAAAGCGAAGTTCTGCCTTAGAACTTCAACAAAAGGAATTAAAAGCAAAGTTCTGCCTTAGAACATTAACAAAAGGAACAAAAAGCGAAGTTCTGCTTTAGAACTTTAACAAAAGGAATTAAAAGAGAAGTTCTGCCTCAGAACTTCAACGAAAGGAATAAAAGAGAAGTTCTGACTTAGAATGTATATTTTATCTGCGCATCCTTTTAATAATTCCACCACTGATTTTTTAATCTAAAATCTCCTTTAGTATACATATTATAATATCACCACCACATTTACTTTTTTTGCCCCCTACAAATCTATATTGTGATCTACAATCTGACGTACGTACTATACTCTAACGACACTTCCACTTCATTTTAACACCACCTCATCAACATGGTAATGTTTATTTTCGTAAATTATGCATATGAGTATATCCGAGTTCAAAAAACATTTAATAGTCTATTCCACTATTAAAAGTCCACTATAGAAACACAGCATATTTATATAAATTTCGAGCTTGTTTGAATAAAATTCGTCGAATGTAACATTTCCTTCAAATAAAATTTTTGAAGAAAATTTCTCCTCAGCACATGAGCTTTAATTAAACCTGTTCATAAAAGAGTATAATTCCACCTCCATATGACAGATGCTTAAGAAATAATGCCAACACACATTGAGCAGATTAGTACAGTCTGAATATTTAAAAGCACATTGACTAAAAACAATCCCTCAAGGGGACCACACAGAGTACATTATATAAATAATTTCAAAAAAACTGCGAGTCAGTAATAACCTACTTCCACTTCCGTATAATGAATATTAAATTACACATGGTACCTCTTCTGAATAAGTCAAGTCTTAACATCAGCTAAGAATAAATCCCACATTGGATCGAAAACTCTGTACCTTCGCAAATTTACTCATTTTGTTGATACGATTCTGGTCGACCAATAATGGTAAACCAACTAAAGGAATTCAGCACTCTCGTGAAATTGAGAGATACTCTCAAACTACAATTTCGTCAGGCTTATGGCCGTTGTAACTTGTATTCGATAATTCTAAATTTACAGCCCATGAAGTCAAGCATGCTCACATACAATCTAAGGCGACGCATCACCCTCGATTTAATTTAGAAGCATTGGAACCTGAGTATCGAAACTAATATAGCCTCTCCCTAAATACATTTTCACCTCCCTTTAATGTAAAACACAAGTTTAACTATAACACCTTTATAGTGTTCTTCCAAACAGCCTCACTTTTGAATTCATATTAAAATATTACTTCACACTCCACAATGTTTAAGACAACAATTCAGCTATTCCAAACCAAAGAGTCCACCGTAAATGAACTAACCTCAAATCAGTGTCTTTCGTTAAATATTTCAGAAGAAAAATTGCCCCATAAACATATCTTTGAATGAAATAAAATCTAAAGACAAGGAGTTTTGTGTGGGCCACATCTATGTCAAAGTAGCACACCCCGCGGATAAGGGCCTTTTTCAAGAGAAACTACATAGAAACAAAAGGTATTGGGTATAAACATGCAGCTTCTGTAAATTCAGCATTCTCACATAGAAATAACTCAATAAAAATCTTCAGAACAAATTCAAGCTAATTCTAATTGTATCTCTAACATCAAGATGGTGTTCTTTCAACCTACATAATCTCAATGGAGCAATTTCAGTTCGAAAACCACAACACGTCACATGTACAGAAACTCAGTAACAGATTTATGGAATTCAAACAGAATTAATGCACACACACATGTATTAACACTTTTAGAGAATAGTGTATTTAGTAAAACAAGTCATCTGTACGTCACATTTATTTGAGCTGTGCAGAATATATTTTCATAATTGATATCGAATATCATTTTAAATTAAATGCAATTTATTTTCAAATCTTCCTTAAAATTTTACTAGATAATGAACATATGTAAATTCTTTCAATAATTACTTTCTTGATATTTCATACATACATTCTAAAAGAAATTTAAATAGTGTTCTGTACACCAACTTTTATCAAGACATTTTATTTTGCAAAACGCACTGTCATACTGCTAATACATTGCATTCATTTGAGCACATAAATCATTAAGCAGTCTAAAATGGAGATTTTATCTTAAAGCACTTTATCAATTTAATGTTTAAAAATCAAATATTTTAATACTTTTATTACTCTTGTTTCTTAAATTTCTATGCTAAATGGTTTTTTTATTCCGTACAAGTCCTTTCTTCAGAAATTAGCTTCATGGCTATTTGTTAAAAACGAAAGTAATATTTCTTAATGATTCTTATATAGAGAAATGTGCAATACCGACGCCACTTTTATTGGTTTTCAGACTCCTAACCTATCCTATCATAGTCCCACTTTTATAAACTAGTATGAAACATATTGCCATATTTTAAAAACTTATATATTTATTATGATAGGATCAGATTACTCAAAGTCAAATATTTTTTTCATAAATGAAATTATTCACATATCTAGGGAATTTTATTAATATTTTGCGTAAGCTAATTAACTTTGGTATTTTTCTATGTTCAATACGTAACTTAAGTTTACACAAAATAAGTTTCATACTACTAAGAATTCTTTTATAGATAATTTCAATTCTATATAATCTCAATCTTAATTCTAATTTAATTTTTTACATTCACTACAGAAGTTAGCAATGTTACAATTCTCATGCAAATATTGGCTTCAACAATATTTTGTTCAAATATTTCTCACTAACTAATTTATAAGATTGTAATCTTACTTTCCACATCAATAGTTTAATTTAGTTTGATACATTAATTTTAATTCATACAGCATGAATGAGAAACTAATTTCAATTTTTGGTAAAACTGATTTGGCTTAGACAGTTCTTCACAAAAATCGAATACGAGGCGTAAATTTCTCGCATTAATTGCCCTGTACTAGAAACTTTACACTGAAAAGAAAAGCAATACGACTGGTAAATGTTTAGCAAATAACACTTTCTGATAACCGAGTGTAATTACAGAAATTGCTTCGCGTTCGGCAAGTTTTGATGTAGTTTGTTGGCTTGTCATATTGCCACCACCTTACAGCCGATTAGGCATAATTGGACCGCGATCTACTCATCATTGTAGTTGGGATTCCACTTTCAACAACTTCGTCGAAATTTGTTTAAAGGATATTCAGCTGCCAGCTGTTTCATGGAAGTTGAAGACTAAATATGGGAGATATTATGATCCCAGTACTCAGTAATTCTGAGCCTTTCCTTCCAAATTGGGACATTAAAGTATCGAGAATTACCTAACGGCAGCAAGTAAATTTCAACTTTCCCCGAGAAGTGTATCACGGATGTACATCGCAACTTCCGTAATACATATCTAATAAGTTGAGCTCAAAATTTATAAATTTCTCGGTTTAGTTGAAATTTTATTGGGTCCTGAAATCTATTAAAACTATCATTTAATTTAAGAAATTAAACATTTTTATTTTAATTACTTATATATAAGAGACTTATTACATAAAATATTATAACCCAACTATTTATTATAACCCAACTATTTTAAAATACATGGAATTTAACTATTTACATAATTCTTAACGTATTCAATTTTAATTCTACCGTATACATTAATATATATGTATATTAGGTATTAACCTTTGCGGTTGAGTGTTCCGGGTGATGGAACAACCAATATTATATAACACAAACCAAAACTTGCCGAATGTAGTAACCTCTGTGTAATTCATGACGTTTGATCATTTATTTTAAAATTAACAATTTCAGAGTGTGATTTAGATTTCTACTAACCCTCAAAAACTTCTATGCGAGTGAATATTTTCCATCGAGATTTAACTTTATTATGCAAGGCAAGTTAAATTTTTGAAAAGACCAAGATAAAATTTAGTTACTGTGTAAGGAGATGACAGAGTTCGAATATTTATAAATACTGCCTAAAAGTTGTGGAATTCCATCTCAGCGAGTTCAATTGAATGCGTATCACATAATTTATGATTTCGAAACTAACCCTCAAGAACTCATTTGCTAAGACTTAAACAATGGACAAAAAGTTAAAAACAGAACTATAGATTTTCCACGTTACGTGTGAATTTATATAAAGCCTCAAGTTTTTCTTAATATTTTAATTACATGTAGTAAACAAAAGATCTAAAGTTGCTTTATACCATGTAAATTGTTTCGTGTCACTATAACAGGATTATGTTGCATGTTGTCCACTCTAAGTATAATTACAATTAATTGCATGGCTAAACTCACGCCATTTATTTTAATGCTAAAATTCAGGGAATTGCACAAAATCACCTAAGTTTTGAAATTTCTATAGCTGTCAATGTAACGCTTTCATTAATCGTGATTGAATTGCTCTCTTCAATAAATTGGTACAAAAGTTTAATCGTAACAGCTAATATTAACAATGAACTCTTAGAAATATTGACGTTTCCTTAAAATCCATTTTAAGTTATAATCCATTCCAAATCCATTTAAAAATTTCTAATCACCCTTTTTCGGTTGTTTGCCTGACACTTTCTGCACAAGGGCTGATCGGACCCGAGTTGCTTTTCTACTGCTTACACCAGAAAAAGAAAATGGAACAAGTTTTATTAACTCAACCATATGTACTGAACTAATGTGCTGCGATTTGAACGAGTTCTCAGTCACTTGGTCAATTGCACATTAAAATTACACTAACATGTAATTGCTCATCGATAAAAGTAGCTCTTCACTTTTGTTGAAGTAAATCCTTAAACGAAAATGGATTTAATCTGAAAAAGAATGTGAGGAATTTTACTCGAATAAAACTTTCAGTTTATAATTATTATTGATATATTAGATTATAAAGTGAAATACCACCTCAAACTTATATTGAGGTCATAAATAAAAGCATTATTGTACTCCTCAACGAATTTTTGTCTATTATTGCACTGAAAATTTTTATGAAATTATGTTTACATGAAATTATTAGTCTTTAGTTAATATCTCGAATTAATAGTTTCTGAAGTTAACAGTAATACCAATTAAAAATACAAATTAATCTTAATCTGAACGCCAGGTAGTATGTCCATATGTGTTTAAGTGGGTCACATTTCAATTTGGAATTCTCGCTTCAAGAAAGAACCCCCGAAGCCCCTGCTTTTCCCCTGTAAAAAGGGGAAAACTTACGGCTTCGGGGATTCTTTTTAAAATTTATTAGCGTAATTTTTCTAATTTGGTATAGTTATTGGCGAAATACTGATCATTAACTCTTCAGAAAAATATGCTTTCTCCTTTCAAAATATCACCGATTGGAAAGCTGACAATGATTGTGATGACTTCAATATTTAATGGATTTGTAACTAAAGATTTTTTCACACGTGATTTGATTTGCTTTTGGCCAAATGCTGAGACAAAGACATTTCATATCGTGAAATATCTTTTGGACATTTAATTGTCTTAATGTAAGCTTAAATGGGTGTAAATGTAGAATCTAATTTTTATTTTTAAACCAAACTTCTGTCAGAATGGATTTTTATGATTTTGTTTCTGTAGCTCGTATGCCATAAATATCTAGTATATGTTCTGTTTACACTAGAATAGGTGTTTTCAATTAGTAAATAATCTCAGCTAATCCTTTTCGCCCACGAGAGTCAAAATTAAACAGAAGCCATAGCTTAAAGATAATTCCGAAATATCACAAGTATTAAAGGCGGGATTGGAAAACACGAACTGTTGAACTGAACATAAAAACCCATTGGACAACCAGCTCCGTGTTTAATAACTAGATAGAAACCTCGAAAGCTAGGTACGTTTTTCCGTAATGAAATCAAATTGAATACGCATATGCTGAGTCAGATGTAAACTAAGTGTTCTTTGAATCAGTTGATTTCAAATAAATCAAGCGAAAGTTTCTGTCCTGAAGGTAACTCGCTGAAGAAGGGTGTCACAGCTTGAATAAAACAAGAGAGGCTTATAAAACGTGAATATTTAACATCAGAATTATCAGCTAGCATGCGGTGTAAAGAATATACTATTACCAATGGAACAGCAAGTATGAAACCGAGTGAGAGGGAGGCGATGTGACGAACTGACTGGACAGCTTTCGCTCGGACAAGACGTTAACCGGCAACAGTTAATATTCTCGGCACGCCCGTTGCCAGTCTTGGAGTTTCCAACGCTTGAACTGCAGACGCGATGTTCATTTGAATGAAAGGGGTACTTTAACTAAAAATCTAGTGTTTAAAACGGATTTCGAACCTTTGTAAGCACACGAGCTCAATTGGGTAAACAAACTGAGGAATAGAAGTTAAAAGCGCTAACCATTCCATATTCAGCCTGTCACACAGGGAAGCTGGAACATTGTTATATCTTAAAACGGAAATACTCTATTTTTTCCGCATCTCTTTTCCGGGTAGTTTCTTGAATTGAACCGACAGAAATCAAACCAAATATTCAACATGGTTTTTATTGTCTTTTAAATGAATATTGTTACGAATCTAAAAGTTTTAAAATTTCTTCTTGCGTGATAACTGAAACATGTATACTTTTTTAAAGCGTCGATTACAAATGTATAAAGAGTTCTATGGCTTATGACGCAAATAGCTAAATTCTCACATCGAAAAGTTAAGGATTTGCCTAAGAATTCAAAATTGTATCATTCTACTTGATTTTTCTAAATGAAAAATGAACATTATTTAAAATCCCCATAAAATCTAACTACAGCGGTATTGTTTATAAAGTGATCCGACTAAATTTATAGAAGAAATTAGATTATCGCGCTAATTTTAAAATATTTCTACTGCTGCAAGTTATTGTCAATTCTTTAGCATAATTAAAATTTTAAATTCTCGACAGAAAGCGTTTTGCACAAATTACCAAACATTTCTAGAAGCATTTACGCTGATGAAAAACTTTCGAACGCACTAGTGGCAAAAGCTGTTGATTGTGTTAAATAGAAATTTTAACTCATTTTAATTGCAAATCTGAACTAAGTTGCTTTTTATATTTTAAAATAAAGGAATCCATGAAGTGGAGAGTCTTTTAAGCGAATTGTTTTAAATATTAATTGCTGTAAATGGAAATTGGCATACGAATAATCTACCATTTAATCAAAAGTATTTATACGATATTGGATTGTGTGTTAATGTATTAAGTACTGTTAGATGTATGATGTGTAGATGTATGCCATGGCTGTGAGTTAAAAATGCGATTACGAAATTTTCTATTCGTTGTTTCGACATTCAATACAGTGAATCACCTAAACGAGGGGCCCCATTTACGTAACTTTGTAAGACTCAGAATGCCAATTACAACTAAAGTAGAAATTTCAAATCACATTTTTAAACATAAATATAAATACTTTTGTATTGAATGGTAGACCAAGAAAAGATTCAAAACTTGAATATTTAATTATTTTTCTCTCAACGTACTATTGAGTTTTCTGATTTAAAAGTGAAAAAAGCAAGTTAGTTGAATATATTTTTATTTTCACTGCATGAAACCTAGACCTTAAAACCGCTTAAATATTGTAGTCAATTTTTAAACTTTCAGTTGCCTTAGATTTTCAGAGCGAAACACGATGCAACAATTAATTTTAAGTTCAAAACCATATAATTTTACCGAACAATTTAATCTCTCAGCAAAAGACTGACAGTGCTTTCGAGCCACGCAAAAACAGCAACTGCATTCGTATTGTTTGCATTTAAAACCCATTGTGCCATCGTCCTAAAATAAATGGCTGCAATGTAATACACGTTTCCAGACAAGACTAGAGATTGTACAAACAATTTTACAGCATGCTAAAAATAAGCTCCTGATCAGATTCTTACAAATATTTAAATGAAAGTGTGCAATGCAGGTGAATTTAACAACGACTTGCAAGCAGCTAATTGTGACACCATAGTTATCTAGAAAACATTTGTACTTAGATTTACGGGTCCTTATTTTAACGATCTATTAAAAAGAGGTATATCTATATATTTAAATATAAGTGTACCCCGCGTTTCGCTTAGTTTTACATATAGTTAGATGTATTTATAATTTACGAATGACATAACGCATTTAATTAGACTCATTTGGTTCAACGATCGCTTTCCTTACCCGGGGTTATCCATACAGAGACCGAAAATTTCAATTGAATTCCGAATTATTACAAACATTCTTGTTAAAGTGTAATTTAAATCCATGAATTATTGAAATGAAGTAGAGCGCTCACCATTTAGCGGCAAGTAGGATGGTTTGATTTGTTTGTCGCTCAACGGCCATTTTATGCACACGAGGGCTAATTAGACCGGGATCTACAGTTTAAATTGGATTCCGAACCACTACAAACACCCATGTCCTAGGTGGGATTCGAACCCACGAACTGTTGAACCGAAGGCAAGAGCGCTAACCATTCGGCTGCCAGCTCGGCCTGCAAGTAGGGTGTTCATTTCATCAAGGGTAAACGTACCTAGTTTTCGAGGAACTCGTCATGTTATGAAACGACAGTCTAGTTGTCTAGCTCACATACAGAAATGAGAATTGTAAAAATCCTGATTTAAATTTCTGCTTGAAAACAAAAATATTCAGATTAACACAAGTGCGCAAGTTACACAAAATAGTTTTAGTAACTTAAAATGATGCTTTGCATCACGAAAAAAGTTTTGTAGGAATCAACAGAAAAACGTAAGATGTTTGTAATGCTTCATATTGTTGTCTTTTATTACGAAGTTAAATTGTAAACTCTGCGTTGAAATCCATTTCCGACCTGTTGCGTATTTTGAAAGAAGATAGTTTATTCACTGAAGACGTTAGGACTTTTCCAAGAAAATATACTTTTATTGCTCGGGAAATTAGAAAGGATAAGTCTGATAAAATGAATACTTTTCTCTATTTTTAATGATTAAAGGCGTACAGGATTTTAAACGGTGTGAATAAAAGTAAAAGCTTTTTAAAGCGAGAATTTCCGTATTAGAATGAATGTTACATTGCTTAAACCACATCATGCCATAAGTAACTCTGCAAGGAATTGAAATCGATGCCACTCGTGATTTAAACTTAATTAAAAACGTTGTATTCAAAATTACTAAAAACAATTCACAGTTGTATTGAGAATGTTAGTGAGATTTCTTCCCTGGCAAAAACTGAATTCAATAAGCTTATGAAAATTCCTCCTAACCGTCCATGGTATTTCGATAAGAGACCGGGTGTGACCTTCAAAGTTAGACCAAGATCTTATCAAACTGCCTTTTCCCGCTATCTGAGTGGGCACACGAGAGGAATCACCTTTCAGCAGGGGCAGAGGACATTTTAGACTGTTCTTCGTACTCCATCAATATGGCCTCCCTGGACATACCTTAACATGCTTAAATTTGAAAAAAGACTGTCCTTTGGGACTCATCTTTTAAGCATTTTAGATATTTTTGGTTATATGCGGGTTGTCTAGCCTATCTGGTCAACCTGAGATTAGTAACAACATTAAGACTTAATCTCAATTGTGCAATTTTTATTTTAAGCACAGATGCCGAAATACCGATAGAAGCTAAAATCCTTTTGTGTAACTTCCTTAATTCAATTCCGTTTAATGCTTTGTCTGAAAATCAAAGATTTATTGATTAACTACATAGTTAGTTCTGTTGAATTATCAAATAGCGTTTCTCCTACAGACAGAAATTTAAAATAAATAAGTTTGAATTTTACTACATTGCTCTTTTCACAAGGAAATATTTTATGTAACAAAAACACAGTAAACACAAAAGAATTTAAAGATGTTTCCAACATTCATGTTTAAATGCTTCCCTTTACAGAGTTCTCTTAAGCAAATTTATCAACCCTTTACTGTATATCCAATAAAACATACCGTTTAATAAAATTTAAGATTCTTTATTAGAAACACTTGAATCAGAAGGCTCTGGATTTTCTTTTTAAGATTAATTCGTTTTTATGCTTTGAACTTAAGAATGTGCGTTTTATAAATATATTTTATAATTAGATATATTAGTTATTTTAAATGTATCATGTATTTAAAATAAGAACTAAATAATTGTGTTATAATAAAAATTTTTGTTGTACCTTCATTATTTTATTGTATAAGCTTTAAACAAAGTTAAGCTTAAAATAGTTGAATGAATAGAATTCAACTTGTTTCATGGACATTCTCACAAGAAAGCTATTTTCTGGATGAGCAATTACATCAAATCCGGAAATATGACTTTATAATTCCGATATTTCTTTGTAGTTAACTACGATAATTTAGAGCCATAAATGCATTATTAAATTACTGTATTACCACTTTTCGATAACGTACAAACTATCCTTATTTTAAGACTACATAGAAACCTTCGCAAAGTGCCAACCAGTATAACAAATACATGTAAATATATTCAAATAATTCCAGAAAAATCATTCCACTTACTCAAATTCTTAACTCACGATCCCTCTAGACTCCTGGTTCTAGATAGCAATGTCTGGAAATATAACTACATCCGTACAATTTAGTTGAAAATAGAGATTTTTTATGTAAAAATTAATACAATCAATGTACTTGGTAGTTCTATATAAGACATTTTTATATATACTTATTCAAACACTGACGGCAAAAAATTAGGGTTTTCATTAATCTGAGTAAATACTTTCTGAAATAATTATGATTTTTACACTGTGAACACAACACGATTTTTGCCAGAAAAGTTAAGTTCACTTTAAATATTACTCAATTCTTAGGATTTTGGGAACTAGTTTTATCAGGAACTTCATTCTGAGAATCTTAATTTATAATAATTAAGACATTTCAAAATAAAAGTTTAACGATGATGAAATTTTTACGAAAGTTTAAAACAGAATTACTAAGGTTTTTGTGACTGCTTTATGTATAATGGCAAAGTTATTAATCAAGTCAATATATAACACCACAATTATCAATCCTCTGTAATAAAATAAAAAATTTAGAATGTTCTAACTTTCTAACTTTTGTTTTTACTTCGTATTTAAAATTTAATAAAATTATCGTATAATATATTTAAATTACTTAATTTTAAGCCGATATTTCAGATATTACTAACGTTCAGTTTAATCTCAACTTATTCTGTTCTCAAGATTTGATTATTTATGCTTTAACTGTAATGGTTAATAGGTTATATCTAAAATTATTTCTGTCAGTATGTTATACACCAGCAAATAAAAATGTGTTAACGATTCTTTTTTGTAAGTTTTAGAGGGCACTTAAAAGCACTTCTGCAGAAGTTTGTTTTTAAAGGTTGTTAATTGATAATCACATTTTCAGCAAAAGCATAAATAATTGTTAATGATACAAAACTTTTTAAAAGCTATATATTTAAGAACTAAGGAGATCTAAGTCTCTTCTAAACAAGATTTCTCGATTTATAATTTCAATTAATAGATTTTGTAAAGCGAGAGGATGTTTATATATAATTTGTAATTTTGAATGAAACACTAAAATTGCAGAATTTAGTGAGAAAAATATTTTAAGACAGTTCCCTGAATTAAAACAGTACTTCACTCAAACATTAACTATTTAGGACAAGATTGAAATTGTGGTGCCGGAAAACATACATTTGCACTATTTCACGATTTGCATTTTTAAAAAGAATATTTTTAAAATAAGAATTAAAGCTGATGTTGTGACTGAGAATTAAGGAAAAAAAAACTGATAATTAACTACGAAAAGCGTATGAATTTAAATTCCTAAACGCGTCTTGTGTAAAAAGCATTACATTTTAACAATAATTAAATTCTTGATGTTATTTCCCAAAGTCCTTCATTAAAATTTGCATTCTTATTTACAAGAAATTTGTGAACCTTATTTACTTAAATCTTTTGAATTCTGCAAAATTTCCATAATAAATTTTTACAAACTACTGCATTGATTATATTGCATAAATCTTTAACGCATAAAATTGATCAAGATAGGAATGATCTTAATTTTTTCTTACATAATAAATTACGTTTTTGATGGCTAATATTCTTGCATACAAAACATAAATTTGTATTCAAATTATCATTTAATATATAAATCTAAAACTGCAAATAACAGTGCTTTTTAAACACGGATTTGGAAGCGTGCACATTTATGCATATTGAGATGCATTTCAAAACTTCCAAATGTTTTAGAAATCACAATTTAACTTATGACAAATTATAAACCCATTTAAACACTAAAATTAAAGAATCTCTCATTCATGCTGACAGACCCGAATTTTAAGTCATTTACGTCCAAAAAATATTTGATTTTATCAAATTATCATAATCTGAAGATATGAAAAATAGTTTATTATCTAGAATTATTAAAGTTTCTTTAGAATTTGATTTATATGTAGGTATCACTTAATACATGCAACATTAAACTTTTCACAATCATTTTATCTGCATTGTGGTTAACAGCACAATTTAATCTAAATTTGCTAAAGAATACATTTACAAGTCTCATTTAAAATTGTAGTCAAAACTCTGTAAAAACATTCAAAGTTTACTTGCTATAACGACTAATATTTCATATTTACAATGAAAACTTAGTAATCGAAAATTAAATTTTAGAAATCGTAAAAGAAATTTGGAAAACAAAATTTTCATTCATGAAACTAATATGCTATAAAGTGCTTTAAGATAAAATATTAAACTTGGTAAATGGAAAATACAAAATATATTTAGACATAAAATATTAAAAATAGTGGTTTTCGAAATGCGTCTCAAAAATATTTTAAAATACAAACTGACTTTATAAGAACTATTCACAAAGTAGTACTTTCATTTATCTGATATAATTTTATTTATGAATAACAAAGGGCTGTATAATTTATTTTTAAACAATATAATTGCTCGTTAAAGAGTCCTAAGACGTGGATTGCTCGTAAGATTCATAGCCACCAGAGTCCCTGCTCAAGACGTGAGCCACCAGAGTCCCTGCTAAGACGTGAGCCACCAGAGTCCCTGCTCGTGGAAGACGTGAGCCACCAGAGTCCCTGCTCGTGCGAAGACGTGAGCCACCAGAGTCCCTGCTCGTGGGAAGACGTGAGCCACCAGAGTCCCTGCTCGTGGGAAGACGTGAGCCACCAGAGTCCCTGCTCGTGGGAAGACGTGAGCCACCAGAGTCCCTGCTCGTGGGAAGACGTGAGCCACCAGAGTCCCTGCTCGTGGGAAGACGTGAGCCACCAGAGTCCCTGCTCGTGGGAAGACGTGAGCCACCAGAGTCCCTGCTCGATCGAAGACGTGAGCCACCAGAGTCCCTGCTCGTGGGAAGACGTGAGCCACCAGAGTCCCTGCTCGTGGGAAGACGTGAGCCACCAGAGTCCCTGCTCGTGGAAGACGAGAGCCACCAGAGTCCCTGCTCGTGGAAGACGTGAGCCACCAGAGTCCCTGCTCGTGGAAGACGTGAGCCACCAGAGTCCCTGCTCGTGGAAGACGTGAGCCACCAGAGTCCCTGCTCGTGGGAAGACGTGAGCCACCAGAGTCCCTGCTCGTGGGAAGACGTGAGCCACCAGAGTCCCTGCTCGTGGAAGACGTGAGCCACCAGAGTCCCTGCTCGTGGGAAGACGTGAGCCACCAGAGTCCCTGCTCGTGGGAAGACGTGAGCCACCAGAGTCCCTGCTCGTGGGAAGACGTGAGCCACCAGAGTCCCTGCTCGTGGGAAGACGTGAGCCACCAGAGTCCCTGCTCGTGGGAAGACGTGAGCCACCAGAGTCCCTGCTCGTGGGAAGACGTGAGCCACCAGAGTCCCTGCTCGTGGGAAGACGTGAGCCACCAGAGTCCCTGCTCGTGGGAAGACGTGAGCCACCAGAGTCCCTGCTCGTGGGAAGACGTGAGCCACCAGAGTCCCTGCTCGTGGGAAGACGTGAGCCACCAGAGTCCCTGCTCGTGGGAAGACGTGAGCCACCAGAGTCCCTGCTCGATCGAAGACGTGAGCCACCAGAGTCCCTGCTCGTGGGAAGACGTGAGCCACCAGAGTCCCTGCTCGTGGGAAGACGTGAGCCACCAGAGTCCCTGCTCGTGGGAAGACGTGAGCCACCAGAGTCCCTGCTCGTGGGAAGACGTGAGCCACCAGAGTCCCTGCTCGTGGGAAGACGTGAGCCACCAGAGTCCCTGCTCGTGGGAAGACGTGAGCCACCAGAGTCCCTGCTCGTGGGAAGACGTGAGCCACCAGAGTCCCTGCTCGTGGGAAGACGTGAGCCACCAGAGTCCCTGCTCGTGGGAAGACGTGAGCCACCAGAGTCCCTGCTCGTGGGAAGACGTGAGCCACCAGAGTCCCTGCTCGTGGGAAGACGTGAGCCACCAGAGTCCCTGCTCGTGGGAAGACGTGAGCCACCAGAGTCCCTGCTCGTGGGAAGACGTGAGCCACCAGAGTCCCTGCTCGTGGGAAGACGTGAGCCACCAGAGTCCCTGCTCGTGGGAAGACGTGAGCCACCAGAGTCCCTGCTCGTGGGAAGACGTGAGCCACCAGAGTCCCTGCTCGTGGGAAGACGTGAGCCACCAGAGTTTGGCAAGGTCCAGTTTACGGTTGATGGAAAAGCCCACAAAATGGCTTTAATTGGCTTAAAGGAAAGCCTGCCTTGTTGGCCTGAAGATTGAGTATGAGATTCAGCTTCACTAGTTGAAGTTTTCTTGGTGGTAAATTAACACTTCTTATAGTATGGAGGTGCATTAGACGGCTCAGGTGTGGAATTAAAAAACTTAAGGAGCTTCCACAAAGTAACTCGAATAATGTTTCAGTTGTATATTTCCCAAACTATCTCTTTCGTACCTGAGCCGTTCGCCTACCCAGAAGCGGAATGGGTGGAACCTTCTCCTCCCACTTCGCCTGAGTGGCAGCTGGGCAGAACCAGCTGGAGGTGGATTCATTGGAGGTGGTGGAGGTGGATTTATTGGAGGAGGTGGAAGTGGAGGGGGTCGATATATTGGAGGAGGTGGAGGTGGATTCATTGGAGGAGGTGGAGGTGGATTTATTGGAGGAGGTGGAGGTGGATTTATTGGAGGAGGTGGAGGTGGATTTATTGGAGGAGGTGGATTTATTGGAGGAGGTGGATTTATTGGAGGAGGTGGATTTATTGGAGGAGGTGGAATTATTGGAGGTGAGGGTGGTGGTGAGGGCGATGGTGGTGAGGGCGGTGGTGGTGAGGGCGATGGTGGTGAAGGGAAAACAAACCTCCTAGGGGGCGGAAAAACTGGTGGATGATCTGCTGGAGGTGGTGGACTGTAATTTGCGGGAGGTGGTGGTGGAATGTGTGCGGGAGGTGGTGGAATTTGCACGGGAGGTGGTGATGGAGGCAATGGAGGAGCAAGTGGGAGCGCGGGTGGCAATTGGGGAGGAGAAGGTTGGTACCTTCTCAATACTATCCTTGGCTGATTATTCAGAATGGCCTGGATCTGGGCCGGGAGGAGTCTTCGCCCTGTTTAAATGTATATAAATTTAGTATTCCAGTTTTAATATGCCAAGAGTTGCAATTTCTCAAATGAAAATTAATCCTGTACTACATCTAAAGTTCTCACAAAATTGAAATAGACAGGGATTACGTAAATGATTCATTCGTTTTGGAAGGGCTACATTTTCAGAACAATTACTCGTACACGTGACATTTGTGAAAAGAGAATAGAAGGCTACACTGTCTTTCAGTGATTGAGGAATGAAAGGGTTGTAACCGATTGAATATGAGGGTAGGCAAAAAAAATTTTTTTTCTTGAATATGTTTACATATTCTAGCTCTGCAATACACTTTCAGAAGAGATTATGGAAAAGAAACGCCTGTTTATATTAAGCATTTGGTAGTTTTATCCACAGTTTCAAGAAACTCATTGGTGGCCAGAAACGATTGTGTGAAATTTAATTGCACAAGATACTGGTTAAGACAAAATACGGCAAGCACGCGTTAAATAAAATTTAAAATAATGTTAGGTAATGAAAAGTCTAAAATAATGTTGCTAGCAAGAACTTTAGATAAGTTTAATTGAGTTGATCTATACAAAATGTATGAAATACGATACATCCAGGCTATGATTGAACTTATTTCAATAGGCGTTCATGATAAAAATTTGTAGGGGTATGAACACTGTCTTTTCTTATATTCTTGATATGCGTTCATGATAAATTTTTGAAATACAGCTTTTTCAAAACGAATGTTCATTTATGGTAATCCCTTGTATGAATTTGGGTCAGTTAAACATTTCATCCCCGTGACTAAAATAATTCATAATAATGCATTATATTATACATTGAATTTTTTTCACACAATTAACAAATTATAAATTTATTAAATCCAAAGAGAAGCATTTAGTTTTCATATAATATAAATATTTCAAATTTACAATATTTACTAAAATGCTTGTAAGGCTAATTATTCTTGCATATTATTAGAAATATTTGAATACAATTTTTATACTTAGACTAACCAAATTAGTGAAGTTTCTTGTAATTTTGAAATTTAATATCTTGTAGCACACAGCATTATAATTTCCTTATGTATGGCATCCGTAACAGCTTATAACATTTACATTTCAAGCTGAAATATTGTCTTAGAGGCCATCACCACTGTGTTCTTAAAATCAAATTTACTTTTAATCCTAGTCTTTTTTGTATGTATTATTTGGTAGAAAAAAAAAAGGAAACCCTTTTTTGGTTGACTGCTGCAATGTTTGATGTTTATAAAAGGAAATTTGCTCGAGATTTCATTAGTTAACATTAGAAAAACCAATTTTTTCTTTCAAAAGTAGACTGTTCCACACTGCAGGATCAACTATTCATGAAATATATACTCCAAAATTTTTATAGGGAATTCTAGAGCAATAGAAATCATAAGCACAACTCAAGTCTTAAAATTTGACTTTTTTTTTTTTTTTTTTTTTTTTTTAGGTGTGTTTAGTTCTAACCATTTAATTAGTTAAGAAAAGTGTGTTCGCAATCATTTAACATTTCTACATACATAATTAAAGGATTGCAAAATTACGTTGAAATACGCAAACTATTTTTACAATGTACACCAGAAAATAGTTTTTTTAAACTTTCATAAGTTACCACGGATTCTCATGATTAAATATCTTTAATATTTATGAAATATTCATATATTAACTCCCACATTAACTTCAGTTTTTACATTACAAACATTTCGTATACATGCTTAATTTTTCCACCTCTACATCCAAGAATATAATTTTTCTAAAGTTATCGTGTAAGTTTAAATATCATGCCTCTCACTTACACATTAACTTTAGTTCTTACTTTGCAAAGATTTCGTATATATGCTTAGTTTTTCCACCTCCACCTCCAAATACAAGAATATACTTTCATCTAAAGTTACTGTGCAAGTTCATATATTATATAACTTGCACATTAACTTCAGTTCTTTTAATTAAGCAAATACTTCATATTGATGAATAATTTTTCCACCTCCAAATACAAGAATATACTTTCATCTAAAGTTATTGTGCAAGTTCATATATTATATAACTTGCACATTAACTTCAGTTCTTTAATTAAGCAAATACTTCATATTGATGAATAATTTTTCCACCTCCAAATACAAGAATATACTTTCATCTAAAGTTACTGTGCAAGTTCATATATTATATAACTTACACATTAACTTCAGTTCTTTTAATTAAGCAAATACTTCATAATTGATAAATAATTTTTCCACCTCCAAATACAAGAATATACTTTCATCTAAAGTTACTGTGCAAGTTCATATATTATATAACTTGCACATTAACTTCAGTTCTTTTAATTAAGCAAATACTTCATAATTGATGAATAATTTTTCAACCTCCAAATACAATATACTTTTATCTGAAGTCATTGTGCAAGTTCATATATTATGTCTCTCAGTTGCACATTAACTTTAGTTCTTACTATGTAAAGGTTTTGTATGGACGTTTAGTATTTCCTCCACAAAGAATATACTTTTATCTAAAGTTATTGTGCAATTTCATACATTATGTCTCTCACTTGCATATTAACTTCATTACTTCTTACTTTGCAATGATTTCGTATATATGCTTAGTTTTTCCACCTCCACCTCCAAATACAAGAATATACTTTCATCTAAAGTTACTGTGCAAGTTCATATATTATATAACTTGCACATTAACTTCAGTTCTTTTAATTAAGCAAATGCTTCATATTGATGAATAATTTTTCCACCTCCAAATACAAGAATATACTTTTATCTGAAGTCATTCTGCAAGTTCATATATTATGTCTCTCAGTTGCACATTAACTTTAGTTCTTACTATGTAAAGGTTTTGTATGGATGTTTAGTATTTCCCCCTCCACAAAGAATATACTTTTATCTAAAGTTATTGTGCAATTTCATATATTATGTCTCACTTGCATATTAACTTCATTACTTCTTACTTTGCAATGATTTCGTATATATGCTTAGTTTTTCCACCTCCAAATACAAGAATATACATTCATCTAAAGTTACCGTGAAAGTTCATATATTATGTAACTTACACATTAACTTCAGTTCTTTTAATTAAGCAAATACTTCATATTGATGAATAATTTTTCCACCTCTAATATATTTTCATCAGTTTCAGATGTCTTTAGTTAATATTTTGTAAAATAGAAGGAAGAAATTAACACATTTTTACCAAGAGAATCGACAATCAGAAATATTTTTATTCAAACTGGAGGTACCTGATCTCTCTGCAATCTTATTAAGCAGTTAAGGATTTTTGAGAATCGGATTGCAATTTTTAGAATCAAAAATATAATGAGTTAATGTAAATAGAAACCTACTTAGATAATTAGCATAACACATTTAGCAACATCTTGATGAAAAAACTAATGAGAAAATTTAGTATTATAAAACGAACAATATTAGTCTTGACCTGAGAAGAGAACCTTTAAAATCAGGATTGTAAAATTGAGTAGGGAAATAAAAGCAAAACTAATTACAAAATAGTTTTTATCTTTTATTTGCATGTTTACCCCATCAAAATTGAAATTAAGCATTGTTGTACATTTGGTAAAAGACTGCTCTTTTATTAAAAAAATATTTTGGAAAAAAAAAAGCTATTTTTCTCAAATTTTTGAAGTTTCAACTCAGTAAAATTTGTCCAGGGACTGAAAGCATAACTTTTAAAAATTGTTCCTTAGATTATTATATAGTCTTTCCCTCACCTAGATAAATATTCATTGCTTTAGTTGTAATTGAAAGTAATTATCTGTTGCTGTAGTAGAGCACAATTGTGTACTGGATCATTTAAAATCGCTTCTTTATGGAATTCAATTTTAAACAGCAGAGGACATTCATTTCTATACTAGGAAATTGCAATAAATATTTGTATTTTTTAGGTATGTTTTGCGGATCAAACTTTTTTCATAAAGACTGTGGCGATTTTGCAGCAGTGTCAAGTCACTAACGGTAAATATTTTTATAAAAATGAAACGAGCATTTGACCTCTTGATCGTAAATTTTCGTATAAGCACCTTGCTTTAAATCTTTCGTATGTGAAGCTACAATTTTTTATAACTATAAGTATTTGCTCAATTTGAGCAAAATGAATTTGAATAAATGTCATTTGATTTAGTTTCTTAAAGGTCATTCATACCAAGGCAAAGATGGTTGCCAAATTAAGTGTAGGTTATACAAATAAAATTGTACAACATAAACAGAAAGAATCCACAGATGGAACCTTTGCAAGTCATTTAATATCAGATTATATCCGTGAGCCAATTCTTAAAAATAAATTTTAAATTCCTTTCATCTTTAGTTTCTAGATACATTTAAAAATATTAAATTATCTAACATTTTAATTACGTGCTGTAAATGTTTTGCTTAAATAGGTTTTTTTTTGAGGGGGGGGGGAATTTTAACAAATCTGAAAGTGTAAAGACAGCTGAATATTCTGAATTCGGTCAGGAAGTTTGTCTCAATGCGTTTTGGAATGAAACAAAATCTAAGTACTGAGATGTATAGAAAATATGGTTTAAAATAAACAGCAATATGGCAATATTTTATTGATCATTTCCTTTAAAAATAACTAAGTAGAAAAGTTACTAAGTTATAAATCTATATCAAACTTTCTCTTCATTTCATATACAATAGCCCAGCAAACACGTAGGAAAAGTTTTATACAAATATTTCTTAAAATATCATGTTAACGGTTTGGAGAATTCGTAAAAAATAAACTTTTGAGGCAATTGTATTTAAATTGAGAGTTTCGCTTCTGATAGTTTGCCATTCTTTTCCGATTGTATAAACCAAATACTGGCCTGATACTTATGGCTCTAAATTAACACATAGAAAAATATAGTAAAAAGTGAAACACCTTTTTTCTTTCGGTTTGACAACTTCCTGTTTCATTTTTCAAAAAAACTACTTACTTTAAAATCTTGTATTTTTTGACATACAGTAAAACGAAAAACTACTTTGGAAACTGAACATTTCTGAGTACTTTTGATTGATTCTTGGAGTTTGATGGGGGCAAGGTTCAATTCTGAACAAACTGCGCCATACACAAGTTCTGAATACAAGATTCTTACATTAAAGTTACGCATGTAATCAAAAATAAACTCATAAATTCTAAATTAGGCTTTATTAGACTGGCTTACTTACAAAAATAAAAATTTAACTGTTATACTTTCTTGTATAAAGTTAGAAGTTTAACTGTTATTAATAGCAAAAGTTTGCTAGATCTAATATTGGTTAAAACTTGCTGAACGCCAGAGCCCAACTATCCTAAGGATAACTCCTTAACTTACATTTAACATTGAAAATACCGCACCAAGGAAGAGAGGTACGACCACTAAACTTCGCATAATTTAGCGAGAACCCTTATGCCAATGATACTAGCTTGATGCAAATGCGCAAGATCACTCATCCTGCAGTGGTACAATTAGAAATTGCCTTGACTATTGAAAAAATTGCATTATCGGCAATTAGGAAGTTATTCCCCTATTTTCGGTGAATTGAAGAATTTTAGACGTGATAATTACAATTCTGACTCAGATGAATGGCAGGTATTCGGTTGGTTGGTTCTTCTCACTATTAAGTGGCTTCGTTATAGTCTGAAAACTATACTAGTCCATATATATATTTATAACCAAGTGCATAGTTATGAACACCGTTGAATCAGATTAGGAGCAGTGGAAACTAGATTGTGTCCACGTAAAATTTCCCGTGGGGGCTATCCAAGAGACTAGCCGAGAGGATTAAAGGATTTTACGGCAAGCAATCGTGGAACCCTGTGACACGTTACGATACAATTGAAAACAAGGAGGGTAGGTATGATTTAAATTCTCTATTCTTATGCTGCATTTCACACTAGAACACTCGTGTCACTGTCTACAATAATGCAAAGTTATACGTGGAATTCCAGGAAAGCCAAACGTTTAGTGATAAATGATGGTTCGTTTTGAAAACGGGATGTGGGAATACTCATTGTAGAACTGCAAAATCCTAACTATCGCACGATGCGCTGCTCAAGCCAGCGGGCTTCGTGGTCTGGGGTCATAGACTACGATAGCCGGTTCACTTTAATTATCGTATGTGCCATATCAAAGTTTCAGTGCTTACTTTCTGAACTCATAATTCTATTTACTTTAAGCATCCAAACTTGAGGTGGGATTTGAAACCACAAACTGGAAACTGAGGCAAGAGCGCTAACCATTCAACCAGGAAAGGGGCTATTGATGTTCCGTTATTTTGTTTAATTGTGTGCATGGTATTAGTTTAATTGTATTAATTTCGAGAGATTAAATGAATCCCATCTGTATCATTAGATTTCAATTTAATACGATGCTTCTTTTTCTGGTCCACTGTTTCCAATATATTAAGAAATATTTTTAAATTTAAATATATCTTAGTATAGAATGTTTAGTAAAATAATCGGGCAACTTTTAATTAAATAAACCATTAACTAATTTGATTGTAAGTCATGAATGTGCCAAATTTATAACTTGCAATATTTGCATTTTCAATACGTAAAAAGTCTTTATGAACTATATAACTCAGTGCAACAGAATGAAGTCTTTTAATATGTTTAAATAGATTCTTACGTCTTCGGCGTGGTGGCGGTACTGTATCTGGTTTTACTAATCCAGATCTTAAGAGCATTGTTTTATCATAAGCATTAAATCTGTAAAAAAAAAAAAGAATTATTTCAAAATTTTTGTGTATAACCGCATAAATTTATTTAATTATGATTCTTATGTACAATAAAATAGCAAGTATTACAATCGCAGTCTAAATTAAGAAAGAAAATTGAAACTCATACGTGCAATAAAAGACATTAAATATAATAGTTAAATTAAAAAAAAAATGCCTTGAACATAGTTTTACCGAATTCGTGTTGCCAAGATAAACTGTAACCGTACTTGGTATATTTTTCGAGGCTTCTTATGTAATACAAACCTAAACGGGTTCGCTGAAAAGGGGTGTGACCAATGTCGTTAACTAGTAGGGCGATTGGAATAATGTAAGAAAACGTGGAAAACGCAAAGAGAAATTTGTTGAAACCAAAAGCTAGTTAATGCAATATTTAAAATCACTTACTATAATACTTATATTCAATTTTTTTCTCTCTAATAAAAAGATAAAATATTTGATTCATAAGTTATTTATGACAGGATGACTAAAATTTTTCTTTTAAATTGCATGAAACTTGTATGGAATAAATTCTGTAATCAAAATAGATCATTTATCTAACTACTTTTAAAATAAAATTTGTAATCTTCCATCAATTTAACTTATCTAATTTATCATGTTAATATTTTTTATTTTATTAATATACATTTTGTGGCTTCATATATTTCAATAATTTATAAAGATTCAGTTGATAAAAAGAATTTAAATTCAACACTTATTTCCAAACACTTAAAAAGCGTGGAATTAACTATGAAGTAAGATACAACTTATAATTGGAATGTATGTTTAAAGAATTGTACTCCTCCAAAGCATGGAAAATTATTTTTTTGATTATCATCCATTACTGATTAGAAACGAGTACTGTTTTTTTTTTATTTTATTACTCCATCTATCACAAAAATGATATATTATCAATAATCATTCTAGAAAACAGTTTCATGTGTCTTTGTTTTTAATATCGTATCTTTTACGCATAAGTTTTAGCAAGTTTGTTTTTCGCTCAACGGTCATTTTTGCACACGGGGCTAATTAGACCGGGACCTACGGCTTAAAGTGGATTCTGAACCACTACAAACATCCATGCCCAAGGTGGGATTCGACCCCACGAACTGTTAAACCGAAGGCAAGAGCGCTAACCATTCGGCTGCCAGCTCGGCAAGTTTTAGCAAGAGTAAAGCAGATATTGGATGAAATTTTGACTTCAATATTTAAAAACTGTTGATGTGCTTAGTCTGATAAAAAAAATATTTTGAATGAATTTAATCGGATCTGATAGTCATATTTAATAATTTAATTTTTTTTGTTTATTCTATTTATACCTTTATAAAGTATTATAAGATTAACTGTAACTTTCTTAAATATGAAAATCAAAATTTACTTTTGAATAAGCAATATTTTTGCATTAAATTTTTCCTTCGAAAGAAAATAATTTATCTCAGGAAATATACATTCAGGAAGAAATTCTCAGTGATATAAATTATTAAAAACCTGTGTTAAAAATGTTCAATTTATTTACCTTCAGCCGTTAAACATAAATTTTTCAATTATTTTCAGATAATAAATAAAATATGAACCGAACTCTAATCACAAATACTAAACAAATTAAAATTATTTTTTTTGTTTTAGTAGATTTATCGTTTAGAATTTAACAAGTATTCTTTATTTCCTAAAATTATAAATGCTTTTCATACTATATTACAATAATGAATTTTCTGATTTTCGGAACTAAGCATCTTAACTAATCATACGATGGTTGGAAAAATATTCTATTATTCAATAGTTGACACTTATATATCAAATCTAATTTTTTCCTTTATTTCACTTTAAAAATTACTCATATAAATTTAACTTAAAAATTAATTTTCAAGATTCATTAATGTTGTAATTTTCAATACTTACCCTAGAACAGAATTTATATAATTTATTTAATTAAATGAATTTCAACAACCTAAATATAAATTGCAATTTATTGATATATAGTAATTCTTTTTCCAAATTTTAACTATTGGTAAAAGAGTAGATCGCATTTACAGTTTTTCTGATAAAGAAGCATTTCTTTATCAGAAAATCTAAACGTGATACACTTTTTACCTATAGTTAAAATTTTATATAAAAAATGAAGTATTACTTAAACATATTATCCCCGATATGTACTGTCCAAATTGCTTTTTCTTAAAAAACTAAGCATCCTTAGTTAAAGCACTATCTCTCATATTTTTTAAGTTGTTTATCAACAGTTAACTTCATTAGCTAATTTGAAACATTTACTATTATAAAACTGGTTTATTGAAATTTATGTGATAAAATTACCCACTTCCATAAATTCCTAATTCTTTTATTGGAATTTAAAAACTATTCATTTAGGAGATTTATCCACTTAAATCAGTCATTAGTAATTTACAAAATACCTCCAAAAATAAAAGCTATACGAAAAAATATGTAAATGATTACTTAAAAGGAGGAAAGTTGATGAAAAGAAACTATTTTTTACATTTTGCAGTTATAAATTTAAACATCTTTATGCATTTGAAATGTCTTGCAATTTAATTTAAAGATGTATAGCAAATTATTGATGATGAATATCTTGATTTATGGATCAATAATCCAGGGAAATTTTCAAAAGTAAGCTCATGACATAACTTATTGCCTTCTCATGAGATATCCAGCAAGATTCATTGCTCTTTTTACGCGAGTCCTAGTTTTTTTTTTTTTTTTTTTTTTTTCTTTCTACAAGCTGTTTAAGTCAAGTTAAATTCTATGTGAAACAAATACTAATTAATCAAATCATTTCTATTCAAAATAAAGAATATCTAATATTGCTTCGACTGATAAATATATCAGCACTTCTCTCTGGAAGTGAATATTTACTATTTAAAAAAATCAAAATGAAAATTTTTTAGATTTTAATTTTCTGAAATATTAAATATTCTACGAGTTTTTTATAGGCAATTAAATCTTTTACTTAAAAAACAATATTTTGTTAAAATTTTATATTTTCTTTTATAAATATAAAATGTTAACTTTTAATCTTATTTTAACAAAAAATCAAATATAGCTCCCAAAAGAGGAAATTCCATAAAATTGAAATACGATTAATTAAAACTTCTCAGAATAAAATTAAATTACAAATAAAAAAAGTTTTGTAAGATGTCCTTAAAATTAGCAGCTAATAATCTATAAGAAAAGCATATAAACTGAGAAAATTTTCGTTTCGAATAAAATGAATGAATATGTGAGCTACGTATTTTTTTACTCACAGCAATTTCGATTACACTACAATGAGAGTAAAATTATAGCGTCCCTAATTTATTAGATAAATGATTTCATCATGTTAAGATTTATGTTTTTATTATTTTACATCTCCCAATCTATTGTCATATTTTTAGTGACTTCTTATAAATATAATAATAAAGTATAATTTTAACATTAACTTTCAAATATTTTCATTTAAAATATTTGCGCCTTCAGTATATGCATACATCATGCTAATACCCAAGCTTTGTTTTCATTTTCTGATAAATCTAATCTTGTCCTTAGATATACATTTATCAGAAAAAGGAAACAAAGCTTAGGTATTAGCATGATACGGACATAAATATAATTTTTCAATGAGAATTTCATTAAGAGAAATTTAAATATATTAATATTAGTTATGAGTATTAATATTCTTCAAAGTTTTAATATTCATTTTAAAATCAATTTAGATAGAATTAAATTAATTTTACAAAGTTATTTTTTAACGTTTAACAAAAAAGATGTAAGATTTATTATTTTATTTGCATAAGAACATTTTTTAAAATTAAGCTTTTCCATTTTTTGCCGATCATTTATAAAATTATATAAGTATTTAAAATGATAATTTTATCAGGAAATTAATCAATTTTTAAATTAAAATTAGATTTAATGTAAAATTAAAACCTAAGATATGTATATATATATACCACAAGGGTTAAATATTCCTATGCAACACGGTTTTGCTTAAAATGAACTTGGTTCGAAAATTTTGTCATTTAAAAATCTTGAATTAAAGAACAAAAAATTTATCGAATTTTATTTTCTGTCTACCTAGTATTTATTACATTTACTTGGTTAAAATACCTATTTTTAATTTTTACCATTTATAACAAAAACATGTTTTAACTTGAGAGAAATCATTCTGGAGGAATATAATGAAATCGGACATATTATTCTGCACTGTAAAAAATTTAAAATTATCTTTGAATATATAAATTATTGAATAAAAAAGAAAATATACCCTTGTATAAAACAATATGAAAATAATTTAAAATAAAACGAAGATCTTTTGAATAAATGATAAGGAAAAATCTTTTGAATAAAAGATCGGGAACAACAATCTTTAATAAAAGATCGGGAACACAATTAAAAGTCTAATTCCCAATAAGAATTTTAGTCAATAGAAAACTTAAATACTGAATGTATCAGTTTTGGAGAAATAAAAATATTACAAAGTTACGTTTTTTTGGCTGAGAATATTTATGATATTATAAAAAATATATAATTCAATGCTTCATGGAAATCGAATCTTAAACTTCATTTAAGCTTTTAACTTGCATAATCTAGCATGCAAGTTTCTCAAGGTTGCTATTTTGGATGACAGAGTTCCAGCACAACCAACAATTTGCATTGAATGGGGGTGTAATTACTAGTGATTTTAATGAAGATATAGCAATTATTTTCATTTACCTATCATTTAGTTAATCGTAGAAGCTTGCATTTTCATCTGGTATGGCCAAGCCGCGTGACATCACACTTTCATATTCTTTATTTATAAATAAAAATAAAAGGGACTATTTACAAGGTCCAATATCTTGAATGCATATTCTTGAATTAATGGATTTAGTAGTTTATTTGCAGAAAATATTTCTATCTTTTAGTTATAATGTATACACTAACAGTTGGTATTTCATAAACTGGTATAGGTAAAAATTTTGTTTCCATATATTTGTTCACACATTTTCTAGATTAGATTAGTAATATAATACTCTTATACACACATATTGAACAACATTTACAGTAATGGCCAGTACACCTCTTAGGGATATTATGGTATTCGTGTTTGCGCCGCCAAATGACGCATTTTATCGCCTTCGCCAAATCTAAGCGATAAGAGTCATAGCATGATGACCATGCGAACTGGACAGGTGATTATCGCGCTATGTGACGATGCGTTGTAGGCGGAGCCATTGATGCATGGGTAAATTGTGATTGGGTTAATATAAGCAGAGTTCTGGACATCATTATAAAATGTGATTGGATGTAGTATATTTAGCAGCGTTTTTCCTTGTTTTAAGATATTGTTCTTAATTAGAATTTTTCTGATAATTTGATAGGGTGATTATTTTAAAAATGCATCCCTTACTCAAGAACTTGTCGTTTCTAACTTTATATCTAGTTATTGGAATTGAAGACAAAGTTAAGCAATTGATGCACAATATTTAGGTATTTCACCAAAGCGGGATGATATTGCTCCTTTATGTCCGAAATGGGGATCAAAAACGGTTTTCATATAAATGTGAATGAAATCATTATACATATATAATTAAATACAATAACATTTTCCGTGTAAGTGAATGCCATATTTAGTTTTCACATTGTCCAATATAGTTTCTGTTTTCAATCCTAAATTCAGTTAATATGTTACCATTGAAAAAATTATTATAAAAATAACTTGTATGTATACGTCACTTTTAGAATAATTCTTTTACAGAAAACAAATTTTATCCTCTTTATACCTTATAAAAATAGAAATTTTATTTAATTTATTGAGTTCAGAGAAATAAAATAGTGATTTTCAATAAATTTACACAATAGACCTTATTTACAATTGTAAACTCGAGTGAGTTTCAGTACTTGATGGTATTATATGAAACTCAAAACTATTTTTACGAAAACTTAAGAAGTTAAAAAGTGACTCTTCTAATACAGTAATGAACAGGGTGATTTCTTTTTAAAGTGACAGTGTTTGGAGCGCGATCTAACAACCGAAATAGCGCCAAACTTGGCATTTAGATTAATCAAGACACGGGGGAAAAAATTTCGTAAAAGAAATTATTTCTAAAAATTGCCATTAGGGCATTGTGGCGCTTTAGAATGTATAAGATGCAAGAAAAAGTAAATACGAACTCATACATCGCACAGTTAAATTATTAATGTTTATTTACAACATTAACTTGCCCGGAGAGGAATTAGATCACATTCAATATGGTTCTCAGAAATAACACCGGGCATTCTGTGCACGACGTTCTCCACAGCCACTTATTACGAGGAATATCCCGCACTGTCTTTGGAATGTTTTCCTTTAGCATAGACAAAATTGATACTCCAACATAAAAGCACGTTCCAGTAACGTGAGACGCATGGCCACTGGAGCTCATTTACTTCAGCTCTGATTACTTATCGGAGCTGTGTTTTTACATCCTCAATTGCTGACACTGTCATTGTACAACATTTGCATTTTTCTTTGAAACCCGTATTTTATGCTAACTTCTATTGTAACTTAAAGCAGCTCCACAAAATAACCTAACGGCAACTTTTGGAACTAAACTTTTAATCACGGAAATCTTTTCTATGTTTTGATTGGTCTAAATACCAAGTTTGGTGTCATTTCGGCTACTAGATCGCACTGCAGGGTGCTCCAAACACTGTCCCTTTAAAAAAAGATCGCCTTGCATAATATAGTTTCTAATATTTGCTGCTTCATGTACATTTAATTATGATGTACATGAATATTTATGTGACAGTATAAAAATAAATTAGTATTAGGATATTCACAATCTATTTGACTGCAAAAGAAAACCAGATAAGAGATAAATATTTCTGAAGAAATCTCAACAATGTACAGTTCTAATATTTGTTATACTGATAATATTGTCTTACTATATAGTGGAAAAAGGTTCAAGAATAATTCTTTGCCTTTTTGCACTTCAAATATTTAAAGTATTTCATCGGCATTAATGGACGTTCACAAATATAAAAATGGAAATCATTTATTGTTAATAAAAATTAAAGTTATTGATTTTTATATTTGTAAATAACATAATACAACATAAACAGACAACTTGCATCCAAGCGTACTTGATTTTAAGAACTTAAGTACTTTTCTTATTGGTTTAGCTCATTTTTTAAAACAATGATTTTAGTAATGTATGTGGCATCAGTGGTTATGATATTTCAATATTAATGCTCTTTGGTACCTTTAAAAGAAAAAGTTAAATATAACATAACCAATATTATTGAGTGTCTTCTTTAAAATTATTTCATCAAAACTCGTGTGCTTTTAAAAGCAAGGAAAAGAGAAATCAGATCATTTAAATTGAATTTTGCATGGTACTTTAAGTAATTACTGATGATTTTCCGTATTTTTTCCGCAATTCAATTTAAAATTGTTTTTGCTATAATATATCTGATAATCATGGAAATCATATTAATAAAAATTACCATATTTATACTTTATAGCTTTTATCTGAGTATATATTACATAAGTATTAAATACTAAAATTTAGATATGTATTCTCCTAATTACCAAAATCGAATGTATGTAATAAGGGAATATTTTTTGAATTAAACCTGTGAACTAAATATATTGTGAATATGTGCACGTTGAAGTTACTTATCACAGATTTTTTGCAATGGCATAAATGTTTTCAACATTACGCATTACTCAAACTCCAAATCATTCATATTTAAGATATTATTTCTTGTTAATGCAATAAAACCTTATTTTGCAACATTTGCAGAGCTTAATTTAATCCCCAAATTTTTTTGCTCAGCTCACTCGACATATAAGTATATATTACCTTAACTGATTTTTAATTATTTCATTTATATAGTTTTTTTGTAAGTTAATGATTAAATAAGTATTTACAAATATGTAAAAGAAACTAAAGGGTTGTAGCAACTAAGTATATTTATAAAAAACTATTATATATATACATTAATAATTGATACTAGTCTTCAGCTCTTATTACTAATAGCTGTGCACCTTGTAGGTTTATTTTTGTACATAAAGAATTTTTACAAGAGATTTTCCCACGCTTTCTTTAGAAATTTTGATTTGCAAACTCCAATACCATGAGAACAAAGTCATTAGAATGACTCCAGCGTATTTCAGAAACGAAAACCCATTCTGAAAATTTAACAGTGAAAACTTTACAGAGCACATAAAGTTAATGTAAAATTTTTATAATTAAACCAAATTCCAAATACTCTCACATCATATAAGTATAATTACTAACAATACAACTATAACAAACCTGAAAAACTGGCGAAGGTCTGAAAGCTATTCCTAAAAATAGATTTTTTAATCTTTATTTTATATCTTTCTTATTCTATAAATTTAAATTCAATGCTCGTGGAGCAGCTTCCCAGAAAGTGATTTGCCCTTTCAGCCAAGTGATTTGACATGGATCATTAACACCCATCCCTGAATGAGGAAGATTAATTCAATTGCAAAATTAATGAGCCATAATTAAGACATTACTCATATTTGCAAACTTCTTTAAATTTATTCCCATTCAAGTATCAATTAAAATTAAGAAATTTTAATTTTTACCTCATTATTAATCCAAAGATTGAAAATAATTTAAGTCTCAAGTATAAATAAATATTAATGAAAAGAAAGTTTTCTTCAAATCATTCCGATTCCATATGCAAAATATAATTACAGCGAAATTCCAATTCTATTCAAATATTTATATCACTACTTGCATCTAAATGTATGTGCAGAGCTGGAAAGTTTTACCAAATTCGTGTTGTCAAGGTAAACTGTAACCGTGCTTGGTATATTTTGGCGAGGGTTTTTATTTAATACAAATCTAAAAGAGGGTTCTAAAAGGGGTTGTCTAAAAAGAGGTGTGGACAATGACGTTAACTAGTAGGGCGGTTAGAATAATGTAAGAAAACGTGGAAAACGCAAACAAATTTGTTGTGTGATACATGTATTTAATTTTTTTCTCTAATAAGAAAATATTAAATATTTGATTCATAGATTATTTAGGGAGTGATATTTTGCTGTATCTTCATTGTAGTTATTTTTATCTCCAAGATCCATACAGGACAAGATTTGGAAAATTCAGCATGTCAATCAGCAGTAGTTAAAAAACTCGAAAGTTTTAAAGTACAAGCATTAGTTTCCTGATCAGAATTCGTACGATTTCTACATACAAGATCACTAATACCTGACTGCCGACCGCCCTGTCTAGTGGTCAGAGTGCCTGACTGCGGATAGGAGGTCATTGGTTCGAATCCCTGTTCGGCCATGGATGTACTTTATCCATCCTGTCTGTCCTTTCTGTGTATGAATGAGGTGTGAATGGTTGCCTAGCCTATAGACGGGTTCCTATGGCATGTGTGTACTGAGGAAGTCTGATTCCATTACATAATACTGTTCAGCAGGAAAAGTGAAGCAGCGCACCCTATAATGCCTAAGCCCAGCTGGCACAAAACAAAAAAGTACTTGACTACTTATGAAACATTCATTGTTTAGTAATTATTTTTAAAATACTGAAGATGTTACGTATATAAAGCAAAAGAAACTTCTCTTTATTCTAATATTACGATATTTTGTAAGAAAACCATCAATTTACAGTTCAATAATAAAGTTGTGGATTAGTAAAAAATGTTCTTTGCATTTGTTATTTCGCATCCAAGTTTCATTGAATATTAAAATGAAGTTTTTATACTGAATTTAGTTTCGGTTTTAAGAAGTATTGCCTTAAAAAGTTAATATTAAAATACTAGTTTACTTTGTATTTTAACAGCCAAGATCTGAGAAATAGCATTTTATTATATGTTTCTGTTGCCTTCAATTTGAAAAACTTTTCCCTTTTGAGAACTATTTGAATATCTACATTTTTAATGATATTTTTTGCACTTTTCTAATGAATGGAAATGTTTTCCATGCATCACTTAAGGATGATATGAATGTTTATGACAATTTTTGTTTTCGATATCCACTACACGCACACATTTGTTGTAACATTTGTACTTGACATTCGACACAATTTTCAAACTATATTTTGCTTAACCATAGACGTTTCAAAAGTTAATATAAGGCTTTATTTAATAATAGTAAATACATCCGAGTAAATTTAAGAACTTCCATTATAAAATTAGAAAATTACTTGTAATTAGTTCAGCGATAAGGTGAAGACTTTTGTATAGAAAATTAGCGGGAAAGTAAATCCATGGTAAGTTTTACTCCATATTACTCTTAAATGCTTTTTTACATATTGCATTCTGCACTCGATTAACAGGCATCGCATAAGCTTCTAAATAAGGGCTTTAACAGTCTCTGCTTGCTTCTCTGAACTATTCATTTGCACCGATTCAATTATTTTAAGATTTCACATTACTGAAAATTGAAACAAATCACATGTTAAATTTAAGAGACTTTTTTGCACAATTTTAGCACTAGGTGGTAATTTTTTGCACGTGGGCGAATCAAATAGGCACCTAGTTTAAGGTGGAGTACAAACCGCAAACATCCCTGACCGAAGAGGTTAGTTGGGTGGGTGGGTTATTTTTGTGGCGCAAGTTCCGAAAACGGACATGCTGCGGAAAGCTACGCCACTGACCGAAAAGAAATACGAATCCAAGAACTGAAGATTTGAAAGGCAAAGCACTAACTGCATTTACCTGCTAATTTAACGAATATTCTCAGAAATTATAACGGATTAAAAGCCCTTCTAGTAATCCAAAATTGGTAAACTTTATTCTTATCTACCAAACTTACCTTCAATTTTATCTATTATTTATTAGCAGGCTTGCTTAAGCCCAACTTTACTTTTAATACTTCATGAATGCAATGCTTTTTATAATCAAATAAGTAGCCTATTTAACAAAACTGAGTTTTTCTTCCAAAAAATTTAACAATTCGTTAAAATATATACACATTAAAATCTAATCAAATGAAACTTAATTTTAACGATGAACATACCAATGTCTTCCCTCATTTTTTCCTACTGATTACAAGTTTTCTTTTATCTAGTATTAAACCCCTTAATCTTCAACAATTTTTTCAGAGGAAACGTTCGAATAAAAGCAATATTTTTCAAATCGCCTTATTCAAATGTTAAAATTCGTTTTTGTATTTTATAGAGGTAGAAATGGGCACTTGGACAGAATATAATTAACTTTAGCTACTCATCTTATAAACATACATTGCAGCATATTCTCAGAATCCCATTATAGTTTATATTTAAATATATCAAGAACCACGACCTTAAAATTAAAGTAACTGTTGCATAATATTTAAAAAAAAACTGCAAAGAACAGCTTAAAATTAAGTGTTGTAAAATTTAAACACAAACATCCCGAGTTTCTAAGGCATTAGTCACACATCGCGAGTTTTTTTTTTTTTTTTTTTTTACACTTTTTTATTAAAGTAAACTAATTTTTTAATGAAACTTACCTTTCTTAATAAAAGAGAAACTCGTTATCTAAATTATTTCCATAACATAACTGGTTTTTATTTGAAAATTAAATTTACAAAAGAGTTGTCAAAGATAAATAGGAGAAACATTTTGTCAAACTTAATAGTATTTTCAAAGAACTATTCCGTTAGATTTCTATTTATTCTTATTAGACATTAAATTAAGTTTTTTTATTGAATGGAATAACCATTTCTATATTCCTTACAAGCTTAAGATTTTTATTTTAACCAAAACGAAAAAAATCGCGAATAACTAAGTAGAAAATTTTAACGCAGTTTATAAAAACTAAAGTCAGAAATTTTTTACTATCCAAATGAAAGCATTTTATTGGTAGTCAATTACATTCCTCGTATTGTTTTCAGCTGTTTGAAGTAAACGTCGGTCTCAATTTCAACAATGATAAGTTTTACGGGAGAATAAAATTTTCTATTAATCTTTAATAAGTCGAAAATTCAATCTGGTAGTTTGATTATTTTAGAATACTATTTAGAAGAACTTAAAATTTAGTATTATGAGTAAACTTGTTGAAGACTGCGTAAAATGCCACATCGGCAAAACTCTGTTCATGCATTCTTGTTTAGAAACATTACGGTAGAATTTCATGTTAGAAATTCAGCAGTTATAAATGCGAAATCTATAGGTTTATTTCTGAAAATTGAATTAGGGTTCACTACTAAAATTACTGTCCGTCAAATATATAGATCTGTACTTTTCAAAATAGCATTGAGTTTTCAAAAGTGAAAGCTTTGTTCGTAATTTATCAAAACTTTAAAAAGGGATTTTTTTAATTTCTAATATTAATAAGATATTTAACTGCTTAGAATCATAATTTTTTAAATTTTTGATAATATCTAGTTTTAAAACTTTAAGATGATTAAAGTTTTAATAAATAAATACATTAACGCGATTCACAAGTACTTGTAAAGTTTCAACTTTTTAAAATATCTTTTACTTTTCTTCAGTATTTTATTTTAGTAACGAATAAACTATTTTCAGTTAGAAAAAGCATTTCATACACATAAATTTTAATTTGCTTCATAAGTTTGAAATTTGTCGGTTTATTACAATACACTAAAATACGCAGAAGTATGTAAGTATGTTACAGTGGATGAAGCTCAACACTTAACAAATAATTTATCAAAAGTTGCTAAAAAATACTTTTTTCTGAATTTTCATAAATAAGCTGACTCATTTTCATTTACCACACTTTTGCATAAATAAAGGAAAGGTTATTAACTGGTGATACACTATTATGATTGTTTGGAATAAATATGTAGGTAAAACACTTAAATATTTTCTAATATAAAAACTCTAGAATGTTACGCATTTAATAGAAATTAAATTTTAATTGCATGCTTAAATATGTGAAAGTGTTGCGAAAACATGTTCTAACGCATTGTCGCTATATGATAACATGATTCATTGATAAATGTTTATAAGAAATGTGCAGTAATACATCTTATTAATTTCAATTTTTGAGGTATTATCTTAAGTTCAAAAGTTTATTGATTCTTAATTTATTATTCCTTAATCCTGTATTAGGAAAGTAAGTTCAGTAATGTATTGATGACCATTTAGGGTTATTTTTGCACACAAAGGCTAATTAGATTGGGATTTGAAGTTCTCAAAACTTATTCCAAACCACAACACATGCAAGTCCAAAATAGAATTCAAAAGAACGAAATGTCAAACCAATTGAACTTTAGTGAGACAATATTGAATAAAACTCGACTTCATTAAAGCAATTAAATATAAATTTGAACAAGACCCGTAGTTCAATTGAATACCGAATGCTGATGAGTGAAGCAGTTAAATTCTTATAGTTGTCAGTATGAATGTTTTTAATTTAACATTCATACATTTCATGTATAACCCATTGCCTAGAAATATAGTTCATAACTTATTACTAGACTTATATTTTAACTGTTTAAGATTTTAGACGAAAAACTATTTGGAGGATAATATTTCGTTGGGCCTACATTTTAATAAATCTGCGTCGATTTCTTACAAAAGGCTTCTGCCCAGATATCAGAAGGAACTTCTCTTCATTTTGCATTGATATTTTCAATCTAAGTCTAATTCTAATCAAGTTATAATCGAAGTTTTTTCCATACCACTATTTATGAGGGAAGATATGCAATATGGTACGAAAGCTCAGAGCTCTGAAATTCTTATTGGGTTTTAAGAAAAGAAACAAACTCAATTTCTCATTTGTTGCACGAATTATATCGCTTGTGATAAAGGTGTAAACATAAAAACAATTGGAATATGTTAGTATATATTATTGAACATTTCTACGATTGAAATTTATGAGTTATGTCAAGGTTAATCCGAACTAGTTTAGAAAAAATTTAATATTACACTCAGAAAATTACATTAAGAGTTTTACTAAAGCTATAAATCACAATTTAGCCCACGAAATTTTAAAATTGTTTTCGATTTTAAAATTATAGTTCGTAACAAATTTAAACATTTAGCTTTAAATATCGCAATATCATTTATTACTGAAATATTAAGTTATTTTTTGTCAAAAAGTATATATGATTAAGATAATATTGACAGATCCTATTACATTAAATAGTCGTATGCATAAGAAACTGGCATTTTACAAACCTCGAAAGAATAAAAGATTTAGAGTAATAAATGCTTATTTCAATTCATATAATTGAAAATAAGTTATTCATAGCTCTGAGTTAAACTTATATTTAATATGGCAATATTTAAAAAAAACTATACAACTTTTGAAACTTAAATTACTTATTGATTTTACAAAATAAAGAATTTAACAAATTAATTCTGAAATACAAATACGTAAAAATAAACTTACCATACAAAAAAGCAATATAAGTTTTGCGTCGAAGTATGGTCTTATATAAACTTTTGTCATCTGGAATCACGTGATTATTTTTTTAAATCCAATGAAACTCTTTCCACAGCAAAGAAAACTACCACCGATCTGGCTCAGTGGTCGAGGCAGAGTGGTAATCTCGCAGCAATAAATTCAAATATCACTGGGAAAAATATCGCTTTTATCGATATTGCATCCTTTTTTTAAGAATTTTTATATTATATGATCGTATTTTTAAAATTAAAAAATGGACTCTAAACTTAATTTGTATTGATATTGTGCAAAAGATAGAAAAAGAATTGTAATCTGATTTATAAGCATCATGACTTTATTATACTGATTTAATTTAATTACATCATCGGCAGTTGCAAAAAAAAATCTAAAGGAGCTCATTTTTTTTTTTTCATTGTCAATGTTCAGAAACGTGAAATATTTACGGGTGAAATAAAACTTTCACTAAGATTATGTGTGGTTGTTAAAAAAAATCTGTCATTGGCAACGAAAGAAATTAGAATTTTTAGATTTTAATGATTTCTTTTCAAGCGACGTTACAAGAACTATTGCTTGGTGTGTAGGTCTAAATATTTATTAAGGAAGAGCGTGGGGAGAGTAAGGAGCTTTTCCCAACTGTAGGAAAACGAGATGATACTCTCTTCTACCAGGTGAGCACCTAGCTGCTGGCAGTGATAAGCAGACAATTTTAATTGATTGTTATTGAATTTTAATTTTTAACTTTCAAGAAAAATGATTTTATTGACATCCATAGCAATGAGTAAATAATTTTTAATGTATTTTTCTAGTTTGTTAATGCACTGAAACTATTATAAAAAAATTTATTCCCTATTAATTGTGCATGATATTATTGAGCTACAAATTGTTGATCATTAGGTGTTGAACACATACTATATCTTAACAAATTTTAAAAATTCTATAATATTTAATATTACTCATTTCACAAACTTTGGCTATTTATTGCAAAAATTAGTTGAGTAAGTCTTTGCATCCATAATTTAGATACTCACATGGTTTTACACAAGGATATATTTTCAAATATACAGTTACCACATATTAAGCAAAATATTTTATTTAATTTTTCTTTTGTAAAATTCCTATGTACTGAAAAATAATTTTATGTTAAATTTAGTATTTAAAAGAGCTTCTTAAATTAGATCATTAATGAAAATCGAAATAATTTTATTGCAAAATATTGAAATCACAAAATATGATATTGATAATTTAAGAATATTTCATTTTTATACAATAAAAAAATTTTTTTCTGATTCCCAAACTGGAAGACTTTTGTTAATATGTCTTCATCTGATTTCGGTTTCGATAGAAAAATTTTGTCATAGTATTATCAATGTAAAATACAGATGAGCAACGAAACACTAATACAGACAGCAAAAGCATTTTGCTAATCTCTTAAATCAAAAATAAAAACAAATTTTTTTCAAAACACACATAAACTCAAATAAAAATGTATACTCTGCTGGCCGCCCGAACTGCAACACCATAAAACACAAGAGATATCACAACAAAATTTATTTTATAGATATCATGTTGGCCAAGTACCAAATGATTAAATTTATAGACTTCTGTGAAGAGTGGTTCCTGCCAAAATCAGTACTCAGAATAGCCGCCATTGTTGAGATCACCGCTGCCACACGCCTCAGCATTGATTTAAAGAGACTTTGTATGTTTTCTTGGAGTATATATAGCAGATCAAGCAGTTTCCACACGTTGCCCAAGTTGATCTCATGTGTCAGTTGGGTATATAATATCGGTGAATCGTTGAGCAACCGTGGACCACATGTTTTCTATCGGCGAAAGATCCGGGGAGCGAGCCGGCTTGGGAAGCAATTCAATCCGGCTATTGACGAAGAACCCTTGGACAAAGCCTGCCGGCGTGTGGTCGTGCATTATCTTGGCTGTGGGCAATCCCTGAAGATAAGGAAGGACTCAGAGATGTAGCGCTGGCTGTCTAAATAACGGCTATGCGTACGAGAGGAGTTAGAAAGTGATATCCAATACTCCTCATACCATAATACCTGGTGCGGGACCGGCGCATGACACAGCTGTTCCTCTCCATGATGTCTTCAGACTTGAATGCGACCATCTTGGTGTTACAGACAGAAGCGTGACTCGTCAGTAAAGAAAATTTCATTCCATTCTGCGGCCCTCATCCCTCTTTCATCATCTGCGGCCCTCATTCTGCTTCATCCCTGTAACTGATCTGAGACATCTGCGTCAAGGGTAGACGAAGCAATAGAACTCTTGCGAACAGACCACTCTGCTGTAAAGGGCATCGAATGGTACGCTCAGGCAGTGGATGATGCACAGATTAACTGTGTTCTACCATGGTTTGTCTGAGTGAACCGTCAATACCATGCGCACAATTTACCTGTCTTCACGTGAAGTGGTACACTGAAGCGGATGCGATCGAACACGTCGGTCCGTCGAACTCTCCTGTTTCCAACGGTCACATATCCGCATTACAGTTGTTTGGTTTCGTCATATACAACTACCGATTTCCCTGAAAGGTAATCCACAATCTCGGTAGGCCACAATCCTTCCTCTGTCGAATTCAGATATTTTATCAAAAATCGATTGCTGTTTTCTACGAGACATAATTGATCATTTAAAAAACACACACACACACACGAAAAACACAGTTGCCTAACTTGAAATAATCGAAATCGTCATGCCTTAAATAGTGCTTTGTAGTAGCCACAGGCGCGCGTGATATGCGTCTTCGCTGAAATTTTAATTATTTGTTTACCTCACCTCCGTTAATGCATGTTGTAAATTTCGAGTAATTTGCATGCTTCGTTCAGGGTGTTGCGTTTACAGTGGCCAGCAGTGTATATTTAAGAAAATCAGGAATTTTTAGTTAAAAAATATACAATTATATAGTATTAATAAAAATTCATTTTTTCTACCGAAACAGATACTCTGTATGTTGTTTTTTCAAATTTTTTATTGATTCAAAGGATTATGTGGAAAAAATATATTTTAACTGTTACATAATTTTATTTAGAAAAGTTTTCCCCTCCCCAATCGGTTAACTTAATAATGAAAACTTCCTCCTTATTTTTAATATATTTAATAAAACTATTTTTTGAAGTTTTAAATTTTAAACTTCTTAAGCTGTTATTTAAATCTGAATTCTTTTTTTTAAATAAAAACTCTAGTTAGGAACACTGAATAGGGATAAAAAGTGTCTAATTTTGTATTTGTAGATTAATAAACTAACATCGAACAACATATGCTTCTTACACGAAATTTATGCCTACTAGTGAAGATTTAGTGGCGACCTCTATTAACAGTACATAAAGACATTTAAGTATAGTTGGAAGAATAATAGTGATTTTCAAGTCAACAAATTATCAACTTTTATTACATATTTCTTAAGATATTGAGATACATTTTATAATTAACATAAAGTTTAATTTTTTATTAAAGTCCAAATATATTTCTATTAAGAATCGTTTTGGAAGTACAGTTCTTCCAATGGCAGAATTTTTTTTTCTTTCAATAAATTTATATCATTAAAAGATCATCCTAATTTTTAAAATTTTATAAGGCAGAATGAGAAGTATGCCCGATTACTTTACAAATTTTTTATAGGATTTTTTCAGTTTAAAAGTTATATTTTTATATAAATAGTACATATTAGTTAAAAAAATATATTCTGCATACTTAAGTATTCAAAAACGAAAAATAAATAAACAATTATAGATTTTTAATTTTTATAATTTGAAAAAATAATTTTTCAATATAAGGTGCTAATGTAAAGCCAACAAAACTACAAGTTAAAAAAAAATATTTTCTCAAATAAAAATACTTAAACATTAATTTTAAATGAATAGTTTTAAGTAGTAAGTAATTTGATATTAAATTTTCAAAACTCTACAAGCATGCTAGTAAATATTTACACTGCCAAAACCAATTTATCACATTTGGCTGAGGGAACAGCAACATTATACTTTAGCAGGCAAAGTTAGACTGGTTTCTATCCAACTGCCATAGGTTAAACGCATCGATCGTGACATAACAGTACAGATATTTTTTATTATTTTTATTAATAGAATATCTTGGTAGCACTCTCTTTTCATTAGTGTATAAACACTTATTTGACTTCTTGAAAAAAATTTGTAGCTTCTATTATTCGCAAAAGGTTGCTTTTCCAAATGATGGATTGTTTCAAAACGTGAAATATTTCAAAAGATTTACGTTTTTAGAAACTACTAAAGAATAATACATTTACATTTTATAAACTAAGTAATTATCAATTATTGACAAACTTATTTAAACGTCAATCTTTATTTCTGCCGGAAACTGTTAGCAATAGCATCGGTGTCCGTCTGCGTAAGTACAAAGTAATAAAATTTTATGATTAATTAATACAGTGAGTTGTTATATTATAATGTAGATGTTTATGGGTTCAATGCCATCTGCTGTTGCAGCATTCATAAAAAGTTTACTGTTCGTGCGTGCATCTTTTATACAATTTACTTCAACAATATATATCGTTTTTAAAATTCCTTTGATATTTGCTTTTACATGTAGGTAAATTCTATTTAAATGAATCGCATGCATTTTTAAAGTATCATAGGCCTCATTACTGTATTTTGTTTGATTTCAATACGGTGATTGATTAAAAGTGTTTCACAATTAGATTCGACATATTACGGCTGCAAAACATTAATACGTTAAGTAGTAATTTCTGGGTTTGATCCCCTATACCGTTTCGGTGGAGATTGGGCAATTTTGCCCTTTCGCATACATTTTTCACAGAATTTGTTACGCTTTTTAAATAGCATTTATGATGATTTTCTTTTGAGTTTTTCGTGATTTGATGTAAATGAATACTCTTTCAAAATGGTCACCAGAAGTCGCACTTTGATATTTAATAAGCATCGTTTGCCTCTTTGCTAAATCTTCTTGGATTTCACTATAATCTTTATTACACGCGTCCCACAGTAAGATTTGTCGTATTATGTTGGTTACACTTTAATTTATAGCATAGAAGTTTCTGTGTCCGATCTCATAAAACCGTTGCAATATGTGTAGGATTTGTCAGCTCTTGTGCCTCGCATCAGGCATCTACTGAGATAAAA